>SNVD02010073.1:0-435084 GCA_013180625.2 Boswellia sacra
AGGATAGATTGAGCTTTGATCGAAAAAGATCTTTAATATTAGAATTAGAAATTCTTTTGAAGTTAATATCCCCAAATAATATCGTCAGTCACAATCAGTGAGACTCATAAAATTTTAAAATATTTTGATTTAAAATTATTTTCAATGAGAGCCACCTAGAAATAAACAAGATTTAACTTGTCTGTTTATCTTTTATTGATACAGGAGGAGTACAAGAAACTTAGAAGAAATTTAGAGGATGCAGCTGGAGAGCCTGCTCCCTTTGACCTAACTGGTGACCTAGCCGTTTTCTCCAATACAGAAATCCGAAACCATCCAACAATAATCAAGGTAACTATTAATTTGCTCTTACTCGATCGGATAAGGACGTGGCGACTCCACTTATATATCATCCTTTTTTATGCCATTGTAGGTTATATGGGAAAACAAAGAGGGTCTCTCGGATGGAGTACCCCATATAATTTACATAGCGAGAGAGAAGAGGCCAAATTATCCACATCATTATAAAGCAGGAGCCATGAATGTATTAGTAAGTTGCTCTTGGCCAACTATATCAGAAAGACTTAAAATATTAATATTAAACTGACATCTATAATCTTTAACATTGTAGAAAATAATAAACTTAATATAGTATCATAACCATCATAAAAAAATGACAAATTTAATGTATCAAAGCCATAATGACCCAGTAATAATAGGTTCATAGCTTCTCATTATATGGAATAACATATTTTCCTTTTTTTATTTTATTTTTATGATAAAAAGACTAGAATCTCCGGGGTGATGACAAATGCTCCTTTCATGCTTAATGTGGATTGCGACATGTATGTCAACAACCCAGAAATATTTCGCCAGGCAATGTGTCTGTTACTTGGCTCCGAGAAGGAAAGGGATTGCGGATATATTCAGTGTCCGCAAAAGTTCTATGATAGACCAGAACAACTACTGCTTTTGCATGAAGTGAGTCATGTTCTGTTTCTTTCTTTAGCCTAAGAGAATTTGATCTGCTCTAGAGATTCTAAAGCTCTGTACCTAATAATTAACGTGTATTTTTCCTGTGTTATATATGTAGTATGTGGGCAAAGGAATAGTTGGAGTTCAAGGACCTTATTATGCAGGTTCAGGATGCTTTCATAGGCGAAAAGTTATCTATGGCTTAAGCCCGGACGATCTGGAAGATGAAGGAAAAATGAATAGTACTCAGATTAACTTTGTCTTCAGTCAATTCTCTCTGAAATTTTCCTTCGCCTTTACTGTGCTATCTCTCACTAAACAGAAATGTTCATGAACAGTGAAATAAATTAGTATGATTTTATTGTTATTCTTTTTGTCCAATGTATTCCTTTTGCAGTAAAATTAACTCATAATGAATTACAAAAAGAATTCGGAGACTCAAAGGAATTCATCAAATCAGCTGCTCAAGCTTTAAAGGGGGAGACAGATTTTCCAAGCAATTTGTCGAAATCTCTGGAGGCAGCTCACCAGCTTGCAGGTTGCACTTATGATTATGGTAGTAGCTGGGGTAAAAAGGTAAGTAGCGGTAGTGAAGTACTGTATAATTGGCAGCCTGTTTCTAGTGCATACTTTTTAGTGCCAATGCACCATTTTTCTATAATTACTTCGAACATAAAGACAATTTATCAATATTCAATTTCTAAGTCCAAACAACAAGACGATAACCATACTCTTCTTTTTTGTTTATTTTTTTCCCAATCAATAGTATCTTACATTAATTTTGTGTCTTGCTAATTTATCCCACAAAGTGTTTTTCCAAACAACATCACAATTTTGAAGTAATAACCATGTCTAATATAATAGATGTTTTGGTTTCAGCTGGGGTGGAGATATGGTTCCCTAACAGAAGATATTCTTACTGGGTTAGCCATCCAATCAGAAGGCTGGAGATCAGGCTATTTATCGCCAGAACCTCCAGCCTTTTTAGGGTGTGCACCACCTGGTGGGCTCCCTGTTATGGTCCAACAGAAAAGGTGGGCCATAGGATTGCTCGAAATCCTATTCAGCAAAAGCAACCCAATATCAGCTACTCTCACCGCCAAGCTCCAATTCAGGCAATGCCTAGTCTATTTATGGCTCCTCCTTTGGGGCTTACGCTCCATCCCTGAGCTATGCTATGCCGTTCTACCAGCTTATTGCATCATCACCGACTCTAATTTCTTGCCCAAGGTGAGGAGTACTAATCAATGTGCATGCCATCAAGACCAGTTTGAATGTTGTTATATATGTATATATAAACTCTTTGCATTAGTATCTAAATTCTTTTAATTGGACTATATTAAAATGTGTCAATTAATTGTGTCCTTCCAGGCACCAGGGATATATTTATTTGTAGCACCATTTGCGGTCTACAATATTTATAATCTATCAGAATTCATTCTAACTGGCTTCCCAGTACATGCATGGTGGATTTCCCAATGCCAAGCTAGAATTATCTCGCTGACTGCATGGTTGTTTGGGGTTATGAATATGGTACTCAAGCTTCTAGGATTATCGAAGACAGTCTTCGAAGTTACACAAAAAGGTCAATCCACTTCTAGTGAAGATGATGAAGAAAAATTTGTCTTTGATGAGTCACCGATTTTTGTTCCAATCACAACGGTTGTGCTGGTTCAACTGACGGCATTGGTTACTTGGTCGTTGGGGTTGCAACCCCGAGAAGGGCAGGGGCCCGGCCTAGGTGAGTTGTTCTGTAGTGTGTATGTGGTGCTATCATTCATGCCATTTGTGCAAGGGCTGTTCAGGAAAGGAAAATACGGGATTCCTTCATCATCTATATTCAAATCAGCTGCTTTGGCATTATGCTTTATACACTTGTGTCGAAGGAGCTCCATCGCTACGGATTGAGTTGAGATATACATGTATATCACTGTTGTTTTAATTTACTATTGTAAGTATAAATTATTATGTTACCTCAATTTGATATGTCGTCGCATGTGGGTCAGTCGTCATCACATGTGGGTCAGTCAGGGCCAGGGGAACGAATGTGTAGTATGTACCAGTGTGTATGTGGTGGCATGCTTCTGGTGTAACGACCGGACCCCTGGCACGTGGCACTTTGTGGCCCTTTCGCCTTCAAGAGGTGGCCCCCGTGTCAGGCTACAGTCGCACACAGTCCAGTATTGTCCGCTCTGGGCCCACCGGCCCTCACGGTTTTGTCCCCCGGTACTACCCTCTCTTGGGGAACGGGGCCTTATAGGACACCCTCTATTACCCTCAAGGGATTATTCCCAGGAGCGCCTCCCCCACTCGAACCCAAGACCCATAGGTCATTGGAGTTCAACATGAGTACCAATGACCTATGGGTCTTGGGTTCGAGTGGGGGAGGCGCTCCTGGGAATAATCCCTTGAGGGTAATAGAGGGTGTCCTATAAGGCCCCGTTCCCCAAGAGAGGGTAGTACCGGGGGACAAAACCGTGAGGGCCGGTGGGCCCAGAGCGGACAATACTGGACTGTGTGCGACTGTAGCCTGACACGGGGGCCACCTCTTGAAGGCGAAAGGGCCACAAAGTGCCACGTGCCAGGGGTCCGGTCGTTACATAAAAAGGCACCTTTTTATGTAACGGTCTCCTTATCCACCGGGGAACAGGGCCTTATAGGACACCCTCTTTTACCCGCGTGGTAGGTGGGCCCCACATATCCAGGTATTGTCTGCTTTGAGGAACGGGGCCTCAAGGGACACCCTCTATTACCCTCACGGTTTTGTCCACATCGGGGAACAGGGGCTCGAAGCACACCCTCTTTTACCCGTGTGGCGCCTCCCCCACTCGAACTCTGGACCTCCACCACAAAGGCTCCTAAAGTTCAACATGAGTACCATTCGGACAACTTGGGAATTAGAGGAAGAAATGCGTACCAAATACCCCTCTCTATTCGAAGGATTGTACTGAATTTCGGGGACGAAATTCTTTTAAGGAGGGGAGAGTTGTAATATCCTAAATTTTGTAGTGTACATTATATCATGTGTTATAGTTACATATGTATTAATGTATATGTAATGTATTTGAATTGTAATGTAATAAATGAAAGAATGAGGGGCTTTATTAAAAGAGTATTGGGTCTAATGGTTATAAAGGAGGAGAGAAGGACTAAATGAAAATTTGGCCTAATTTTATATATAAATGGGAAGAGTTTTAGAATTCTTTCATTCCTCTCCTTACATACACGTTCCAGCCCTCTACTCTCTCAGAAAATTTTCACACAAATCATCAAGGAATCAAGGGAAGAAAGGGAGAAAAAAAAAAGAGGGAGAAGGTAAGAACCAATTCTCTAATTAGAATTCTTTGTATTATTGTTTATTTAATTTAAAGAAATTCCTTGCGTAGTGATGTGAGTATGAGAACTGTTATTTGTATGCTGGAAATTGTATGGAGATGTGAATTTGAATGAGTTTTGAATGCATCTAAGTAAGGAGATGAAGATATAAGCTAGAATTGAGAATTTAGTTCAAATCCTGGAAATTTTGTTACACTGAACAGTACCTGTTTCAAAAATTACCAAAAATCAGGGGGACATTTTCTTTTTCTGAAATTTTTATAGATGAAAATAGACATGTCCAGGAGTGTATAGCAATTGGATTCACTCAAAAATTCGAAGTAGGTGATTTGGAGTGAATTTTTGAATTTCTGGTATGGTATTGAACATGTCCCCTGTCTTAGAACAGAGGAGGGGAAGACGATTTTAGTTGAAGGTCCAAATCTTCATATAATTATCTGATTTTTGGTATGCAAGTTATTTTATGTGTCATATATGAGACTGTAAATTTTCACTGAGATTGAAGGTCTGTGTGAATTGTTATAGATTTTTAAAGTTGTCTTGTTAAAACTGGAATTTTTAGTTTCCAAAACAGGGCAGTTAGAAATAAATGGATTTGAATGGGTTAGGCACCTTGAAAAGCCCTGATTTTTGGTATGGAGGTATATATATATGTTATATACCACCCTGTAAATTTTTACAGCCAATTGAGTAGGATTGCAATTCCTACAAATTTTTAAGTCTACACTGCTCAGTGAAATGAATACAATGCCAGAATTGTTGAGGTAATGAATTTGATTATTTTTAGTGGCCAAATGATTCCATTTGGCTCTAAAAATTTTAACGAGACATGAGGTATGTGTGTAAAAGATGTCTACCTACTGGTGTGAATTTTTGGAAGTAGATAATTGTTGTTGTAAATTGTTTGTCAAAGTAAGTATGGAAATAGAGCCAAAAAGAGGGAAATATTTTACAAGTGTATGGTGACCTAAAAAGAGATTTTGTTTTATTTTTAGGTCAATCACAAGCATCGAAAAGCAGCTATACGAGGTAAGTAAGCTAACTATTCTGAGGCCACAATAAATTGTGTACTGTATGTATGTAATTTTGTGGATTGTAACACTATTAAATGCTAGCAACTTGATGCTTGAATGTGAGATATTGTGACTGTTTTGGAAGCCTGATATAGAGCTTCTTTAATGTGACTGATTGTGAATGATGAAACATGATTGGCATGCCAAGACCTAGGAAGTTTAGCTCTCATAGCTTGAGGGGAGGTTTGGACCATGTGTTTCCCTACATGGGATTCGGTAGCATGGGCCCGGTATCACCCGGATTGTCAGACTAGCCTCGAGTTATTTCAAGTGTAGGCATCCAAATGTATTTGTACTGTTTTGTACTGTTCCATGGCTTGAGGGGAGGTCTGGACCATGTGTTTCTCTAGACGAGATTCGGTAGCATGGGCCCGGTATCACCCGGATTGTCAGACTAGCCTTGAGCTATTATATGGGAACTGACTGTGAAATGAAAAGTCCTACATTGATTAGAGAGCATTTTCCCCTAGGTGACTGTAATTGATACTATGGAAGCTTCCTCATTATGTGATTGTGATTGTACATAAAAAAGCGATGAGTAGAGAAATGTGAACTCACTTATGTGAGGTTGAATCGACCTATAGAGGTCTAGAAAAAAAAATCGGCGCGGGAGCGCAAATGTAACCGAAGTGAACTCTGGGGCATTCTTTCTTTAACGAGTTAGCTAATGCTTATATAGTTAGAAATGGATAGTTTCATACTAGACTGAATTCTATTGTTATTGTTTATTACTGTATATTCACCTAGCTTACTTACTGAGTTTTACTCATTAAAGTTGTTGTGTGCCTCAGGTGATCAGTAGATTGAGCTATGGATGGAGGACTTTTGGCATTGCTGACAGAGTTCCCTTGGCAACCAAAGACCGCTGCTCTATATTAGCATAGTCATACTGTAGAACCTCTTTTGATTTTTGAATGTATTTATATACAGTGAAATGGTGTGGTTGTGATTAGAAACTCCGTTTTGTGTGATACTAAGATCAATCTTTGAAAGAAATAACAAAGATCATATTTAAATGACTGTATAAATGCTATATTTTGTATGTGTAGAATGAGTTGTGACATACTTCTACTTCTACCGCAAGTCCCCTGACAAGAACTCTGCCTTTATCACTGATACCCTTAAGAACTCCCTTGCCAAAACTCTAACCTATTATTACCCCTTTGCTGGTAGAATCATTCAGAACCCAGATACTGATGAGCCTGAGATTGTATGTGACAACACTGGTGCTTTGTTTTTAGAAGCAAAAGCTAATATCTCTTTGAAGCATCTTGACTTCTACAACCTCAATCACTCATTCTCGGGAAAACTAGTCTCTATCAAACCAGACTTCCCTTTGCAAGTCCAAGTAACAATTTACACTTGTGGAGGAGTTTCGGTTACCGCTAGTTTCGATCATGCACTTGGCGATGGAACTGCCTTTGGCAAATTTCTTGTCTCCTGGTCTGAAATAGCTCGACAGAAGCCATTGACTTGCATCCCGGATCATGGGAGAAGCCTCCGAGCTCGTTGCCCTCCCACTTACCACCCTTCCCTTGACCGAACCTTTGTCAAGTGCAGCAGCTTGGAAGAGATTATGAATCCCCAAGCAGCAGGGAAAATCACGCTCAAGCGTCTTTATTACATCGATGCCTCGAGCGTGAAGGCATTGCAACAACTTGCATGTGTGAATGGTAAGAAGAGAACACAAATCGAGGCTTTCTCAGCCTACGTATGGAAGATCCTGGCCACAACCATTGATGATCAAAACCACGAAAAGTGCAGGATGGGTTGGTTAGTTGATGGACGCAGCAGAATTCGTGGAAGTCAAAGCTGCATGTCAGGTAATTACATAGGCAATGTCTTGTCTATGGCACAAGGAGAGGCAAGTGTAAAAGAACTGAAGCAAGGCTCTTTATCAGATATTGCCAACAAGGTTCATGCATCTATAGCAAAGGTGGCCAACGAGGAACACTTCTTGGATTTGATTGACTGGATCGAGTGCCACAGGCCTGGACTGATGCTATCGAGAATGGTGTTGGGGGGAGATGGTCCAGGTCCAGCAGTTGTTGTGTCATCAGGCCGCAGGTATCCAGTGGCTGAGGTGGACTTTGGGTTCGGAAATCCCGTGCTGGGAACAACTAGTACAACTCTAGAGAGGATTGGAGTTGGTTACATGAACCAGAGGCCGACTGCGAGTTGTGATGGGTCCTGGATTGTGTCTGCTATCTTGTGGCCGGAACTCGTTGCTGCCCTGGAGTCTGATACAATTTTTCAACCCCTGTGTGCCTCTCATCTTCATCTTTAGTGCTACCTCCATGTCATCATAATTGGAGGATGTCATCATAATTGGAGGTTACTATATAAATCTAAAGTTAGTGTGCATAATTCATAGATTGCTAAAATCTTATGTGAAATATTCAAATATCAACCATGCCAGTTGATGCTCCATTACTTAACCTCCAATGACCTTGTGTCTTTTGGGATGAATGTTGGTATCAAACACGTGCTAATTAAAATCCAATCAGGAGACTGGGGAGGCATGACTTGTACTATTACTCTACAATTGTAACCTTGCAATTTTTTTAATTTTATTTGTGATGCTATAAAGTATATAATTGTGAAAATACAATTGCAAATTGGTTGTGGATTTTATTAGGGTAATTTAATAAAAGATCATTAAGGTTATTTCGTTAATTTCCCGACCTTTTAATTAAAAATCAACAATCTTCCTTATAGTTTAAGAATTTTGGGACTTTTCAATTGTAGACTTTGTAAAGGGAGGTTATCAGAATTACCCCAAGACCATTATCCGAAATTAATTATCATTAGTTTGATGCCTATCATGGACTTAATGGATTTGCGAATGTAACTGTAGATAGTTTGTTGCCATAATAACAAATTCCATTTTTCGGGCCATACTACTGATAAGTACTATATTTTTACTATTTTCATACATTTATGCTTCATATATACACATAAATAATTAGTTCAGTTTTACGCAAACATTGCTCAAAAGCAGCTTACAGATTATTTTGAAGTTTAGAATTTGTTTCGAAGAAAGTCTGCCTACATTTTGCAAATTCGAGCTTTTTTGGTCCATAGCCCCAAAAGGCTACAATTTAATGTTAAGGTTTGACTTAAGCCCTACTGCCCAATGCATGGAAGCCCAAATGCACCTTAAATGCTGGCATCACAGAATGCTTTTAGCTTTGATATTCAAATTTAAGCATCTAAATCTTTTTTATCCAATAATCTAAAAATAATAATTAAAAAAAAATTACGCAAAAGATACGACCGATCATCAAAAACTATCCCTCAAGTTAGAGAAATCGTCACTCACAAATAAGATTTGGCTTTTTTAATCAACTACATTCTTCAACTTTTTAAAAATACATCACAAACACCCCTAATCGTTTGCTATTGTTAATTAATAGAAAAGTCAGACTACAATCAACTTTATAGCCCTATTTATAATTGAGTGGATTGCTTGATTAAAATGACAATCTCCTTCCTATCTCTCTTATCTCCTCACAGCGGCGCTGCTACTTGAGTTGAGCACCGGAAAAAATCAAGAATTAGTAACTATATATGGTTGCTAGCATGCTACCAGAAAATACTGTCTCCTCTTCTCTTCTTTTCTCTACTCTTCTTACAATAGAACCGAAATAACATTTCAAAGAAAAAGGTCGAGTTAACTTTTCAAAGCAAGTGAAAAACTCTAGCCAAAATTCCATCTTCTCAAATAACAAGGCATACAAGCTAACTAAAAAATTCGAATGCTCAACCTGGACTTCTTCTTGGTCTTAACATGTCCCCTGTTTAGACCCACAAAAAGGCCAGTATCTGGCTTCTTGGGGGCCAACGATCTACAAGAGAAAAAATCTAACTTCAAAGGAGGCTGATAATTCATTTATACATCTTCCTTCTACTCTCCGATCTAGTTTCTGGGAGTGGTAGTTGGCTTGGTGAAGGTTAATTGCTGCTGGTTGCATGTGCTAGTAGTGGGACTATGGATTGCGGAACTACTACAACAATGGGGCTGTGATTGTGGAAATGGTGATGGCCGCAGTAGGGAAATGGTCGGCTTGTGGTGGTACCTGGCGACGGGTTTTCTTGGTGACTTTTGGCTTGTATTAGTGGGTTGTTGTACCAATTTATTTTATGATCTGGCTCTGATTTTATTTTTGGGTTATTAAATAAGTCAAATTTGGCAATTCTTTAAAAGAAATTGTGGGAAATGATTAATTTACTTGTTTATCCCTCTAAGCAAACAGTTTTTGTCAATTGGTGATGTTTGTGACATATTTCTAAAAAGTTACAGGGAGTGGTTGATTAAAAAAGCCAAACTTCTTTTTACGAGTGATGATTTCTCAAATCTCATGGGTAGTTTCTGATGATTGCCCAAAGGAATACTAATATCATAATATCGTCTTTGCCTTTTATTGCTATAATCATGTACACTTTTTATCCTTCATTCGGTAACATTTACTTTGAATCCTCAATTTCAAACAAAATAACGAATAAGAACTACAATAATGTCACATATCCTAAGTATTATTGAAAAAAAAAAAAAAAACTCATTTAAAATGATAAACTGATGTAACAAGTGATACATCAACGCTATACAAAATCATACATTTTTTGGGATGAAATATTTGGGATAATACTTGAAATTTATAACGCTACTCTATGTGATAAAATTGACTGACAAAAAACTTAAGGAACCTGTACCACTGATCTTGATCAACGATCATTGAGCTGGTGGTTTAGACCTCGCCACAGCTGAAAAGAAGCCCAGCAACTCTCATGTGCCATCTGAAGATCCCTACACCACAAGAAATAACGAAAGTCAATTGTGAAGATCACACAAACAAACCTAGATGAAAATTGGGGAACCACTAACCATCCAATTCTCACATACAAGGGAAAATACCCTCTATTGTCAGTTGTCAGAAACCGTCCTGCATCTTTATGTTCATTTAATATTGTGACCTTCATTCCGGTACAAGCTTTGACAGATTTGCTTCTTGCCTCATATTATTCATTCTCCCATACTAGGAAAACCACTTCAGCTTGCAGCCAGTGAAAGATGCAGCATCTATAATTGTATTAAAAAGGAACAACAAACAAAAGTAGGATAAGTACAGAAATTCCAAATATTGCAGTCCATAGTTAGCTTCTGGAATTGGTTATGTTATCTTCAAGAATTTCAATGCAGATGTATCAAGGCCACAACATGTAACCTATACATAATTCACTAGATAATTTAAGTCATCATGTCACTAGAAACTTAAAATCTGGTTAGGCGAAAATTTCATTTACATAAGGAATACACACCTTGGGTAATTACACTGCTCTTAGACAATTCCATCAAAATAATCCCAATCATACTGGTCTCAGCATGCTCAGCTCGCTTGTATAAGAGCTTCTTCGCAACAGCAATACCCAGAGCCTCACCTTGTACATAAAAGTTTATGCTTTAGTAGTTTAGTCACAGATAACAAAACAAGTCAACAGTCCATAAGTGACAATACACAGGCTTCCACAAATGAAAAGGCAATAAGCATGCAGTTAAGCAAGTTGGTGATTTCACATCGACCTGCAGAGTACACTAGAAAATAGGGGGAAAGATCCATGAGGCTCACAATGTTAGTGATCATACAAATAGTATACTATGTTTTCAATAGAAAATATGCATGTATGAAGCTAGCCGCATGTCAGTTAAAACACTAAAATGAATAAGGGTACCAGCATTGCCACAGAAAGCCACTTGGCTAACATGTTTGGAGAATCTGCCTAAATCTGAGAAAAAACTGTGGCAATTACTCTGTAAAAGAAAATACCACCAAACTAATTGGTCAAATAAACTTTGGTTCTCAAATCATGCTAATCGGCATTAATGCAATGACGTTTAAACAAGTGACCTATTTACAACCACACTAGATTATTACTCCTCAAACACTTCTAAGAGCCATTCCTCAAGAAAAGGAAAAATAAACACACAGTCTATCTCAGTTGGGACATATATTCCCACAACTTGTCAATGAGCAACTTGTCCAAAAGGATATGCAGCAGCACCGAATTTAAACAACCAACCTTAAATTTGGAAGCATGTGAGAGAATGCTGTTACATCATCAAAACCAGATCTCCTGGGAAGGAATAAGAGAAAGAGATATAGATTAAGCACACTATAAAATCCGTTCGAAAAAAGATTAACAAAATTCTATCCATTTTAAAGACTAGTATAGGATAAAGCCCCTACCTCCTGAAATATTCATGATTATTCTTGGTTTGTGAATGTGGATGACTGCAATCCATTAGTCAGGATAGTATATGTAATTTCATCTAAAGATAACCCTTTACTTAACATATGATCACAAACTCTGAAAGCTTCTTCCACCATTCCTTCCTTGCAATACCCATCAACAAAGATATTATAAGTGACGGCATCTGGTACAATTCCTTTTTCTGCCATCACATTTAGAAGTTTAGTTGCTTCCTTCATATTACCCAATTTGCAATAGCCATGAATCATGATAGTGTAGGTAATTTTATTAGGATGTATGTTAAATGAAGCCATTTCCTGCAAGACACTCCTAACTTTATCCATCTGCCCTAGCTTACAATAACCACCTATAAGCGCAGTGTAACAGACAACATTTGGCAACAAACCTTCTTTTCGCATTTTGTCAAAAAGACATTTTGCATCTTCAACAAGACCGATATTGGACATCCCATGTATAAGAGTAGAGTATGTACCAGAAGTTGGTTGGATGCCCCTGCTTCTCATGTCATTAAGAAGTTTAAAAGCAGCTGTCATATTCCCATTTTTACAGTACGCTCTGATTAGTGTATTATATACAACAAAATTAAGTGACACTTTCTTAGAGATAAGCTCATTAAATAGGTTTTCACCCTCTTCGACTTTATCAGCTTTACAATATCCATCTATCATGACCCCATATGTATAGATATCTGGTGCCAAACCAATTCTTATGCACTCATCCCAAAGCTTTGTAGCTTCATCCAATTTACCAATATTACATAGCCCATGTAGTAGCAAATTGTAAGTGTAAACGTCTGGCTGAATTCCTCGCTTAATCATATCTTCTTTAAGCTTAAACCCGTCCTCCAGTTTGCCCTCTTTGCAACAGCCCCAGATGAGCGTGTTATATGTGACCTTATCCAATACCAAACCCCTCTCTAGCATCTCTTTCAGGAGCTTAACAGCTTCTACCATGTTGCCTGCTTCACACATTCCATGAATTAATGCATTTGAGGTTACAGTATTGGCTGCAAAACCTTTCTCAAACAGCGTAAACCAAAGTTCAATTGCCTCTATATGCTTTCCACTCTTACAGAGTCCACCAACCAATAAGGTCAGCAACCCATCACCTGGCCTTAAATTTCTCAATAACATCTCCTTGGTGAAACGAAGGGCAGAATCAAACCTAGAACTTAAACATAGCCAGCGAATGACAGAAGTATAAGCTCCCTGGTTTACTGATAAATCTCGGGATAGCATCTCCTCTAAAACATTCTCTGCATGATCCATTTGACCACTGTTACAAAATCCCTGTATCAGGGAGTTTAAAGTCACTGAATTGGGACTCATCCCCTTGGATACCATGTGATCTCTTATCTTAAGTGCCTCATTAATATTTCCAATGTTACAATACCCATCAATCAATGTATTATATACAACTTCATTTGGAACAAACCCCATACTCGACATTTCCTTCAAAACAAGATTAGCATCATCAAATTTCTCCAGCTTAATCATACCATTAATAAGAATACTGTAAGTGATAAGACTCGGTTTCAATTCCTCAAGTACCATCTTCTCTTTAAACAGTAATGCCTCATGTAATCTCCCATTCTTGCATAATCCATGAATGATGTTATTGTAAGTAACAACATTCGGAGCGATACCCAACTCTTCCATTTTCGTAAACAACCCAATGGCATCCTCAATCCTTCCTCCCTTGCAAAATGCATTAACTGCCGTACTAAACAAGTAAACATCAGGAGACACCCCACGGCAAATAGTTTCAAACACTTCAATGCCCTTTTGCACCTCATTAGCTTTCACCAAAGAAGTCAACAAAAAATTGCAAGTCTTCAAAGATGGAAATATGCCCTTACTAGAAAACACTGAAAGCACATCAATAGCATAACCAAAACCCATATTTTTGAATTGAGTGCAATAAACATGAATCAACAAATCAGCTACTTGAACATCAAGACCTCGCTCCTCAACCACATTTAAACCAATCATTTCGGTGGCTATCTCAACATGCCTGTTCCTGGGATGGCTTGAATACGAAACTGGCATCTTCCTATCTATCAAACGAATTAAAAGCAGCCTTGCAGGCGATAAAAGATTGGAAAAGAGAAGCAAACGAATCAAAAGACAATAAGACCGAACGGTGAATCGAAACTTACAAAACTCAGCAGCGAAGTAAAAGAAATGCAAAGCCGTTTTGGGATTCACATTCGATCGAACAGCAATGAATAGCCTATCAAACTCGCGCGGGCCCAAGGTGGGCAAGAGCAATTTACATTTAGAGTGATCTAGAAATCTCTTTGAGAGAATAGAAGAAACATATTTGAGCAACCTCTGATTAGAACAGTCCGAATGATCAGTTGGCTTCAATGGAAGGGGTTGAGAAAGGTGGACTTGTTGTGATTGCGGTTGCGGTTGCGGTGGCGGTTGTTGGGCGGTGGAGGTCACGTGAGTTAAGGGACGGATGACGGAGATGGACAGAGAGTAAGGCTTGGTGATCAAAAGTCTCCTCAAATCCATGGAAGAAGAAAGCATGAATATTAATAGCGAGGCTTCAGAGGGGACATAACGTGTTTGATAAAATGTTTTTATGAAATAGAAGCCATCAGCGTTTTGGATTTTGAGTGGATTTGAAAGAGACACGCCAAGCTTGGTTTTGTTTTGAGAGTGACAGAAACACTTAGAAGTTTTGTTGTTGTTGTTAGACTTAGGGGAATTCCAGTTCTAAGGTTCAAACAGGCCATGTGATTTTTTGTGAATCAGGGTTTAGAAAAGTCCCCATTTTTTGTTCAGAGTCGGAGCCCTCCGTTTGAGGCTCAGAGTTAGGGAAGAGGGATTTCGATTGGGCCGACAAGATGGATACAAGGCTTTGCTAAATGTACACAGTAATATTCTAAGAAACCCTCCTAGCTAATCAACTTCCGCCAAGAACATTCTTTCCTTTTTTTCATATCTCCCCCCTTTTCTTATAAATAACATGACATAACCAAAATTAGGTAATGTTTTACTGAATAATATATTTAAGAGTAGAATAATAAATTTAAGAGTAGTTCTATTTGACCGATATTTTTTTTTTCTTATTAGACCCTGACTCTAATTGGGCAATGATATAATTATAATCTCAAATATTTTTAAGAAATCTCTCATTAATTACATTTCATATTAAATCTTAACTATATTCCTAATAATCTTAAATAAAGTATTATTTGACTTTAATTGCTTTTTTTCTTTAGTTTCATCTCTAAAAAAATATTATTTGAATGTTTTTCTTTTTCCTTTTAATTTTTGTAGTTCATAAGTTTAAATAATTATAAAAAAAACTTTATGGGTTTAATAATAATCAATTGTTTCCCTTTTCTTGTTGAATTTTCCAAGTCCATATAAACAAAAAAATCGATGTATCTTATTATTTCTTAGTTTTGGTGTTTGAAAGGGAAACACTAAACTGAATTATAAATAAATAAATAAATAAGTGTCAATATTATAATATGCTGGGTACAGACACAAACAATAATAGAGAGAAAGATGAAGTTGATATGATTTGGAGTGCTGAAGTTGATATAGTAAGAGAAGATTAATAAAGAAAAAGAAAAAAGATATATAAGCAGAAATTAAGAGTTTTTGTAGAAGTTCATTTACTTAATATTAATTATCTAAATATTATATTTTTGTGATAATTTTACCCTCATTTAATTTTAAAACATGATATAATGAGATAATAAGTGAGCACTGAATAAAATTACTCTAAATTTATTATTTATTTATAAGTATTCAGCCCCTATTTTTCATCTCATTAACCCCCACCTCTTATTTAGTAAGGGTAAAATTATAATTTAAACAATTTATCATCAACTTAGATATATTAATGGTAAGCTTAATTAAATTCTCATTTAATCTTCAATTAACTTTCTTTCTTTATGTCATCTATACTTCTTATTTGATACAAGGTTAATTAAATTATTATTAAATTTCTAGTTGTATTATTAATTAATTTTAATAGTCTTTAATTTTGTTCAATCTTTATTTACTATCAATGATACATAAAGAATAAAAAGTGATGGTCTTAATATTAATAATTTTTTATCATATATTATTAAATTCTTCAAGCTCATATAAAAAAAATAATCAATCAAATACTTCTTAAGGAGAAATAAAGAAAAAATAGATGATTTGATATCTATCAGATCATTGATTGAAATTTCAAAAGAAAGAAAAATAAATAAATTTTAATAAATTTGAGAAGAGAAAACATAAAAATAGAAGAAAGAGTGTAAGATTGGTCATTGATTGTATTGGAGAGAAAATAAGAAAAAATGATAGAGATATATAAGAAAGAATTAAGAGTTTTTGTTTAATTCATTAACTCAATATTAATTATCTTATGTATTATATTTTTATTATAATTATATCCTTATTTAATGAAAAAAATAGAAGCCGAATATAATTACTCTTTATTTATTTATTTTTATTATCTAACCCACTTTTATCCACTTGACTTTTTCTAACAAACAACAAAAAAAAAAACCTTTGTTCTCTCCTTTCTTCTTTTGTAAATTACCAGCTTAAAACCAGTTCGACGACTTTATTAATTTGCATTATTTTAATTAACCCTCTTGTCACAGTCTCATATCTACAAATTAATCTTTCGTTCTCCAATATAAAAAGTCTTATCACTGAGCTCATAAAAGGATCAAAACAGGTTGGCATTTATGTATGTGCGGTTAAAAATCATCCATATCTACAAATATTTTGTTTGCTGATTTAATATAAGCATATTCGTGTACAATATCGTTGATAATAGACACAAAAATAGCATACGCAACGATTTTTGTTCTTTTTGTGGTACTTTTATGTTTTTTTTTCATTTTTGTTCATTTTTTTGATGTTATTATCAACAATAAATTGATTGAAGAGTGATTTGATGAAAGAGGAAAACCGTTCAGAGTAGAGTGGCAAAAGCATACATTTCACACCGAGTGTGTTGTGTTACTGCAATTGCTGGTCTATTAGGTACAAGCATAACCAAATTGACACGATTGCACAAATCCTCAGCCAGTATCTTAGCGACACTTGGTTCTCACAGCTCCACATTTTTCTTCGAGATGCAACATGGTTGGTTGTCTAATTCTCGTTCCAAGTATTCTCTAACCTACTGGCGCTTTGTTTGATTTTCATTTAGATTACTAATATTTGAAATTTATTTCAAATCAATCTAATCATCTTTTTTTATCAGATATTTGTTTCATCAAATTAATTAATAATATTATGTAATTCATATAGTAAATATTTTATTAAAATGCAATTTTATTTCCTAAATTACTGTCGGAAGCAGGCAAATAAATCAAACCCATAAAAAAAAATACACTCATCAAAAACACCCTAACAATAAAAATCAAAGGCAAATGAACCAACAAATATAATCAATATATAAATAATAACATTAGACTTATAATTTAAAATTTATAATATAATATCTTAGTTTAAGTGATAAAATTTTAATAGAAATATAATTTTACTCTTTTTTTTATAAAAATAAATTTTAAATTTTAAATTATATTTAAATTATAAATATAATATTACTAATATATAATACCACTCAAAAGTACTTTTTAAACATTTTAAGAGGGTGAAGAATATCTTAAAACTTGAACCAAAAATAAAATTTTCGTACGCGACAGAGTCAAGTTTGTTCTGACAAAAATTTCGGTCCATCCTTCTTGAAAGGACTACTAGTATAATTAGAACATGAAAATGAGCGGAATCTTGTTCTTCCCATCCCAACTCAAGTGCGATAAAAAACAATGACAAAACAAAGGAAAGGCTTGTTTGTGGAGAAAATCCCTCTCCTGTTGGATCATATTTTATCTTTAATCTTGTGTTCGACAAGCTCTCAAATTCTTGTCACACAAAAGTTTGGAAATAATTGAAACTTACAACACTTCTAATTATCTTAATAAATGTTTTCAATTTATGTGGGTAAAAAAGTGATGGTTTCGTCTTTCATCACTCATTATTTCGTTTGTATTCTAATTCAATTTCTTTCATGAATAACGTAATGGATTCAAATTTCGAGTCCATTTGTTTGGATATTCAGGAATCTAAACTTCCTTTTCATTTGCATTTGTTATTTTCTTTTCTTTTTAAGTGGACAATCAATATATATATATATATGTGTGTGTGTGTGTGTGTGTGTAAACACACATAACTAGATATTTTCTCGATATTTAAGTTACAATTAAGGTGTATTAACCTTTTTAGATATTTGAAAATTAATAGATTAATTATACATTTATAGACTTTTAATACAAAATCAATCATACAAAATAATGTATATTATTTGATTGGAGTGGTGAATTTAAAAAAATATTTACGTCAAATTAAGACAAATAATATGACAATCATATAATAATACAACACCAATTTGTAAGATTAAGTTAGCATATATCATAAATATGGCACTATTTAAATTATTATATTTATTTTGTCGAATTATTAACTCTTTCTAAAAATTTCACAAAATTCGCTATAAAACCCTCATATAGGCTTGCTAAATTCTATACAATCCGTTAAAATGACACAAACCCATTCCATAAAAACGTGTTTTAGATCTAATATTATCGAATCAGATCGTTAATGGGTTAACACAATAAAACTCGTTTAATATTGGACCGTATTTAGGTTTAGCCTATAAAAAAACACATTTTTAACTCGTTAATATTAAAGATAATTTAGTAAATTTATTTATTATACATAAAAAATATAATAAAATGTAACAAATTATTATAAATACTAATTTATAACTATGTTTAACTTAATTAAAATTATTTTAATACAGTTATCTTTTTCTTAGGTGTGTATGAATATGTCATTTTGATAAGGAATACATAGAAGAAACTTATAGAATGTCCTATTTCATTTAAAAAAATAATCCAATAATTGGACATTTTTAGTTGTTTATCTTAAATATACTTTAGATGGACCTTTAAATGATGTTGAATACAAAACTTTGTTTATGTTTTTGTATTATATTAAATTTGGATATTTCAATAGATTTCAAAATATTTGTTAGATATTAAATTTATAAACTATTAGTTATATTTTATGTTTAGAATTTATACAAATGATGTTAAACATATTGTTGTTTAATTTAAAAATAAAAAAGGGGTTAAATGGGTTGAATTTGGATAACATGTTTAGTTAAAAGTCGAATTTGGGTTATAAGATTTAGTCCCAATAAATTAATATATCAAATTTGGATTAACATAAATTAACACGATACAAATATGAAATGATACAAAACCATTCTAACACGATCTGTTGTCAGGTCTACTCTCACAATAGAAGAAGTTATGACAGGTTTAAGTAAGTTTATGCGACAACTCCTCAAATGCACTATGGGTCCGTTTAGTGCATGATATAATATAGAACAAATTTGTTTGAATTGAATTGGATTGGATAGTATGAGATAAGAGTGGATAAAACAAAATACTATACTATGTTTGGTACAATATTGTATTAAATAAAAAGGTAAAAGAGAATTAATATATTATAAGTTTAATTTTCTTTTCAATTGATTTAAATTAATATTTATAAAATAAATGTAAATACAAATTAAAATTATTTTTAAATTAAAAAGAAAAACTGAATGAATAATTTTTTATTTAAATAATTAATTTTTATTTAAATATTTAAAAAAGTATTTATTAAGTATATAAATATTTAATTATTTAATTTATATAAATTTTTGGTGTTTATTAGTGAAAATTGGGATAATAATAAGCTTATACGGTGTCAACTCATGGGAGGTTAGATATAAATTTGCATAATCTTATATGCAAACACAGTTTTCTCAACGAGTGGGACACTGTTCAAGTTGTGGCGAAGGGTGACTTTGACAACTAGAAAGGTGTGTTTATCTTATAACATTTGAATTTCCTTAGTAGTTCAATGTTTGTTATGTTATCTCTATTCTCTAAATTCACCTCTAGGTCTCCTAAAATACAAATGTTACATCCACCTGGAGAAGAGGGTTTCAGGTTTGGCATAAACCAGCATTCCTACATTAGTAAGAACCCCTTGTAGGTAAGCAGCTAGTGGAAGCAACGAAGCTAGTGAACTTTACGCGATGAAAAAGCAATGACCTGCTACGATACCCACTTTGTACTTTCCAATCCCGCTCAAAAGATTGCCTAAATATCGCATAAGCGTCTAACACGACCTTATATAATACTATGAAATGCATCAAACATGCCCTAGAGGTTTAATAACAATAATAATAAGGGCAACGATTTTCGAATACTTATTTAAATTATCATTTTTGGAATTTCCCAAAATTATAGATTCATTAGTAGATTTTTGAGTTTTGATATCTAAAACTACTATTTATATTTTCAATTAACGAGTTAATAATTGAGAGATTTAGGGGCTGATTTTTTTTTTGTATAAAGTCTAAAATCCTTTAATGATTTTTTTTTTTTTAACTTACGACTTAATCTAAGAGGTTGATTGTTTTTCCATTTGAGAATTTTATTGAAACTCAGACTTTAGGCTTTTTTACGTTGATTTTTTTTTTACTGAACACTTTTTCCCAAATAAAAACATATGAATATAAAAAGCAATATTTTCTAGCTTTTATCTAATTGGAAAAATATCTCAATGGATTGCCTATTTTTTATATTCTAAAATACCCTTGAAAATTTAATTTAATTTCTATCTAGTTAAATCTTTTATAATTTTTTGAATACTCATTTATTATTTTTAATTACGTAGTAACTAAAAAAATATTCATTTATATGTGAGACACATTGATTAAATTTTTTTTGGCACTGTAGTACTCTAATTTTGATCTTGTTGTATTGATTATTTACAAATATTTATATAACATAGATAATGTATATACATATAATACTAAAGAAGGGCATATATGTCAAATTAATAGCTTTCAAATGTTTTTAGATATTAAAAACAATCAACTTAAGACTTATTATTAGATCTTAAAAAATAAAAAATAATCATATCATTCAGACATTTGTATTTAGACCTATTCAGATTTCAGTTAAATTCAGACTTATTCATATTTCAGAGTAAAAAAAAAAATCACCTCCTAAGATATTTTCATCTCAATAAATCACTAAAAATTTTAGCTTTTATCTAAATACAAATTTTTGAATCATTTATTACTCATTTATTTCTCTTAAATGCCCTCATAAATTCATTTATAATCAATGTGTAGAGAGCCTAATATTTTAATTTGAGTAATGCTCTTCATACAAACTACTTATACAAACTCACACATACAAACTGATGACATCCCTATATGATTGTCACATCACCCATGTTAATTAATGTCATTTATTATTAATATATATTTATCAAATCACTGCATTTAGTTATCAAATCACATCATGCCACATCAGTTTGTATGGGTGAGTTTGTATAAATAGTTTGTAAGAATAACATTACTCTTTTAATTTTAGAACATTATTATTTATTTCTAATTATATATTATGATTATATATATATTTTTAAAATTATTTATACTCATTTAGCTTATTTATATATATCAACTTCTTCCAGGACAAAAAAAGGTTATTTACCCAATTACATACATTTAAATAACTTAAATTCATAATAAATTTTGGTATGCTAATATTTTTACTATGTGAAATAAAATCACAAATAAAAAATTATATAAATAAGGATATATATATATAAAACAATCAGTTTTCAGACATTTTCATTCAGATATTAAAATAAGAAAAACATATAATTCAAATTTATTTTATTCATACCTATTCAGATTTTAGTTTAATTCAAACATATTCAGCTTTTAGACCAAAAAAATCATCTCCTTAATAAAATATATAATAAAAACCATAGTCATTGATGTAATATGACATCATCAATTTTTATAAATCGGTTGTTTGTATATATAGTATTATTGTACTTCAGTATCGATTATTTTTTTCTTCTTTCATTTATTTATTATTTTCCCTATTAGTGAGATGTTTTTGGTCGATACAAGTACATTATTTCATCTACATCCCTTAAAAATCTAAAACTGTTAGAGTTCAATAAATAAATTAGAAAATTTTAAATAAAAAGGAAAAAAAAATTCTTAGCTTAGCTAAATTATGAGTAATGTTTAATTTTCTATTATTATATGCTTTAAAAGTAATATTATGATAAATTCTTGAAACACTAAGAAAGACTTTTAAGTAATTTAGTGACTTCAGATTTTTTTCTATGAAATTAAATGGAGATGAATCAAACTGAAATCTGAATATCTTTGAATATAAAAATTTGAATGATATATTTTTTCAATATCTAAATTGAAATACCTAAAAATTAATGTTTTTACACATATAACCTAATCTATATATATTATTTCACTTATAATTTTATTTGACATGGTAGAAGTATTTGCATAAAAATGGTTATTATGAATCTAATGTATCTAAATGCATAAAATTAGGTAAGAAAAGGCATTTTTTAAAGGATTTAATATATAAATAAAACTTATTAATCATTAAATAATTTTAAAAATATTTAGATAACCATAATATAAAATCACAAATAAAAAATAATATTTCAAGTATAAAATATTAAGTTATACATACATTAATAATAAATGAATTACATAGAGATATTTTAAAGAATTAGTAGAGAAATAAATAATTAGATATTTATGTTCAAATAAAAGATAAAAAAAATTAATTTTTCCATTTAAATCAAATTAAGACTTGTATTAAGACTTAATAGAATTTAATACTTAACAAGACGTAATTTATATCAGTTAATAGTATGTTTGTTTGCTCTTTTACGTACCTTTTAAAAAAAGTGGTAAGGGAATATCTTAATTTTAATGTAACTTTTTTACCATTGTTAAAATATAAAATGTTTATATTATATTTAATACATTTTTTTAAAAAAAATAAATAATTAATAAAATTAAACCAAAATTCTTTTTTCATTTAAATAGTTAATATTATATTTGTTATAATCCTTTAAAAAATAAATATTTTATAAAATTAAATCAAAATTCTAATTATTAAATAAATAATATTATATTAATTATTTTTTTATTTAAAAAATTTAAAATTTAGTTACATATAAAATAATTAAAATTTGGAATCTAAATCCAAATAAATATTAATAATATTATGTTCTTAATTATTTATTTAACAATAATGCTAGACTTACAATATCTATACAACATAAATTCTTCAATATGATGTAACAGCCTAAATGACAAAATCCTATTGGATATATAATTTTTCTCATATATTTTTGTTTTTTCTTCTCTAGTGAATTTTAGCTATGTAGGCAGCCACGTCATGTTGTAGAATAGATGTTGTATGAATGTTGTAAGTCTAGCATTACTCTTTATTTACAATAAAAAAGTAATTGAAATTTTGGATCCGGAGCCGTCATGTCCTCCGCCGCCGGTTTCATGTGTTCGGTGAAAACACCAGTACCAAAACAATCGACTCTTCACAATATACAAGCCTACTGTATTAGTTTTGACAAATGGAGTAGAGATCGGCTGTTGGAAGCCCAGAAAGATCTAGAGCCGTTGCGTCCTTCGTCGTTGTTCACCTTCAGTTTCGCGCGTTCGATGACAACCCTTATATCAAAACTATCAACTCTTCACGATCTACAAGTCTGCCGGATTGCTTTTGACAAATGAAGCGATTTTTGGTTGTTGGAAGCCGAGAAAGATTTGGCGTCGCCATCTTTATGTCCTTCCAATGGCGAAACAACGATATACTTTTCAAAAATATTTCAATGGTTGTGTAGATCATGAAGAAAATATCGTTTTAGTATATATTTTGTCAACAATGCTCGCTGGTTTTGTCGCTAGTGTTGGCTTTGCACAGAGGAGAGAAGAGGTGAATGACAGCTACGGTTTTACAGTAAAAATAAGTTGGTTGATAATATAAGGGGGGTTAATGACATTTCACTTTTTCAAATTAAAAATATTTTTTTACATACGGGTATTTCTTGTATTTTACTACATTCAGATGTTTAAAAAAAAAGTGATTTTTTCTCACTTTTTCATTCAGACATATATGTCTAAAAAAATTGATCAGAATCCAAAATAAATGGGTTTAAATTTTTAAAGTACTGAAATTTATTCAGATTTAAATTTCAGAGCTCAAAACAAACATACCCTTGAAACATCTTAAAACTATCTTAAGTATGAGAATATATCAAATTCGTGTTTCACTTTGGATGGAAAAATAGTCACCTTCTTCCATAATTCATAAGTTCATAATATAAATATTTTAAATATTTAATAGATTAAAATAAATATTTTATGAATAATATTATATTTATAACCTACTTATAATCAACTTTACATATAAATTGAGTGGATAAAATCTTACTATTTTTTTTAATGAATTTTTGTTAATTAAGGCGGTGAGGAGATTCAGTATTGCTTGCATCAGCCAACCGTCAAGTAACAAATTGAAAATCAGGTGAGGGTCCAACACTTGGCCCCAAAAACAGTTCCAGAATTCATAAACACGATTGACGTGCACTAATGAAGTGTTAAAGTTTGAAGAGAAAGCAAATAATAATTCTGTTTTGGTTTTTGGTGAGAAATCTCGGAACCGACTCTGATTGCGAAACCAAAAGGCCAAAGGTCACTATTCTTACGTCACGCCTTACGCATGTGAATGAGATTCGCTAATAATAATGGAATTATGGAATTGGAATCCATTCTTTTGGGGGGAAAAAAACCTATAATCCAATCGGTGAATTATAAGTCACTTTGCAAGGTTTTTCAGATTATTAAACGTAATTTTAAAATAACTAAAATCTGATACGTTAGTTATTTCTTGATATGAGTATGAATTTAACTTATTCCTAGAATTCAGAACTATTCATGATGTTTGTTTTTCTTATTAAGTCTTAAGGGCCAATTGTTTTTGATATGAAATATAAATTTAACTTACTCTCAGACCCTATATTTTTTAATGGTGATCTTTTGTTGACTTAAAAGACTTAATCTAAAATATTTTCATCTCAATATAAAAAGTTAAAAATTCTAGTTTTTATATGAATACAAATATTTGGATCATTTATTACTCTTTTAATTCTCTTAAATGCTCTTATAAAAATTCATTTATAACCAATTTGTACATAACCTAATATTTTTATTTTGAAATATTATTATTTATTTTCTAATTTTATATATGATTATATATATATATTTTTAAAATTATTTTATGGTCATTTAGCTTTTTCATAATTAAATTCTTTTAAAAAGACAACTTCTTGCCCAATTATACACATTTAAATAAATTAAATTCATAACAAATTTTGATATAGAAATACTTTTACTAGGTAAAATAAAAACACAAATGAAAATAATATATATAAATAGGGATATATACGTAAAACCATTAGTTTCAGACATTTCAATTTAGTTGTTAAAATAAAAAAAATATATCATTCAGATTTTTATATTCAGATCTATTCATATTTTAAACCCAAAAAAAATGATCGCTTTCTTAGTCTAAGACATTTTTATCTTAATGGAAAATGATAAAAGTTTTAGCTTTTATCTGAATACAAATGTCAGAATCATTTATTACTCTTCTAATTCTCTTGTTTGTCCTTATCAAATTTATTTATGACCATTTTGTACATAATCTAATATTTTAATTTTGAAACATTGTAATTTATTTCTAATTTTATATTATGATTTTTATATATTTTAAAAAATATTTTATGATTATTTAGCTTATTTATATGTCAAATCATTTAAAAAAAGTAACTTCTTTTCCCAATTATATATTTAAATAAATTAAATCTATACTGAATTTTGGTATACAAATATTTTTATAATATGAAATAAAATCACAAATAAAAATAATATATATAAATATGAATATATGTATAAAATTATTAGTTTTTAAACATTTCAATTTAAATATTAAAATAAAAAATAAATATATCATTTTGCTTTTTATATTCAATCTTATTCTGTTTTTAGTTTAATTCAGATTTATCTAGATTTTATATAAAAAAAATCATCCCATAAGATATATCATCATTTTTATCACTATCTTAAAATATAATTAATTTTTAAAATATTAGAGTGGATCGAAATCTCCGAAGAAATGAATTATTTGTTTGATTTGAGAATCCCTAATCAATATTCCAAAAGTTCATTTTATAATAAATAAATTGGTAGGTCAACGTCACCAATTGGCCCAACTGTCAACGAAACCTTTGTGAATGTGACGCATCATCCCAGATATTATTTGCCCCCAAGATTTTCTTATGAAAAAAAAGAAAAATACCAAAGGGCATCTTTTTCTTGGGTGCATTGGGTTTGTTGGATTGGCAGGCAGCACCAACAATCAAAAAAGTCGGTCAGTATAGACTATAGTTTTGGTTTTGAAGTCGCCTTTCGGGAAGCGCTGTTCTGTTCACGTCATCGAACTCAGTGGCCGCACAACATCGGGTCTGTTTTGTTTGAATTAAGTCATAACCACACGTTTTTGTACCGCTACCGTTCACACGCTATTTATTAACTGAAATATTACAATTATAACTTTTATGCGGTTTAAATTTTATAATATAATATAATAATATATATAATAAAAATTCGTTAAAAAAAAAATTACATCTTCAATATAATTTTATATATCTCTGTGTTTAAGCATCCTTCGTTTCCAAATATTGTCTAATGTTAACATTAAGTTCTTTTTTTTTAACTTATCATTCAAGTGATTTGATTTTTTTTCTTCTTCTCGATGTTCTACCTTTTTTCTTTTATGTTGGATATCACTATTATAAAAAGTAAAAATTGTCTACTTAAATTATATTGAAAAATGTTTAATGATGTTTTCATTAATATAATGTATCAATTATTAAATATTAAATCAATAGTAATAGAATTTTTAATACATAATAAATATATTATATTTATTTTATTTTCAAAATTTAAAAACTTCTGTTATCAACCACCAGTCCACCAAGGGCTAGCAATACTAGCGCATGTCTAGTGACATCAACACGGCTGCTAGAAAATTGTCTTTTGCCAATCCACTAATTTGTAAAAATAGTTTAAAAAAGAATGATGTAATGCTAACAAATTAATTGCACAAATTTATTTATATAATTCTATGTGATATTATTAATTAGTTGTCACATTGATAATCTTAATTAAAATAATCAATTTTTATAATTTATTTTTTAATTATATCTGTACCCATCATTTTTTTAAGATGAATTTGTGTAAAAAAAATTTATAAAGATAATAACATCACCTTGAAAAATTAATTGGCGTTTCACTAGAAAAATCCGACAATCAAATATGCTGCCTCAGTATTTAAAGGTAATTACCACCTATTCAAGTTCTTTTTTTTTTTTAAATAAATAAAAAGAAATAGATTATGTGTAGCTATTGTACATTATTTAAGTTTTGTTTATTTTGTATATTCAGTTATTAACAAAAATAAAATTATTAAAATCATGGTTGATTATTGTGAGTGGCAATTTTGGATTAGTTTTGTAAAAAGATTGATCTTCAAAGATTTATATACATAGTATAAATAAGGCTAGTAGGTCCATAAAAGTTAAATGTCTTGGTTAATACATTTGCTAGTCCGAGAGAAAAATTAAAAAAAACAAACACATATTTAAAAAATTATATTTAAGTGCTATTAAAGTATTAATAAATAGTTTTTAGACTTATTAAATGTTAAGCGAAAAAAAAAGACACCTCAATATTATAATAGGCATTGAATTCAAATCTGAGCTTTTCTTCGCTAGCATTGGACTTTCAAATAAGGAAATACTTACCATAAATATTGACACTTTTGAACCTCACAAAAGAAATAAGAGTAATGCTACTCTTACAAACTATTTATACAAACTCACCTATACGAATTGACGTAGGCTACATATCTACTTAGATTATAAAGGAAATTTAAAACAAACCTTCAGTCAATAAGAGCCCAATTTACCTAAATTTACATTCAATTGCACGTTACTGGTCTAATCTTAATTCCATTTGCTGTATATAATTAAATTAATATTTTTATTTTCCACACTAATACCAAATATGGGTATTGTAGAGAGATTAATCTTGAGATTTTATTTCTCTGGTTCACTATTGTTTGTTAGCCTTGTGTATGTGCACATTAACATATACAATAATTGAAACTGCCAATTGAGCTGTACAGCTGCCTTGTGTAGATAGTTGATAATTGATTATACTACTAATAAAGAAGATTATTTTATTATTAAGCATTAGTAATAGAACGACAAAGTTAATTATATAGATTATCTTCATGTGGCTTTGGGGTCTATACAGACCATTGATTTCTTGAATTCAAGCATCAATAATTTTTATAAGGGTGTCAATAAAGATGGCATTGAACCCATTAAAAGAAGTCCTGGTGCGACCACCGTATAATGTTATTTATATATAGATATGTATATATTAAATTAAAATGGTCTACTAAAGCCGATTTTGATAAAGATTCGATTAATTTAATAAATTATAAAAGAATACAAAAGCGAAAATGTACATGCACGAGCAGAACATAAATTTGTTGGTATAGAAATAAATCTGATTCCGAAACAGGAGGCAGCCCCCGCAATGCCAGGCTGACGTGTGAGCTCCATCATACAAAATTCTAGAAATGTACGATGAATGGGTAAAGTAAAAATTTTCGATCACTCAGCAGAAGCTTGCTTGCCGTTAATAGGTGACATTCGATTAATCAGCAGAAGGTTGGTGACATTAATTACTAGTAAGAAATATATGAGCTGAGTGGGGGGTATGTTACTCAGCAGAAGCTTGCTTGCTGCTGTAGGTGACATTACTTGCCAGTTAGAAATACCTAAGTTGAGTTGACTTGGGGGCATGTTTCTAGTATTTTCATGTTTAATGTGACACGTGTACGCATTTCATAGGTCATTCATTTATTAAATGTCATATGCTCAAACTAACTAAGACGGTGAAGAATTTGACAGGAAACGAAAAGTCAAAATTGTACGTGTTCCATCTTATTAGTATTTTACATTTACTTTTTTTTTTTCACTTAAGTATTATCTCAATTGATAATTTAAAAAACATGTATAATATAATTTTCTAAATATGAAGTAAAGAAATATATAAAGTAAATAATTTTATAGTTATATTCATTCGACATATTATATCAATATCTTGGAATTTTATATTTACTTCATTAGTAAATAATAATATAGATTGAAAATAATTTGTTTGATTAAATATTCCGTGATAATTATTATTAATCTTTTATAAGATATTATTAAATTTCATAACTATCAAATATTTATAAAACTATTGATAATTCCTATAGAATTTCTAAAAATAGTTAAAAGCCTCCTCTGAAAATTCTAAGAAAATCTTAGGTGAAACTGTAATTCAAAGATCTTACAATTAATGAATTTTGTCCAATATTTAAAGGGTATTTGCAAAAATTTATACCCTGAGATGACTAAAATTAACACAGGAAAAAACAGATTATTCTTAATATTTAAGAAAACAATAGAATAGAATAGAAGATGACAAAACCAACATTACAGAGTTACATTTAACTGCGACTTTGCGACTATAAATTCAATGAGACCACGTAAAGAAGCTGAACATCACAAATTCAAATCCATCGACAGGGACAAGGCTGCCAGGAGAATTCCTGGAAGGAAGCCCTTGCCGCCGAATTTGAGGGCTTTACTGAGATTGTTCATCATGGCTGCCCATTCCAGGAAATGGATGATACTAGTTGCTACACTTTGGATTCAGGCTTTCACCGGCACCAATTTCGACTTCTCTGCCTATTCCTCTGATTTGAAATCCGTTCTCGGCATTTCCCAGGTGCAGTTGAATTATCTGGCAACGGCTTCCGATTTAGGCAAACTATTCGGATGGTCTTCTGGGTTGGCTTTGATGTATTTCCCCTTGTGGGTCATCCTTTTCATGGCTGCTTTCATGGGCTTCTTTGGTTATGGTCTTCAATGGCTTGTCATTCGAAATGTCATCTCTCTGCCTTATATCCTGGTACATGTATCTGCTAACCTCTTGCTAATATTAATATATGCTCTGCCTTGCCCTCTCTTTCTTCTTTCCCTTTTCGAATTTTATAATTTCCCAATGACTGATCAGAGTCCAGTTACTTCATTAATCCGTTTTTGTTTTCATCAATTTCTGGTTTTGCTGAATGCAAAACTTAATTTCTGAAGCTTATGATTATTAATGAATTCAAGTTAAATATTAGGAATCTTGTTATCTTGAATCAATAAAATTTGAGAGAATTCTCTTTGTCCTGTCGTTTCTGAATGTAGTTAGGCTATGAAGCAGTCTCCTTTGATTTGAAAGGCAGGTAGTGTTTTATTTCTTTCCCAACTAAAAGAAATGTCTCTAACAAACAATAATGGAACATTCACTCACATGTCTCCTATTCACCGATGTCCTCTCCTCTTTTGGGTCTTTCGTCTCTGCATTGATTTCAAAAGTTTTTTTTTTTTAATTTTTGAAGTAGAATCGTTGTTTATATGTGTTGAATTTGAATTTTGATTTGATATAAAATATCTGGGATATTCTCTGCAGTTAATTAAATGATCTTCTATTAAATCAGACAAATCGACTTTATTAGAAAATTTGAGGACCACAAGCTACGTAGCCTAAAACAATAAACAATAAAAGAAAACAATTTGTGGAAATCCATATTAGCGGACGCTTTTCTGGGCTGCTCTACTTGGTTCTACTTATTATGTGTGTGGCTCAGAAATTTTGAGTGAGATATTAGTTTTTTTTATAATTTTTTTATTCTTTTGCTTTAAATAGAGTTTTATATTATTTAGACGGGAAGCTCATCTCAGAAGCCTATTTAAGTAGAGATATAAAGGCGGCGGCATGGACATTCGGATTAAGAACATTTGGGTCGAAGTGGGCCCTTTCTTTTATATTGTTTATTTCTATTTAAAAGGTCGAAGTGGGTCCTTTCTTTTATATTATTTATTTCTATTTGTTTAAATAAAAAATTAGGTATCTTACGTGTGTGTAAAAAATGTGAAGAATGTTTTTATTTATAATTTTCTTAATTAGTTTAACTTTTTTAAAAATAGTATTGTAGTTATTTATCAATAATTTTTTTAATTTATAATAGTCATTATTTTATATCTTTATATTTTAAACTTGTCTAATATGCGTTTAACAGTGAATGAGTAAAGTAATTATTTGTCTATTTTAAAAATTGCGTAGAGGAGACATTATTTTTGCCTAAGTATATTGTTCTGGTTTTTAGATAATTATTTCTTCAATTAAAATACAAATGATAATCCATAATAGATTATAAGTGTCTTTTTTTAGAAGGAAAGAAATTCATGCATCTTATTATTTTTTTAGTTCACTCAATTAATAACTACTAATTAACGTTTATGTAAGTGTTAAATTATAATTTTTAGTTTGTGTTAGCTTCCAAATCAGTCCTCATAATCAAAAAGAAAATAAATAAATTTAGATATGAAGCTTTGTATAATCAGCAGCATAATTAATAAATCAAGTTACAGGAATGTTTTTGCTCCTTAATCAATCTTTGTAGCTTCGCCTAATTAATTAAATAATTAAAGTCTAATGATACGTAATTTATTTATTGGTGACAGATTTTCCTTCTGTGTTTGTTGTCCGGATTGAGCATCTGTTGGTTCAACACAGTGTGCTTCGTTCTCTGCATCCGAAATTTCCCAGCTAGTCGACCACTCGCTCTTTCACTCACAGTAAGCTTCAATGGAGTGAGTGCAGCCCTTTATGCTCTTGCTGGCAATGCAATCAACCCTTCATCAAATGCGTTATATCTTCTCTTAAACTCTATTGTTCCCCTTCTAACCTCTCTTGCAGCTCTCATTCCAATTCTTCGCCAGCCAACTTTAGATCCTCGCCAGTCCCCTGATGAAACCAAACGTGACTCCGTTATCTTTCTGATGCTCAACATCTTAGCTATTCTCACCGGAGTTTATCTCCTGCTCTTCAGTTCCAGCGCATACAACGCAACAACAGCTCGTCTCCTCTTCAGTGGAGCCATTTTTCTACTTGTTGTTCCATTATGGATTCCCGGTATCGTATTTGCTAAAGATTGGTTTCATCGTAACGTTCACTCGAGTTTCCGCATTGAAGGCTCTGGTTTCCTTCTTGTGGACGTTGAGGATCTTGAGCTGCATAAGGAGCTCCTTTCTCGCGAGGCGAATGGTAACGGGATTAATGGTCCTCTCTCGAGCCACGATGGATCAGCATATAGTGTGGGTAGATCACAGAAGAGTAGTACTGCTGAGAGTGAAGGGTGTTGTGAAACAATGATGGGGAAGGACCAGTTGACAATGCTTGGTGAAGAGCATCCTGCGAGGTTGCTTGTCCGCAGGCTAGACTTTTGGCTTTATTACATTGCATATTTTTGTGGGGGTACAATTGGCCTTGTGTACAGTAACAATCTTGGACAAATTGCGCAATCGCTGGGGCAAAGTACAAGCACTACCACCCTTCTCACTTTATATTCATCCTTCTCCTTCTTTGGGCGCTTGCTTTCAGCAGCACCAGACTACATACGCACGTAAGAATGAAGAATCCTTTCAAATTCTTAGAAAAGATGAATAATTAACTATATATTCCTTTAATGCTTGTTATTGCAATTTTAACCAAAATGCGTTATCTGTACAGGAAGCTTTACTTTGCGAGAACAGGGTGGCTGACCTTAGCGCTATTGCCAACCCCAATTGCCTTCGCTTTGCTGGCTTCGTCTGGTCATGCGCTGGCATTACATGCTGGCACTTCACTAATTGGGCTAAGCTCCGGATTCATATTTGCTGCTGCTGTTTCAATTACATCCGAATTGTTTGGACCAAATAGTGTAGGCGTCAATCACAACATTCTTATCACCAATATCCCACTTGGCTCACTTGTATATGGCGTTCTTGCTGCAATAGTTTATGATGCAAATGCAGGTGCTGGAGTTGGAGACGTCATTGCAGACTCAGTGGTATGTATGGGGAAGCGGTGTTACTTCTTAACGTTTGTGTGGTGGGGAGCCTTATCTGTTCTGGGTTTGGCATGTAGTCTGTTTTTATTTTTGAGGACGAGACATGCTTATGATCGTTTTGAAAGAAATCGTATAACACAACTTTATTGAGGGACGCATTGGTACGTTAGCACATTGTTTATAAGCCGTGAGTGGATAGGGGGGAGGGGCATAAAATGTAGGAAAATGCATCAAATGTTTACTTGAGATCATGACCCAAAAGGGCTGAAATCAATTTTATTTGTCTTTAAATCGGAAGAGAGAAATCTTTGCTGCAGAGGTTTTGCCACTAAACAAGTTCAATGAAGCAACATTTATTAACATCTTAACGTTATCAAGATCAATTGGTACCAGAATTACATTCCAATATTCAAATGCAAGATAATATTAAGTTTGACGTGCACTGATAAAAGTTTAATTAGAAGGCTAACCAGGCATTATGAGAGAGTATTACCAGCACTTAAATCACAAGTTAAACCTGCTTTTCCTTTTCTTTACATGAATAGTTACAGATACTTGAAGCAAAACTCATGTCGGGCTCACCTATCTTAAAAGCCTAATAATGGAGAGCATGTGAAATGTACCCCTTTGACACTGTAACGAAACTTGGTTCAATTTTACCCCATTCTTTTCTGTATCTATCATGCAAATTACTAGAACTCAATCCATTTGATGTAATTGGTGTCCTTATAAATTTCAATAAACAGAATCCTCAAAGACGGCTCAAATTTAACTTAACCCACAGCACTTAAATCAATTTCTTCACAGAAGAGTTTGGTTACATCCTTTTTAAGTACAATTCTTAAATGTATAATGTAAAAAACAATATATTCTCATCAAAAGGAAAAATTAAACGACTAAAAGAATTATGGCCTAAGGGTAATTACAAAATGTTTCATTCTTGATACAAAGGAACAACCTCTCGTATGCCAAAGCCATCTTACTTGCAGTGAACATGGATTGGGCATACTTCCGGCACGCCTCGCCCCTTTGCGCGAGCCTCTTCGGGCCTTCGCTCACTACAGCGTCCAATGCCTTCAGCAGGGACTCCACATTGGGAGCAAACATGTAACCAAACTCATCATCAACCACAATAGTTCCTTTAATACTTGGAAATCTTGATGCCAAAACCGGTTTCCCACTCATCATTGCTTCCATAAGAGTGAGATCGAGGCCTTGTGGCCTCAGCGTTGGATTCACAAAGATATCTATAGCATTGTAGAAAGCCCTCAATTCGGTTGGACTCATGGAGCCTAGAACTAGAACTCGAGAGCCAAAATCCTTGTACCGGTTCTCCCATGGTCCGGACCCTGCCACGATCAGATACACATCTGGGTACTTTGTCATAAGCTTGGAGAAGGCTTCGTAAAGCAAAGGATGACCTTTATCTTTGACCAATCTTCCAGCCACTCCGAGGACTAAACTGGCATTCTTTGGGACACCAACTCTCGACCTGAAATCCTGGCCTAATGATGTGTCCACTTCATATTCATTTTCATCAACGCCGTTGACAATTACATGGACTCTTTCGGTTGGGATTTGGTACACATCTCTCAGCATCTCCCCGCAACTATCACTTATGGCAACATGATGCATATAGTTCCTGAAAAACCTTATCTCGTTCAGCACCTTTGGCACAACTCCTTGCAAACTTCTGTTGAAAGCAGGCGATATGGGCTCTTGAGGCTTCCGCGTCAAGTCTTGGTAAATATCAGACTGCAAGCTTTCGAGCGCAATACCATGCCACGAAACAGCAAGATTAGCAACATTGCGGGCTACCCAATGAGGAAGTGCCACGCTTTCTGAGTGAACCACATCAAAAGGTTCACGTTGGTTCTCTTCATCAAACTGTTCCCACGCCTTGTTGTACCTCCACTTGCCAGGCTCACCTTGGTGGCAGTGGATGCGAGGGGAGTTGTTATTCATTTCTTGAGATGTAGATGGACCGTTGCTCTGTATAGGAGAGGTAAAAACATGAACTTGATGACCTCGACGAGCCAGAGCTGTGTGGAGGGTATATGCATGGCGCTCCATGCCACCTGGGGTTGTGCCAATCGGCCATTTTCGTGAAAAGACAGCAATTTTGAGTGCAACTGGTGGGGGAAGATGTGAAGCGAACGGAAGACGATTCCATGCAAATTCTGCAATGCGAAGATCACCAGACCATGGCTTTACATGATTAGTAGTAAAGCTTGTGCAGATTGATGTGGTAGGCGTGTGAAGGAGGAACAGGGCAGGGATGGTGAAGAGAACTACGAAGAAAAGGGTTGTGCAAAGATTAGATTGGTAAAGAGAATTTTGTTTCTTGGGTTTGTTGTTGACGATGGCCATGTTTGGGGATGTGGGTTTGTTGGCTTGGGGATGGTGCGGAATTCTAAACTACATTAATTTCTGCTATGTAGAAAAGTTGGGAAAAGTGGGGGAGGTGGACACGCACTCAAGCAAGTGTGTTGGGCTTGGAGTTTACACTTCTGAGTGCGTTTCTCACGCCTCCTTTGAGAAAGCGATTATGATTCTTATTTTTTGGTATATGCATCTTGTGATCACTAGCTTGCTTTGTGGGGCAATAAACATAGTATTATACAAATTGAAGTATTTTATCACATCAAGCACAATCTTAAGCTTTATTACGAGCTAGCTATCGAATGTATTTAAGATTCTTTTATCTTGTCTTATAGTCTAATTCATACATGTATTATTCCGAATTTGACATCGTCATATATTTTTTTAGCGGTAGATTTCTTGAGATTGTATATTAATTTAACTCGTTTTGATTAAATTTTCTCCAACTAGTTGTATGTTTCCAAAATAGTCTCTTACAAGGCTGCCGTGAAACATTTTTAAGGTCCTATTGTTAGCATCTGTACTTGACTAATCAGAACTAAAACATGCCTATGCTACAAAATATAATGAATGTTACACTAAAATAAAGAGCTCTCATTTCAAAAAGTGTTTTAACAAGTCAACTTAATTAGCCGAGTTAAGTTAGGCAATCAATTGAGTGTTCAAACAGTAATGACAGACTAAAGTCAAACTATATTATTTTGGTTGTTTGAAGAAGAAGCATTTGCATGTTAACTTTGACCAAGGAAAGCAAAACCCGTAACAGTGTTTTGAGACAGGTTTTGGGTGATTTATGTTGCAAATATATGATGACATTAAATTTACGCATATTGTACACATGTAGCGCGAGCTAGCTAGCCCAATTAGCTCTATTTCATTTTATTAATGGTAGAGTCAACTCATATAAAGCGCCTGCGCAACTTTGCTTTCCTTTCTGTGACCACATATATATAATAATCAACATGAAATACGCCTGTGCATTAGCCTATGCACATGGGTAGACTTACACTCGAAGATATGGCTCCTATTTGTGAACTCAGAAAAAGAAAAACGGAGACAAAGACAGTTGTTCTTCATAAGTTCTGGAAGCAAGGCCTGTAGCCAATGATTATAATATTTGACATTTAGAATTCAAATTTATCAATGGAAGAAATATACTAACGTATTAGCTTTTAAATGAAATTCATAATGTGTTCAGTGTCAGAGCTGAAGTTGAAAGACACATATCTTCCTCTGTCATTTGTCAGTGCTTTCACTGTACATTCTCATAATGGTTTTGTGCTTCCCCAGAGAGTTCTTGAGAATGTGGGTAAGGGTGCAAAAAATCTCTAATCATCAATCAACCTTATAGCAGCAATAGATCCATATATGTTCTAACCGTTCAATTATTTATATGCTTATGATCTGTTCATTGTTTATTACAATTTTTTTTTACTTGGTATTTTAGTTATTTATGCAATGATTTAGTAATACTTCTGGTGGTTGTCTCATTTGATACTTGTAATCTGCAATTTGAAATTTATTATAGCCGTGTTTTTACAAAACTATATGATTCAACATTATTACTATAGCATGTTACGGCAACAATATATATTGTTGTTCATTTTGTAAATCGGTCCTAGGAAGAAGAAAAAATCTGCAAAGGTTTTAGATAAGGGCCATAGACGGTAAGTGTCCTACATGAGCCTTGGATGTTGTTAAAATTCTTGATGTACTGTCTGCTGACAATAAAGAACTCAGACGGTATCTATCGAGGAAGTGTAACCGTCAAATTAGAAAACTGTATCTTCTATAGTGGTAGTTTCAAAAAGAGAATGGAGAGGCCTTTGACAAGTGTTAAATAATTATTGAAAAAGAGCAACACAAGTGCCTTGGCCCCACTATAAAAGATAAATTTGAGGTAAAAGTGTTCATTAATCGATTCACTACATTTACAAAAACCTAGGTAGTATATTCATTCTTTTGTCATGCTTGAAAACCTCTCTCTTGAGGCAATAATGGCAAGAATCTGAGTTATAAAAACATTCTCAAATAGAGTTTTTGGACAGTAATTGTGTGTGCCCTTGAGGCAGGTCTCATGCAATACTGATTTGAGCATCCAAATGTAAATGCAGGTGACAGACCGGCTTTGTTCTCTAAGTTGCCTTTGTTTTGTAGCTGTGAGCAATCGTAGAAAGAAGGCAGTTGCCTTAGAAGTAGTTGTGAAGAACTGGTTGAGAAGACACCAAGTCCACTCAACACCATATACCAAATATATATATATATATATAGTAGTCTAACGATACTTTGGCCAATATTGGCTTTAGGCCTCATTGACAAGTTTATAAGTTTACATTCAAATATTTACATATGAAGCTGGACACAAATCTTATTATACACACTATTAATTGCAGGATTTGCATAGCTCCCCATAGTTCATTGCAGATATATTATTATATTTTTCGATTCGGAGTAACTGGAGAGGACTTCCTATAATTTCCATTTCTATTCTCAGATTTGGTTTTGGGGGAAACTCCACTTTTAGATCTTGGGGAAGCTGGCCAATGCCCCAAAGAAACTGCCATATCCCCGAAATTCTGTAGACTTTCAAGAGTTTCAATAACGGCTGGCATTCTCGGCCTGTCTTTGGGGTTCAAACTTATGCACTGTAATGCCAGATGGGCCATCTCCTTGGCTCCCTTGACTGAATACTGACCTGAAAGTCTTGGGTCCATTATGTAGCGCAATCTGCGGCTGCTAGTCAAGTAAGGTTTTGCCCAATCGACAAGGTTTTGCTCACTCTTTGCTCTTGTTTTATCCATTGCTCTTCTCCCTGTAAGTAGTTCTAGTAGCACAACTCCAAAGCTATAGACATCACTTTTGGTTGTTAAATGCCCTGAAAATTAAACCATTTAACATTAATGCATTAGAAAAACATCAAACTGTTTGGTCCTAGCGTTACTTTCATTGCTGCTTTGTATTCCTTAAAAGGAACCTGTTGAGATATATTCTGGGGCAGCATAGCCGTAGGTACCCATCACTCGAGTAGTAACGTGTGTGTTGGATCCCTCAGGTCCCATCTTGGCAAGTCCGAAATCCGATAGTTTAGCTGTGAAATCCTAACATTAAGAAACAGAGAGGCACATAATTAATAAATAAGCTATTAAGCTATTGTTTTGAGCTTGCCAAATAATTTAGTTAAATTGATAGAAGAGGGTTAAGGTGATTAGGAAACACACAGAATCTAGTAAGATATTGGAAGTTTTGAAGTCGCGGTATATGACAGGTTTCTCAGCACCATGCAAGAAGGCAAGGCCTTTAGCTGCTCCAATTGCTATCTTCAATCTTGTTCCCCATGGCAACGATATTGAAATCCCTGCAATCATAATTATCACACCAAAAGACTCTATATTATTGGAATTGGGTTTAGTTATGTTACTGGCTCCATTTCCGGACTAGACTTTTTCTTTATTATTATTTTATTAAAGAAACTGATATAATCAAATTGACTGTTTGTGATGAGATACTGTGATCTCACTTTTGAATAAGTGGTTTTCTAAGCTGCCCCGAGGCATGAACTCGTACACAAGAAGACGTTCTTCATCTTCGCAACAATAACCAATCAATCTGACCAAATGTGGATGCCTAAGCTGCCCCAGAAATATTACTTCTGCCTGCAAATGAGTGCAAATTATGAATAATTAAATCAGCTCGTGGAAGTCACCTCCTGTAAGGATATATATATATATATATATATATATATATATTGTATCTCTACAACAATATTGATGGTACAATATAATTTAACTTGCAAGTTAAACACAACTTTCAAGTCATATCAATATCGTACAAAATATACATTTATTTATTTATCGAATGCACACATACACATCTAATCAATAAAAAAATCGTCATATCAATATGTTACCATTAAGATTTATGTCTCTTTCGACTAGGTGCATGATAAGCATATGTACTTGAGAAAGAAGATGTGCATGTGTGTGTGTGTGTGTGTGTGTGTGTGTGTGTGTGTGTGTGTATGTATGTATGTAGGTATGTATCTAGTTAGTGACGATGCATCTTACAAGCCATTCTCGGTGTCCTTGCAGGCCTTCAATGTCCAAAAGCTTAACCGCAACAGCCTGAGCCTTCAATCCCTCCCTTAAGTTCTCATCAATATAACCCTTATGAACCGTTCCGAACCCTCCTTCTCCAAGCAAAAAATTGCTAGAAAAGTTCTGAGTTATGGCACGTAACTCACTAAGCTGAAAATCGTACAAATCCTGCCCAAAAGACTGTGCAAGGTCCTCGTTGATTCGCGTCGACGACGAACGACTTAAATCGGAGAAAGATAATCGTCGGAAGGAAGGCAACGGCGCAATATCCTTAGAGAAGTCCGACCTTGACCTCCTACATCGGCTGAAGTTGCCAAAAATTGTTTGTTCTTCAGCTGAGCAACAATTTGATGTGAAGGGTCTCCATCGTTTATTTGGAGAGTCTTTCATTGTTGTTTCAAGCCTCAATGAGAAATGAGCAAGTGATCACGTAGTGTATGTTGTTGATGATTGATATGCTTTAGTTTAATATAAAGAAACTACAATTTCTTATTTGCAGAGAATTATAGAATAGAAGGGAGAGACAATATTCTTTCTTCAACCACTCTAACCACTCTACTAAAATGGGATATATCTATATATTTTGGTTAAACATTATCTTTTTGATTTCACCGACGTAATTGTCTTCATGCAAAAATTGTCAATACTATTGTATTAGAAAATATTTTAATTAATTCATTTAAGTTTGTGATTAGGTAAGATGATTTTGCTATATTTTTGTTAATTGTATGAAGTATCGTGTCCTTCACCTATTGCTAGCTAGCTACCGATTTGTTTTAACTATATTTTTCCGAGTTGCAAGAAAAAATTACTTTATATGCAGTTAAATAATTTCTTTTCGAAGCTGATTGGATGCTTTTGTTACAATTTTTGGGTCTTATTGTTCTTAGTTTCCAGACATTTGAAAACCCTTTTGAAAATAAATAAAGTATCCATGCATGTTTTTTAAAAATTTGAATGTGTTCTCATAAAATGAATGAATGTTTATAAAATAAACCATTGTACTTTATAATATTGAATAGAAAAATCAAACATGTTTTAAATTTTAAACATCGTGGTCCTGCACAAAGCAGATTTATATGCATGAGTAACTAAATGCCAAGAGGTGAGAACAGCATTTTTGTTTCTTCCAAAAATATAAAATAAAAGAAGAAGAAGAAGCAGAGTAGTTAACAGTGAGGTGATGAATGATGTGTACAATACCGCTCTTCCTGCTCCATTTCAACAAAGGAGAAAAACGAGTAAATAAATAATTTGAATAAATTATTGTATAATCGATATAGAGAGATTTTTGTGGATGGTTTGAGCTCCGCATGGGCTTGGCTTTGACGTCAAGTTACCAAATTTCTGTTGTCTTTTTCTTTTCTTTTTTTCCTAGAAGCTGATTAGTGATTACAAAACGAGCTAATTCTAATTAATTATGCGAAAGGTTAAGAAGAAATTAATAATCTCCAAGGCGGATAGGATTATCGTTGAAGGCACTTTATGTAATTTTTTTTAAATTATTAAATTATAAAGTATTGTATAATTAAATTTCTATCATATTTCCACCACCACTCTCATAAAGACGAGTCCATATGAGTCTATGTGGATCTTCAAGATTCAATCCCATTGTACATTTTGTTATCTCTGTAGAAGGATATTAATTATATAATTTCTAAGTTGATAGACTCCTTTGATGATTTATAAATATTGCCGTAAGCTCCAGCTATGCATGTCTCCTAGTTAAGGACTCAACGTGTACTTCAACTAGAACACTTCAAGACTAACAAATCTTTTTACTTTAAGATTGAGGAATCTTTGGATCTTTATCAACTTCCTTTCACTCATATATATGATAAATAGCGTGCACAAGTCAGGACATAACTCCTGCTAATCCAACAGACACATATATAACTTTGGAGGTGACAAATTAATCATCGATCAAGGGATTTGCTACAATACCTTCTTTGACTATTAACAAGACAAGTTTGCGGTTCTCTAAAACGGGGGATTTACTTTTACATGCGGAGCCCACGTTTGCGGCCAAAAACATTAGTCAACAAACTGCTATTTGCGAAAGCCACTTCCAGTAGTCTACGGTGAAATAATTGAAATTATCAATAAAGAAAGAACTCTTAGAGCAACATGGCATGGTGAGAATGTTTTTAAAGTGAGAGATGAGGTCCAATCACTGTGTATATCATGAGAAAGGCTAGCCTACATTCGCTATACTGCATGAATATACTGATGTGATGCAACAGTCTAACCAAATGCTGATATGTGCAAGATAAAAAAGTGAAAGGGATACGTGGAAAAGATCGCTGGCACTTTTGAGTCACGACACCAAGTCGGCACCTCCACCTACACCTAATGCAACGGATGTGGATTAGGCACTTATTGTATGTCATACATAATAATAATTATAATCATATAGTTATGAGTATAGTGTAGAGCTTGACAATCTAGGATACCTGTGAAGAGAGTTATAAATTCTAAAAGTGTCTCTCTAGTTTAACAATTGTTTTTTGACCCAAAATCTAGGGCTCTCAATAAATTCCCCTCTCAAACCTTCAGAATACTTTATGTCGAGATGGTTTCTTCTAAATAAAATCTTCCGAAATTTATCGAAGATCAGAGTACAGTAGTTGACACAATGAATTCTTAGAATAGAGAAAATAAAAGATAAGAAAGTGGAGAGAGATGCTTTATTGCTTTAGTTACGGCCAGGAGACAAGCCTAACAAGCTTATTCGTCCAGAGCACAATGGCCAAGGAACTCATTTGTAAAAGATGGTGCCGCCCACTTTGACCATAATTTTAGTTCCATTTTGCATTATATTTTTGCCCTTTTAAGCAGTCATGAGATCAACTGTTTGTGTTCTTCTACCAAATGGCTTCTTCATTTTCGTTGAACATGCCATGTCGCACGAAGTCATAGCATGTAAAATATGAATAAAAACTTAAGTTTGGTTCATCTTCATTGAACGGAGAAAAAATGAAAGATAAATTAAAGATTTTCAATAAATTAAAATGAAATCATATGTCGAATAATTTTGTGAAATATCAAGTTATATAAATAAAATTATTCAATATAGGTATATATTTAAAATTATTGAAAAAATAAAGATTCTAATATCATATATGATAGAACATTAAGAACTCGAAATGCCATCATATTCAATAAAACCCTAAAAATAGAAATGGTATCGTCGATCTCAATCCTAATATGACATAAGACAATTTATTAGAAGGACTAGTAGGAAAAGGGGAATCCTGATTAAGTGAGATTTAAATAGGAAATCTCCACTTAATTGTGGTAATTAGTAAAATAATTAACCTCCAATCCCGTTGAGTTGGGTCCCAGCAAAGAAGAATTAAACGGGGGTAGGGTCCCACACAATCAGGATGCGAAGACAAAAGCGCCATAAGTTAAGCATGAGTCTTGATCAGGAAATAGCCGTTAATAGAGCATTCTGGTTTATTCTGGTTCTTAAAAATCATCACAAAAAGTAATCAAACCCTAAACATACCACCAGTAGCAACCCGGAATGGCAGCGGATTCTGATTTTGGTTACTTTTCAGATTCTACAGAGGACGCAGCAGTAGAGGAACTCATCTCTCAAGCTAAAGAGCTCTCTGTTCTGGAACAAGTCTCTGCTATCAACTGCTCTGCTTTCACTGATTCAGTCCTTCCCAACGACTTGGAACAACGCTTCCGCAAGCTCAAATCCTTCCCTTCCGCTAAACCCAAAACCTCCCTCAATCCTGGTGATACTCGCTCTAACAAGTCTTTTCAGCATTCCAAGACTGAGTTGTTCGAACGTGACCCAGACGGAAAAGCGGCTTCGGAGTTGAAATCTGTTCAGCATTCTGGGGAGTTTTTGACGGAAAATGAGTTTTTTTTGGAGTTCAAACAGAGCCCTGATGGGAAAATGGGTTTGACGGAGAATTCGAAACGTGGGTCTGTTCCTGTTCCTGTTTCTGTTTCGAAATCGACGTCGTTTTCTTCTCCGTTGGGTTCTTCGAATTCGTCCATGAATTCGCCTTCTCCGCCGCGAAGGACGGGTTGTTTCTGGTGTTCTCCGAAAGGAAGTTCCAAGAAGAAGAGAAAGGAAAATCGAATAGCTGGGAGTGGTGTTGATTGGGGAAAAACAAGTGATGATTTTTTATCTGATTTGAGCACATTTTCAGTGAAAGAGCAGCAAAAGATGCTTAAGAAGGCAATGAAGGAGGAAGAGAAGGTTAGCCGAGAGGCAGAGAAGATTGTCAAATTGGCAAAGCAAGCATCAATGAGATTGAATGTTCATGACGCTGACGATGATGAGCTAAGCGATGACTAGAGTGCAAAGATGACTACAGTTTTACTTCATACTTAATGTAAGATAGAATCTGCTTTCTATGTTACAATAAAAAATTTTCTTGTATTATAGTATGTTCTGTTTTCTCCTTTTTTTTTTTGGTTATAGTTAAGTTGCAAAGGTTGATACTTGATAATATTTTCTATATACTTGTATGTTGAGAAACATAAGGAATTATAGTCGAAGTTTATCGTTATATGATATCTCACCTTCATTTGTGGAAATTGCTCAATCTTTTTGGTTCTGTGTATCGTTTTTTGTTTATTATTTTACTCTAATGATATCTAACTACAGTTTGCTATGTTGCTAAGCCTTTTCTGGTTATGTTTGGCCAGATTGATCCACTTGTAAATTTATTTATTTTTGTTGAAATAGGAAAGGTACAGAACTGAAACAGTTATTAAGAAGTTCTGGGAGCAGTGGCATTTTATTTTGAATTTCATTCTTTGTTCTGATGTAAAATTCAATATCTAAGAAACGGCACGGTGATTTGATTTCCTTTATGCTGGAAGACAAGGAACATGTTAATTTTGGTTCTGAGGAGTCAACTGGAAAAGAGAATGTGAATAAGTAAACTTTGAGCAATTTTGTCTGCTGAAGAACAACCAAGAATACATGAACATGTGAAGAAGGAGAAAATTTGGTTTATTTATTTTTTTCTCCCCTTTAGTGATTGGTAGGAATGATGTATTGTACGTATTAGTTGATATATTGTATTTGTTATCTGCAGCCTATATATATGTATGCCATTGAAGGCAATTTTGTTTGTGTTGCCCTGTTTTGATCTTTGCAATCTATTCCAGAAACTATGGGGAAAAGGTGTTTTCTGATCCCCTGTGCATCTTGCTTGCAGCATCAGGAGTATTGCTTCCATTTTAGCTTAGAAATCTCGTTTTCTTATGATATACAGTTTTTGCTTAGGTTGTCTTGTCAATGTTTAAGCTTTTTGTTCTCATGGAATAGAATGGTAAAGTGCATATTTTTATGACGGGAATATGTTCAACCATCTTATGATGGGAGGACTTGATCTTTCATGATGTATTTGCCAAATACTAGAAAAGATTAGCTTTACCAAAATGACTTGATTCTCCAGTCAAGGGCGTAAACCAGAAACCATGCGAGTTGATGACTGATATCTCTGAGTTTTATACTTAATGCAGTTCCCTAAGTTTGTCACAATGTGGAGAAGGCATTACCATTATCTTAATAGCATGTCATGTGACTGAAGCCATTAATTTTCTAATTCTGAATCTAGATATCGTTATAACCATCCTATGTAGCCAATGTTATTGCAGGAAAGAACAGGATACTGGACAATGTTTTATTTATTTGAGTACATAATCCTGTTCATATTATGACCGGTAGTTGACTCTCCAATACAACTGAAGTTGAGATTTCTTCTGGCATTCAGTTGATGATGATTTCTCTATACAGTCGATCATGCTTACCAGTAGCTTAAGCATTATCTTGAGTCTTTGTTTCATTTTATCAGTGGAAGAGCTTGGTTGTTAGATCTGTAGTTTCCATAATGGGGAAGTTTCAGCGAAGACAGTTTAGCACTAGAACATACAGCATTATGTCTCTCCTTGTTATGTTTTGGAAGCTTTCATGTCAGGTCGGGCCTGCCACCATTTTTTAGTCTACATTATAAAATCTTGCCACATATATATTCCTTTGCAGTAATCATGTTAAGTGGGGAGATTTCTGTAGCTTCTCCACAATACTACAACTAATACTCTAACTAATGAGTAATACTACTCATACAAACTATTTATACAAACTCACACGTACAAACTGACGTGGCATCCCTATATGATCGCCACATCACCCATATTAATTAATGTCATTTATTATTAATATATATTTATCAAATCACTACATTTATTTATCAAATCATATTATGCCACGTCAGTTTGTATGAGTGAGTTTGTATAAGCAGTTTGTAAGATAAGCATTACTCATAACGAATATACACAAATATAGCTGTTCTAAATGTGTGGACATTCTCTTATAATTTTTTTTTGAGTAATGCTACTCTTATAAACTACTTCTACAAACTCATCCTTACAAACTGACGTGGCATAATATGATTTGATAAATAAATGCAATGATTTGATAAATATATATTCATAATAAATGATATTAATTAACATGGGTGATGTGGCTATCATATAATAATGTCACATCAGTTTGTATGTATGAGTTTGTATAAATAGTTTGTATGAGTAGCATTACTCTTTTTTTTTTCTCTCATTGACAGATTACTTTGGCATAATTTATTATTACAGGGCATGCATGATATAAGTATGATATACACAACAAAATCCGGCTGCATTCAAGTAATTTATTAGTTGGTTTAGATTGTGATTCATGGTGCAAATAAAAGATCAAATGTGTACCTTTAATTGCTCCCTTTAATTTCTACTCATGATCTTTTTCTTTCCTGAACTGCTCTATCCGTTCCAACTCTTGACTTTCCAAGTTCCTTATTAATACTTTACATTTAGATCATGTCCACTTTTGACCTTCCATATTATGCTCTGCTCTCATCCCTCTCTGGAACTTCCATTTTACTGCATCCCTGTTAACATTTATTTATATATATTGCAATATTCTACACATTACATACCATCTTCGAGGTTTGAAACATGGCAAGATCTGTCTTCCATATCACTGCACTATTTTGCTTTACTCATCTCTTGTTCTTTACCCTTGTAGAAGCCAGCAATGGTGGTTTCAGTGTTGATCTCATACATCGTGATTCCCCTCTTTCTCCCTTCTATGATCCCTCTGAAACTTATGCTGACAGATTGCACAAAGCTTTTCTTCGTTCAACGTTACGCATGAGCCATTTGAAGACAGTTTTATCAGCCACTACAAAATCTCTCCAGGCTCCAATGGTGCCTAGTGGGGGAGAATACTTCATGAACATTTCCATTGGCACCCCACAAATTCAGTTAATCGGAATAGCTGATACAGGTAGCGACCTCACGTGGATACAATGTAAGCCATGTGAAAAATGCTACAAGCAAAAGCCACCAATTTTTGATACTCGAGAATCCTCAACATACAAAACTGTAGCATGCAAAACAAGGTTCTGCGCTGCATTGGATCGTGACCAACGTTGTGATGTGAAAAGAAACGTTTGTGGGTACAGTTACACTTATGGAGATAACTCTTTCACTGAAGGAAACCTTGCAGTTGAAAATTTCGGAATTGGTAGCAGTACTTCTAGACGTCCAGTTAGTCTTCCAAAACTTGTTTTTGGTTGCGGACACAATAATGGTGGCGTATTCGATGAGGCAGGATCTGGTATAATTGGGCTCGGAGGAGGCCCTCTTTCTCTTGTGTCTCAATTAGATTCATCAGTCAAAGGAATATTTTCCTATTGTTTGGTGCCCGCATCCTCGGAAACCAATGTCACAAGCAAGATAAACTTTGGTCCTGACGCTTTGTTGTCAGGCTCTAAAGTTGTATCAACTCGTTTAGTTGATAAAGCGCCAGTAACATATTACTGGGTAACATTGGAAGCAATTAGTGTGGGAAAAGAGAGGCTAGAATACGCTTTAGAGTGCACTAAGGGAGCAGCTGATGAAGAGGGTAACATGATCGTTGATTCAGGGACAACTTTTACGTTTCTTGATGCTGGATCATTTGACAAATTGGCAACAGCTCTGGTAAAAGCGATTGGCTCAGAACGTGTTAGTGATCCAAGAAGCATGCTTAGTGCTTGTTTCAAAGCTAAAAGTGACAGTGGACTTCCGATTATAACATTTCATTTTGCAGGAGGTGATATAAATTTGCAGCCATTGAATACGTTCATTAGAGTGGAGGAGGATGTGTGCCTGACCATGATCCCTTCAGATTCTTTTGCAATACTTGGAAATATGTCCCAAATGAACTTCTTGATTGGATATGACCTCAAGGAGAGAACTGTATCCTTCAAGCCAACTGACTGCTCCAAGCAATAGAATTAGAATATGTCAAGTTTATAATGGAGAATCTTATTCTCCTAATAAAGAATTGCTGCATGCCAATTTTCATTTATATTACTGGATTCTCTCTCTTTTTGTATGAGTTTCGTAACATATGACAACAGTGAGCCCACCTAAAATCGATTTTATAATTTATATTTTTATGAATTCTTTTTTCTAATGAAAATAATTTCTCAAATAATTCCAACTCAGATACAAAACAATAAATCAATGCCCAATTAAATGTTAAAAAAGATATAAATTTAAAAATAATATATATTAAGAAGGAATAGAAAAGATTATAATAAAAAAATTATTATAATAAAGTGGTGTACAGAGCGTTGATATGGACGCAAGGAATAATCTCCAACTAAGAATTGTCTGAAAGCTAAGATGAATGACATGTCATTATCTGTTTTCTGGTCAACTAAAGTCAGAACACTTTGTCCTAAAATTCCCTGGTTACCGACACTTTTGCTGTCCCTCGTAATCTTCGCACTATCAACGCCACCACGAACTCTCTCTTTTTACCTCCTCATTTCTCTCTCCTTCTCCACAGTGCTGGCGTCTCTCCGATTCTCGAATTATCTTGATCAATCCCCATCTCAATAGGACACAAAAGAGCTTTGCTGCTTGATCCTTGTATGGAGGCAATTAAGAAACAGGCAATCAAGCTCAGAGAGCAAGTTGCCAAGCAGCAGCAAGTCAGTAACTTTACAATTTAGGGTTCTATACTATTCAGTTTTTGGTTTTGATTTATTTAAATTTTCTTCTTTTTCTGCTTGATTGTTCTGTTTGCTTTGTTTTATCATCTGGGTGTGTTTTGTTTTGAGTTTGTAGGCAGTTTTGAAGCATTTGGGACACCTTAGCAATGAAGCTCTTGTGGTAGATGAAGCTGAACTTGAGTGTCACAAGCAGCTTCAGAATCTGTACAATTCTACAAGGGCAGCTAAGGTATTTTAATCAGGTAATAGAGTGAAGATGGGTTTTGTCTCTGAGCACAGTTGTGAAGTGTTTATGTTATGTTGTTACAGCATTTTCAAAGGAATCTTGTACGGGGTATTGAAGGTTTTATTTCTGTAAGCTTGAAGCAAATGGAGATAGGTGGGGATGGCGTAGCTTTTACTGATTGTATTTTATTTTGCTTTGTTTATTGTGTTTTACAAGCTTTTATATGTGGAATTTCTTCTTCAAATGTTATTAGTGAGGAAGTTGGCTGAAGATTGTTGCAAATATGGAACTGAGAATCAAACTACTGATCCTCGTGTGGCAAGAGCAGCTCTTCACTTTGGTACTTGTCATGATTTGATGGAAAATGAGAGGGAAATATTGCTTCGGGTTCTAGGTGATCAGGTAAAGTCTTCCTTTTTTGTTTTATGTTATAAAATCTCGATATGCAGTTATGAAAAGCATTTTTTTTCCTGTGCATGTACAGATACATATCTGTTTATACATACATCTATGTATTTGTTAAGATATCCTGACAAATTACAAAAACTTAAAACAGTTTACTGCCTGTTATCTGGTATTTCCCTTTACCTTGCTGGAAGTGGTGAAATTAGATTGAATTTATTGAAGAAATGTGAATTTAATGTTTATTTCGATAATAATGATGCAACTAAAGTGCGAATCAATATATGAATAGGACTGGAGTAGATTGATTGACATCATTCCTTGGATTGATACTGATGGCTTGAGTCAATTGGGTCTGATCTGAATTTTAATTATTCAAAGGAATGGACTTTATTTTCAACCCAATATAAGTAATTTTTAGTTTTTTTTTTTTGGTCGAATAAATTGTTGTGTTAGTCATGAATGGAAAATACAATGCCATTACAGATGATGGGATAGAAATGGGATTGATAACTAGTGTGGAAAAAGGGGCGCTCTACAATGGTATTCTGCAAAAAATTCTATGGCTGCTTTGATAGTGGCTTCGTATAGTTAAAAGATCATTGATAGCGGGTTTAATAAAACTCATGAGATTCATAAAAGGGATTTGTGTGCCACCAATAATTTCACGTGCAAATCTTTTGTTAAGATAACTTGTATGGCCTGATTGAAGTTACTATAACTTGATTGTGGTCTTATGTGAGTTATTATAGAAAATATAGTTGCAATGGGTAACTGATAAAAGTTAATCCTTGACCTTATTATACATTATATTGCTAAACAACAATGGTTCCAAGAAACAATGACAGACAACTATGGTATTACAAGATCTTGTTAGAGATATTAAGGTTTCAGTCTTTCATTTTGTGTTCCTAACTATGTAACAGGTTTTCAATATGTAGGTATCTGAACCACTACGGGCGCTAGTGACAGCAGCACCTTTGGAGGATGCTCGCCACTTGACACGCCGATATGAAAGACTCCGGCATGAGGTTGAAGCCCAGGTAATCTTTCAGGTCATATTTGGTTGTATGTAGTGGTGTGCAAATTATATTTGACTCATAGTGAATATTCTCATTAGGCAGCAGAAGTATTGAGGCGCAGATCAAAGATCAGGGAGTCTGACATATCTGCAGAGAGTGCCATGAAGCTTCGAAATGCTGAAGCAAGATTGACTGAACTTAAATCTAATGTGAAAGCACTTGGCAAAGAAGCTACTGCTGCCATGTTGTCAGTTGAAAATCAGCAGCAACAGATAACTTATCAGCGACTTTGCACTATGGTACTGATCTTGCTTGTTTTCCCTTTTGGGGTGCATAAATTCTTTGTGTATATACTTATCTTCTGCTTCACATAGCTTCATGCTGTTGCCACCTAAAAATTTTAGATTTTTATTATCTGTGCCAAAAACAAAACATTAAAAAAAAAAAATCCCTCATGAATTAAACTTAATTTACTATGCAGTGGTGGTGATTTGATATTCATGTCATGAAATTTGAGCTTATCTCTCAAATCTTTATTGTTTTCTCTCTCTTCTCTCTAATGTCTGTTTATCCTATCTGTTACTCTCTCTTACCTTCTCCTCCCCTCATTCTTCTCCTTGTCCTACATCAAATGGTCTATATGTCAAGTGTTTAAAGATCATCTCTGAAAGTATATAATCTGTTTTGGTGTTATTTAGGAATTTAATTTGGCTTCCTTTGTTTGCTCATTTACCTGGTATTGTTTTAAGTTGTAGGAGTACAATTATTGTTTTGCCAACTTGATTACTGTACTAAAGTAATAGGGTATAAATATTAATAAATCAGTGATTAGAACAGATGCGCTAAAGACTTGTCATTGGAATGAAATGCACCTTTGGCCCAAGAAGGGCCTGAGAACAAGCATTGTAATCTGTAAGCATTGTTTGTCTTTTGACAAATCTGTCTTGGAAAAAATTCAAATCGGTAAGTCCTTTGTGCTTAGTAGATATGTATACAATAGAAACTAGCAATACATAATTGTGACGATGATGTTGGAGCGAAGACATTATGTGAAAGGTTCTAATAACCAAGCCAATCTAATGCAGCATTGTTTATTTTTACATTAGGAATAATTTAGTCTTTTCAATAATTTAGTTATTTAAAGTTTAATTGAATTAGGAATTTTATGATTTAGGGATTTTGACTCAATTAGGGATAGGAATTCTGACTTTCCTAATTTGACTCAAATTCCAATAAAGTTAGTTTAGTATAAATATAGGTTTTCATTATTATTTTCTAAGACATTCTCCAAACAATGATTGTTTTGATATATTGAGAGATTATTTAGAGAAGAGCGTGGATTTGTTATTTGGTTGTTTGAGTAAATGATTATTGAGTGTGTGTTTGAATTTTGGTGTGTTCTTATTATGGGTTCCCTGTCAAATGTGTATTAGAGCTTAACATCGATTGCGCTAAATCATCTCAAATTTCATAAAATCATCCAACACATTCACTGTTCATCACTGGAGTTACTGTTCATCACTAGCCGCCGGCGCATCACCCATCATTGATCATACCAAACCATAGATCGGGCCACCTCCATCATTCTTTCCTTCATCACCATCACCAATGGAAACTTGTCAAAACGCCCAAAAACAGTCTGCCGTTGTTACTGTTTACCACTGCCGACTAGTTAGTGGTATCTCATCACCACCACCAAACTATAGATTGGCCCTTCCCCAATAACTTCTCCTTCTTGGCCGATCACCAATTCCTATCGGAGAGTCCTCAAAAACCCAAAAAATCAGATTTTAGGCTTGTTTGGACAATATCAGTTAGCCCCTGAACCTTTGAAGAGTTACCATAGAGTCCTCAAATGATTCAGAATTTGCAGTTAACCCGTTTCTATGCGTCGATAGGCAAATGTACCGAATGGGCATGTGAATGTAGTTTTCTCTTGATCCTTAGGGGCAATGACAATCTGATTATATCCTGAATAGCCATCAAGAAAACAATAATGAGAATGACCTGCTAATCTCTCCAGCATTTGATCAATGAATGGCAAAGGAAAGTGATCCTTGCGAGTTGCAGAATTGAGCTTTCGATAATCAATACAAACTCGCCACCGGTTTGGATACGAGTGGGAACTAGCTCATTATTGTCATTCTTAACCACCGTAACACCAGATTTCTTCGGAACAACTTGGACTGGACTCACCCACTTGCTGTCCGAAATTGGATAAATCACACCCACATCTAACATTTTCAGGATTTCTTTCTTGACAACTTCCATCATGAGAGGATTCAACCTCCGCTGTGCTTCTCTAGTGGGCTTGGATCCCTCTTCTAACAAGATGCGGTGCATGCATACGGCTGGACTAATACCTTTGATGTCAGCGACTGTCCACCCAATAGCCGTTTTGTGATCTCGGAGCACTCGGATGAGTTTCTCTTCTTGTAATGGTGCAAGACCCTTTGCTATTATGACTGGCAAAGTATCTTTCTCACCTAGGAACACATGCTTCAAATGATCTGGAAGAGGCTTAAGCTCCAAGGTAGGTGCTTTCATCACGGAAGGTAGAAGTTTCTCATTAGATAAAGGCAATTCAATGTACGAAACATCATACCTGTTTGTGGTGATAGCTATAGTCTCATCCAAGCTTGCCACAGCTTCCTCCACTTCTTTAGACACTTGTATCAACTTCCTCGATTCTCTGGAATTTTCTGCCCCAATGTGCTCACTAATGGCTACTTCCAATGCATCCTTGCGAGTTAACTCAAAAAGTTGTTGTGCCAAAGAATCAATAACATCAACTGCAAAAACAGAATGCAAGTCACTAGGGTACCTCATTGCCTCAAAAATATTGAAACGAATCACCTCGCCATCAAATCCATGGTAAGAGTGCCATCATGAACATCAATCTTCGTTCGGGCAGTTTTCAAGAATGGCCTCCCCAAAAGAATCGGTGTTGGATTGGGAGATGTCTCATCCTCCATTTCCAGAACATAGAAGTCTGCTGGAAAAACCAATTGATTTACCTGCACAAGCACATCTTCCACAACTCCCTTGGGATATGCATTAGAACGATCAGCAAGTTGAATTACAATACCAGTTTTCGCAAGGGGTCCAAGATTCAAAGAAGCATAAATAGAATATGGCATGACATTAATAGATGCTCCTAAATCTAACATAGCTCTTTCAAACTTGGTATTACCAATGGTGCATGGAATGGTGAACGTACCTGGATCTTTGCATTTCGGAGGAATTTTTCTTTGCAATACAGCTGAAACATTTTCCCCCACACTTACCTTCTCATTTCCTTTCAACTTCCTCTTGTTGGTGCATAACTCTTTGAGAAATTTTGCATAACGAGGCACTTGCTTGATAGCATCCAGAAGTGGTATGTTTACCTCGATCTTGCGAAAAGTTTCCAGGATTTCTTGTTCTTGTTCCTCCTTCTTGATTTTGCAAATCTGCTAGGAAAAGGTGGAGGAGTAACATATGAAGGAATATGGGTTTTAGGATTTACCTTAGAAGATGATGTTTTATTCATGGTGGGAGTGGTGTCATCCCCTTCATCAGTTTGTGATTTCTTTGGTGGAATCTCTAATTGCTTCCCACTTCTCAAAGTTACAGCACTAGCATTCTCTCTTGGATTGATCACCGGCTGAGAAGGTAATTTTTCTGAGCTTTGACTCTCAAATTTGCTCATGTTAGTGGCCAATTGTCCCATTTGATTTTCCAGGTTTTGGATACTTGCCCTAGTTTCCTGCTGAAATTGCATTGTGTTAGTGGCAAGTGCTTTAACAATATCCTGGAGAGACATACCTGAATTTTGTGGAGCTGGTTGTGGTGCTGGTTGTGGTTGTGCTTGAAATGGTTGCTGCACCCTTGGTTGATTGAAACCTGGTGGTCGATTTGGTATGGCATTTGGGGCAATTGGTTGATGATTCCCATATCTTAAATTAGGGTGATCTCTCCATCCAGCATTATAAGTATTGGAGAAAGGGTCATACCTTTGCCTTGGTTGTCCTAAATCCACAGGCATTGGCTTGTTCTGTATCTCCTTCTTGCAAAGTTGGACACATGTCGGTTGGATGGTCCATGGCAGAACATACTCCACATGCATAAGATTGCTGCATATGTCCTACAACCATTTTTTTTTACAAGAGAGGTAAGTTCACAAAGTTGTTGTTCAATGTTTGAAGTACTTACCTCATTTACTCTTTTTGATAGTTGTGGCTCAAATTGACTGCTGAATTATTGGGAGTTCGCTGCCATGTCACTAATCAAACGTCTTGCAACGTTCGGTGTTTTATTAACTAGTGCTCCACCACTAGCAGCATCAATGATACTCCTTTCCATTGGTAAGAGACCCTCATAGAAATATTGAATTAGGAATCCATCACTAATTTGGTGGTTTGGACAGCTAGCACATAACCTTTCAAATCTCTCCCAATATTCATGAAGTGATTCTCCATTGTGTTGTCGAATGCCACTAATATCTTTTCTAATATTTGTAACTTTCGAGGCTGGAAAGTATGTCTCCAAAAAGAGTTTACTCATCTCATTCCAAGTGGTAATGGTACCTGGTGGTAGGTAGTAAAACCAATCTTTTGCCGAATCTGCTAATGAGAATGGGAAAGCTCTCAATTTAATTTGCTCTTCAGAAACGCCGGTTGGTTTCATACTTGAGCATACCACATGAAATTCTTTGAGGTGTTTGTTCGGATCCTCTCCTGCAAAACCATGAAATGTAGGCAAGAGATGAATCAGTCCAGATTTAAGTTCAAAATCTATTTCAAAATTGGTGCTTATGCATAGCGGTTGTTGATCAATAATTGGAGCTGCTAACTCCTTAAGAGTCTGATCGTTTTTCATCGCCATTGCTTCCGATTCAGATTTGATTGAACTGCAAGAAGATGGGAGGGAAGTATGTCGTGCAAGGTCAAATTCTGGAGGTGGAGTTGAAATTGACCGATTTAGCCTTAAATTCGAGGATTGGAGAAACTCCTTAATTCTCTTAAGTCGTTGATCCGCTTCTCCCTCGGACATAAAAGCCTAAACACAAACAATCAGGAAATAACAATCAAGAATCAGTAGTAAAAACAGAATAACAAATTGATTAGAAAATCAATCCCCGGCAACGGCGCCAAAAACTTGATGCGTTTCGAAACTAGCAAGTATACTAGTCGCACAAGTAATAAAGTGATAAGTAAGATATCGTTCCCACGAGGATTGATTCTAATTGAATTTGTTATTCGAAAGCAAAACAGAATAAATGGGGGGTTTTGTTGAATGATTAACTAAATGAAATAAGAATGCAAGAATAACAAAAAAAGAAAATAAATTTGAATGAAAAATCAATGGGAGAAAGCTGGTTAAGGGATTATTCTCTACCACAAGATATGGATTTGCAATTAATCATAGAATTGTCATCCAATTACACCATTGAAATTATCAACCGTAGATAACAACAAGCTCTGTTATCCAATCTTTCCTTACTTTGTTGTTAAATAAAACAGGCTCTTTATTTAATCTCTATCCATTAAACAACCTAGAACAAGCTCTCTAAATTTAATTCAATGGATGCATTACGATAAGAAAGATAGGTTGATCTAAGCAATAAACACACAAGCTCGGATTATTTAACTTAGGTTGTATTCTCCAATTGCAATCTCTGATCACAATTTTGCTACTAAGGATTAGAAATTCAAGACAATTACGGATCAAGATTTCTAGTCTAGCAATAAACAATATCCCGATTATATTCAGTTGGCCATTCCAAATACAATCAGCAAGCAATCATAAGCATTAGATATGGGAGAATACAAGCACTTCAATTAGAGAATTGGATAACAACTTCTTGCACAATCAACTCACAAAAACCATATCAGGGGCTTTGAAATCACCCTCAACCAATTCAGATTCAGTTACACATGTTTTAGAACGTGGTAAATACAATACAACATGGAGACATTCCAGAAAATGAAAGGGAAGGGAAAAACTTAGCAAATTTGATGTAATTCTCTTTGGATTGTAGTTCTTCCTCTTTCCAAGCTTCCTTTCTCCTTCAAGAACTCCAAGAGATGAAAGAATTCCAGAGCTGCAGCCTCCACCACGTTCTCCCCTCTTCAAGTTATGAAAATAAAACCCTAAAATGTGTTTAAATACTCTGCTACAGTGACTTGCTACAGTGACCCGTATTATACATGCTACAGTGATTGTGGAATTATATTTCTATACATCTCACACTGTTTTGATTACAACTTTTGGTACACTGAATGGATTTATAAACCGTAAATTTCTCCAGAAAATAGACTTCGAGAGCTTTCCAACGGTATATAATATGTCATCGGGTTCATTGTATATCAATACAATTAAATCCGAGAAGATCACTGACTAGCAGAGGTGAAAATGAAGGGTTTTACTCCATTTTTGTGCAAGTTGCTCCAAAACTCCTACAAACAACAAAACCACACAAAAACATAAAAATACCAAGGAATATAGCAAAGAAACATGGACGAATTGATATAAAAGTAATACATAAATAGACACCTATCAATGGTTAAGCGCAAATATGCTGGAAGCACGGGAGGACTTGCGACATGGGACGAGATGAAATGCTTAGCAATTAATATTTTTCTACCTTCACATTTTAAGCCTAGATATATGCCTATAGGAAGGAAGCCTCAAACCTATGAGTATGAAAGAGTGGTGAATTCTCGATCTCTAGCTAATGAATCTTGTGATTGGAACAGTACCATAGATCGAATTATTAGAATATTCGATGACTATAAGAGTAAGTCGGCATCTTACACACCTTATCACCCAACATGTGAGAGTTGTGAAATTCTTCCCACGAATATCCCACAACCTCGTGAGCAAGTCCAACTAACCAAGTGCAAACTTGTTGAAGAAAAAATTTCAAATGCAAGAGAAAAAGTTAAGGAAGATGTTGAGAAAGATGTTATGGATGATGATGTTCCAAGTAAGATTGATCATGAATTTGAGATTCAAGTTAAAGATGTTGAAGTCAAGATTGTAAGGAATTCTGTTGAGGTAGAGCTTATGGGTGAAATTGACTCTATGCATGTTGAAGATTTGAAGGTTGAAAAGCATTCTGTTGAAGTTGTGCCTATGGTTAAAGAATATTCTCTTGTGATTCCTAAACCATCTCATGAAGAAAGTTCTTTTGGCCCTCCTAAGCCACTTCAAGAAGTTATCTCCAAGTCCAATATTGAAGTTGATTTCTTAGGAGTCTCTAATGTGTTGGATAAATGCTCAAACCAAGGCATACTTGTCTCTATTTTAAAGTCTCCTATGATGTTGATTGCTTCTTCACCAACATTGATATCAATCAATGCAGCATTACCTAGTGTTCAACTGCTAGTACCTATGTTTTTGGACTATTGTGAAATGTGGACTTGGATCGACGACGTTCTTATGTTTGTGCAAGATAAGATTTTGTGCTTTATCGTATTTTGGCAACATCCACCTTGAGCAACTCGCCAGGGATCGAGCTTTTCAAGCGGGAGAGAATTGATGCAGTATTGTTTATTTTTACATTAGGGATAATTTAGTCTTTTCAATAATTTAGTTATTTAAAGTTTAATTGAATTAAGAATTTTATGATTTAGGGATTTTGACTCCATTAGAGATCTTAACTTTTACTAATTTGATTCAAATCTAAATTATTGGTTTAGGGATTTTGATTCAAATAGGGATTTTGACTTTTTTAATTTGACTTAAATTCCAATAAAGTTAGTCTAGCATAAATATAGGATTTCATTATTATTTTGTAAGACATTATCTAGACAGTGATTATTTTGATATATTGAAAGATTATTCAGAGAAGAGTTGGATTGGTTGATTGATTGTTTGAGTAAGTGATTGTTGAGTGTGTGTTTGAATTTTGGTGTGTTTTTGTTACGGGTTACCTGTCACAATGCCAACTTTTTCAGTCTTTGCAACCAATCAATATCACACTGATGTCCCGTAAATCGAAACTTTTGTGAAATTTTGTCTTCTTCGATTTTTTTTTTTCTTTTGTATGTGTGTTTGTTTCTTTTTATCAATGTTACACACTGGGGTTTAAAGTAGGGCCTATTATTGGCCTCTACAACCTTGGTAGTTGTACTTTTGATATAGTATCTTAAGTAGGTGGTCTGATGGGGATTGAAAACTTTACATCTTAGTTAGGAATCAAGTATCATACCATTTTATCAACACTATGTGGTTGGTAATCCTATTTTTAATTCATGAGAGGGGTTTGTTATGTCTAAGATTGTGCTTATTGTAAAAAATATAAAGTACATTTCTTGGTTTATTTTTTCTTTTCCTTTTTAGGTGAATGCTTTTTGGTTGTTGAATGGTCCTTGTGCCTTTGCAGGTAGATGCTGAGAGAACTTATCATCAACGTGTAATTGCTACTTTAGAGAAGCTGTATGCTGAGGTTATCTATTTGTCCTTATTGTATATATCTATATGTACGTGTTACTTAGATTGTCCTTGTTTTGTTGGAAGCTGATTGCTGATAAGATTGCCTTTTCTATTATTCTCTCTTGTTTGTGAAAGAAAGATTATATGACTTGCATGGTTTCTTCAATGCTTACTTTTGAAATTAGATGATTCAAGAGGAGGAATCAGATGAGTCTTCTTTGCAGTCTGTAACCACGGAGGCGGATACAAATGCCCCACCTGCAAATCAGAATATTACAAGTGCCCCACCTGCAAATCAGAATATTACAAATGCCCCACCTGCAAATCAGAATATTACAAATGCCTCACCTGCACCTGTCACTATAGAGTCCAGAGAATCTGATGTACAGAAGCATGTCAGTCAAAGTGATGAATACTTTATAGCAAAGGTAAGGCCTGTGATCCTTTTGATTATCCCTACCTTTCAAAAAGTGAAACAAAATGAAAGAAATAGGATAGAAATAATGAAACACTCTCTTTGAAGATTTTTGATATATCCTTTATGGTCTTATAGGATCGCTGGGTTTTGGTAATCATGAGAATATCAAGTAATTGGACGTTGAATAATTTTTTCACTTAAGATATTGCATTGTCTTCTTTATTTGGGATTGTAAATTGCCCTTCCACTAATGTTTCTTACCCTAGGTTTAATTAATTGTACTATAGCACTAACTTGAAGATTGAAGATACGAATTGTTCTATATGTCATGGTGAGCATTAAAGTAAGGAGGAGTTAAATTTGTTCTATCCTATATATATAATTTTGATTGTAGGTCATAATGTAACAGTGAAAAATACTTGGGAATCCTTAGGCTGGGAGCTTTTCTTTCTTTAAATTTTTGCTGTAAGGAAGAAACTTTGTTAAAAGTGTCACATTGGTGCTTGGCAAATAATTCAGAGTAAACTTTGAATGGAATTACAAGAGTTTAAGCGTAAGTCATAAGATATAAAAAACAAACTAGATGTGATCAATATGTCAATAGGCTCAACTGAAACAAAGACCTTGCCTCCATTACAGGTAAAGTAGTCGTTGTGAAGGTATGGATATTTTTTGTTTTTTGAGACCAGGAGATGACCTTAGCAGGGGACATATAACTTTTCATTGCCAATATTTTCTTATCTTAATTGATTATTGATTAATTTTCTAGTGTTTTTCTACTGGGTAATGCATTAGTTGTAATTAACAATTACTGATGCTGCAACTACTGTTGTCAGTGTTTGTCTTGTTCAATATGCTTATTTAACCTGCTATCTCGCAGGTCATACATCCGTTCGATGCTCAAGCAGATGGGGAGCTAAGTCTATCAGTTGATGATTATGTTGTGGTTCGACAGGTATTTTCTCCAATGCTAATTGATATACAGCCTGTCAATTATTCCCCTTGCTATTATATTTTTCTTTACAAATTATTGATGTGTTGGATTTAGGATTAATATATACTTGGAGGTATTATATTTTATTTGGTCACTATTTTGTGTCAAACGGATCAATCGAATTTGAATGTGGGCGACGATCAATATGAGAACCTAAGGCCTTTTCTTTAAATTCCTATTTGTACCTTACTACTAATGGGTATGAAGGCCTCTTAGCAAATACTTCTATTTTATTCTTTTAGTTTTGTATTTGAAGATTTGAATCTTTGTAATTTCTTTCATGTTTTTTATTTGACTTCAGTAGCTTGGTGGTGATTGGTATTTTACCTTAAGATATACGTTGGCTAATTTCTTATTCATTGGTCTTTCTCATATTTAACATCTCCAGGTGGCTCCGACCGGATGGTCAGAAGGTGAATGTCAGGGAAAGGCTGGATGGTTTCCCTCTGCTTATGTAGAAAGGGAGGAAAAAGCACCCGTAAGCAAGATGTTGGAAGCAAATTCAACACCTTGATTGATTGCATTGCAGCTCTCTCCTCAGTGAACTCCTACAAAATATGTATATGCTCTATTTTTGTGTTATATATTGGCATTTTAGGTATTTTTGTGTGGTTATGTGCATGAAGCAACTGCGTTGTAATAGCCATTGTTTCAATAAGATAGGTTTTTTTTTGCTGTATAATAATACCTGTTATTTCTTTAGGAATTAGATTACACACTCAGTTTCATGGTGAACTTATTGTGATTTGATATCAACTGGAGGGCCCCTATTAAAGAGGTTAATAGAACGTATCACATTTTTACATTTAAACTATACCCAATACAATACAATTATTGTATTTAAATAGGCCTTTTGTCGAACAAGAGAATCTGGTGTACTCAGGATGGCATAAAAATGAGAAATACTTATAAAATTCAAATTATAATCCTTCCAAAATGTTAATGATTTTTATAATTGATTTTCTTTAAAATTTCTCGTGATTCTTTACTCAAAAGTATATGCGGAAACACGCTGATATAAAGAAATTTTAATTTTTATTAAATTAATAAAGATATTATGCTAAGGATTGTTTATATTTATTATCTCCCCAAGCCGCAGGTAGGTTTTCTATAAGTCACTGAAATGAAAAAATTAATTAATTAAAGAATGAATTCCATATCAGCTCTGATAGGTAAAAAATAATTTGTAACTTTTCGTTTTCGCTTGATGTTGCTTAAAAATTTGATTAAGTGCGTGCTGCCCGCATGCATGCCTTCTATAGCTTGAAATGGTTAAGTAGCTTGCACTTCGTGAGTTAATAGTTTTGCAAAAACCAAAATTTGTATAAGAAAAATAATATTAATTAAATTGGACAGACAAGAAAAAAGAAACTATGAATTCTTCCATAAATTTAAACATAAACTTTATTATTTCTTTTTTAAATAATTGTTTCTACACAGAAAGAACAGAAAAGAAAAAAAAGAAACCATCAAGATCAAGAAGTCACAAAATAACTCATACACTTTCAATAAAATCCAGTGTTTTGTATAAATTGTGAGCAAACTTGATCACTTCATTAATGCATAAAGAGTTTTTTGTTAATAATTAATTAAAAAAACCCCAAAATATAGAGGGGTGTAAAAATGTGCCCTCTATGCCAAACTTCTCAGTTAGCCCCTTCTATCCACTTCATTTCAGTGTCCCTCTTACCCGTAAGAGGTCACAGTCTCCAATGGCTATGGCAATCTCCGTGTTATCATCATCACTCTCTCTCAAACCAAACCCTTCAAATCCCCTTCTCCCATCTCTCCCTAACCCTTATCCTCCTCTTCGGCTCTCCACCATTTCATGCTCAATTCGCCCCATCACCGTCGCCTCCTCCCATGACAACGACCCTCTCAAACTCCCTCCTAGATTCCTCGGCCTGGCAGCTTCCGTGGCGATATTCTTTCTTGGGTTTGGCGTTCGTGTTTCTTCTGCGGCATCTACACAACTCTCTCCCGTCGCCGGCCACCACCACCACCTTCTTCAAGGTCATTCTTACCACTTCTCTTCTGGGTTTTCGTCTCTGATTTTCTCATCCTGACTAACCCATTTGAGTCTTTCTCCAGATGAAGGTAAGGATGAGAATGATGTAAAGGATGAAGAGTTGGAAGCAGCATTCGAGAAGTGGAAGTCCAAAACGTATGCTTTGACTGTACCTCTGAAGATCGTTTCTTTACAGGGTTCGATGCCTCAATCCTGGGCTAAGGAGTTTATGAAAGCTCAAGGGAGGAGATTAAAGTTGCAGACTAGCTTTTGTGCTAGTCTTGAAGGCATATTTTCTAATTTATCTACGCCTTTTAACAAAGTCAAGGTCAAGTCAAAATCTTTTATGGCTGCTGATATTGTTGGCATTGGTGATTCCTGGCTCAACTTTGCTATTAAAAAGGCATTAATTGAGCCAATGCCAGGAGTAGAAGACCAGGATTGGTTTAAATGCTTGAGTGATAAATGGAAGGTAACATCTTTAGCTGATGTTTTTCACTTCTCTAGCTTTATCTATTTACAACTGTGGTTTTATACTCTCTAATTATAGCCATTATGGCAGCTGTTCTGCTTTTGATAATCAGTTTCTCAATTTTGTTGTTTAATGGTTAATTTTGTTGTTTCTCAATTTCTCGTGTGTTACTTGTGGAATTTTTGTTTATTTCCACTAACGAAGTCTCAGGTATATCTACGCAGGAACAATGAAGGAGAAATAGATCCTGAAGGTAAAATATGGGCTGCACCATATCGATGGGGGACCATGGTGATTGCTTACAAGAAAAGTAAATTTAAGAAGCATAAATTGGCTCCAGTTGAGGTGAATTTTCTTTCAAGCATGTAAATTTTCTTTAGAGATACCAAATTAATAGGTAAAGTATAGTGATTTTGAACAAGCATTAGCTCGACCATAATTTTTCTAGTCACATTAATTTCTTCTCTGACCTTACCATTTCGATCCCTCTGTTTTGTCTGCACTCTCCAGTGATAGCTTTCTTGACACTTGATTGTTCTCCTTTTGCCCCAATTTTAAACATGTGCTGCCTGAACTGACAGAGGCAGAGGTTGTGGAGTTGTTGGATATGTCATAAGGATATGTTGCATGGTGTGATCCTTGCACTTTGTTTTCCCTTTAGGATATGGAAAAAGATAATTTATGCCAATTATGTTAAGAGAAGAGTTTTGCACCTACCGCTACATGATTAACGTGACGTGCTGTTGCAGGACTGGACAGATTTGTGGCGGCCTGAGCTTGCTGGCAGGATTTCGATGGTTAATTCTCCCAGAGAGGTTATTGGTGCAGTTTTGAAGTATATGGGGGCATCATACAACACGGACAACATCGATTTGCAAGTTCCTGGTGGTAGGACTGCTCTTCAGCAGAATCTGGCATTATTTGGAAAACAGGTACATAGAGATAATATATAAGTCATTTTATACCATGCTTACATGATAGTAAATATAAAAGTTGCCCTGATAAACTCTAAATGTCAAACAAGACTTTAATGATGGAAATAGACAGAGGACTTGATTTTACCTTTCATCCAATGATTATTTCAAAAAATAGAATTTTATATAGAAGGAGTATTATGCTCTCGAATATTGGCATGGTTTCCAGCATTTGTACATACCTAATCAATGAGCTTCACTATATCTAAATACATGTATGAGCCCTGCCCCTCCAGTAATTTTTTATAGACAATAATCTGAATTAGATGTTAAAATTGTTGAATACTTTACTCTATTATTATGAACTCTGCCTTTACTATGTAGGTTCGTCTGTTTGACAGCAAACACTATCTAAAAGCATTTGGAGTGGGGGATGTATGGGTGGCAGTTGGGTGGAGTAGTGATGTTCTTCCTGCTGCCAAACGTATGTCCAATGTTACAGTGATTGTTCCCAAGTCTGGTGCTAGCTTATGGGCTGATCTTTGGGTATATGTCTCTGCCTCTCATACTCCTTTGAGATTCACTTTATTATCACAATCATTTTGGTGATCTCTATAGATGAAAATATTAACAATAATCTTGTATCAACTTTTAGGCCATCCCAGCTGCCTCCAGACTTGAAACCAACCAAATTGGGGGCCGAGTCAGAGGTCCATCTCCATTAATCCATCAATGGATAGAGTTCTGTTTGCAAGCAGCAAGAGCACTACCTTTCAAGCAGGAGGTCATTCCAGGTGCAGTACCCTCTGCTCTGGATACTATTCCAGTTGAAGTGCCTAAAGATCTTCTCAAGGGTAGAACAAAGTTGGATACAAATCTAATTGCTGGAGTACCCCCGCCAGATATTCTGACTAGATGCGAGTTTTTGGAGCCGCTGTCTGATGCTACATTGTCGGATTATGAATGGCTGATCCATGGTATGCAAAAACCTGGTACTGGTTTTAACATACAACAATACTTGTCATCCTTTATCCGAAACCTTAAGGCAAAACTTGCAAATGACGTGAACTAATATATAACCCATTACTGGCATTTCATGCTAGTGATCAAGATAAGTGGAGCTATCAAAAGTATGCCATGTCAAGGTCAGAAACATAAACTGGTAACACAATGGGTTGAAGGGCTGGGGGGGAATTTGTATGACTTCTAGGTGTCCGCTATTGTACTTGGAGGATGAAGTAACTATATGTACAAATGAGTGCGTCCAGAAACGAGTTTGCTGTGGTAGCTATGGTCTAGTAAAGTGTAAACAGCAAGAAGGAAAGAAAATAATTACATGATTCGTTCATAAGTACTCAGATGCCATTTTTTTGTAGCTTCCCGTCACTCTATGGTTTAGAAGAACCCCAATTATAGCATTAAGAATAATCATATTCCTTTTAACTACTGAAGAACGGCTAGGAAAGCAACAATAAAATTGTTGGGAAAATTTATAGAATTAATTGATTGATGGTTGGTTCCACTCGTCAAAATAGTCATTGGAATGTTCATGTGAATTGTTTCAGCCTGCAAAGTAACGGCTTCAATGAATCCAATAACAACTTGACAACTTCTGTCATCTAGCTCATCTTCAGAGTTGACTTATCCTTCAAACGTATTAGTTGTTTGACAATTTTTGCTTCAGTTGGTAAGTTATAAGATTTTTGGATTCGAAATCCGGGGAGTACACTTTGATAATAATACCGGACGGTACTTTAGTATTCCCGTCTCCGTACAGAAACACGAATAGGGTGTGGATCACTTTTATACTTGAAACAAATTTACCTAAAAAACGGAGCTCAGTGCAGTGGCGCGCAAGGAAATGGAGTCCTGAATCTCCTGATGAACAAATGAACCAAAATGCGTTTGCTTCCTCTTTACCCACTTTCATCCATTATTCTGCTTATTGCAAATTTCGGTAAGGCTCAAGCTTATTGCATTTAGGGTTTTAGTTGGTACTAAATGTTCAATCATGGGTGATTTAGATCTCATTTCAACTTCTCGTTACTCTCTCAAGATTTTCAAGACTCTGTAAACAACTCTCTCTCTCTGTGTTCTGGCTTCGTTTTAGTGTTTCGTTTCAGCTAATTTCCTTTTTCATTTCCTACCAAACCTTTTGGATTTTCACGTATAGTCGACTGCCAGGCTGTTTCTGCAAATTAAAGCTTATTATTTGCTCTTAAGATTTTGATACCCATTTTGACATGTACATTTTTATTTCATTAACACACGGGTTTTCTTGATAATTCACCTGAGATGGTCTTTAAACTCATCTTTTTCATGTGGGTATTTGGCTTATTCTATAAAAAATAGTGCAAAACCGGATCTCAATTCTCATTTTACATGCAGTTTGATTGTTGATTGATACTATCTGGTGATTCCGCTAGTTCTGAATTTTTTTGGGAACTCGTTCCGATAATCCCATTCAACATCTTTTGTGTCATTTGATATTCCTCCAAAAAAGATTTGACAGATAGTGGTGTCAGCACCCACATTGCATCAACATGAGTGTTTCTACGTCAACGAGTAACTTTTTCTCCCCATATATTGAATCTGGCACTGAGACGCTTCATTTTGAGAAGAAAGAAAATGAAACCTTCTCTCAGAATGATTACCCTCCATTTAAGAAGGCCAGAATTGAGGAAAGAGTTGCATTTAATACAAGAATGCCTTCTGCATTGAACACCGTGATGAGTGGTTACTCTGTGACTAAATCATGCCAAAAATTTGGATTGGGTCATGAGGGCCAATTTCCCTTTGCTCATGGCACTAGGGACATCCCAAAACATTTCACTGAAACTTCGAATGGAGACCATAAAATGGTTGAAGAGATGAAGTTTTGTAAGATGTTCTACAATCAGAGAACTTGCATATATAACGAAACGTGTCGATTCCTTCATGTAAATCCTGAGAGAGTAAACGAAGATTTGGGTTTGTTTAAGGATAGATCAGCGATCAGAATTGGAATTGGTGGATCTTCAGGAGATTGCAGAAGTGGGACTGCTTCATTTGGATGCAACCGATTTAATCCAAAGCCAATGATGTGCAAAAGGAAGCTTTGCAGGAACTGGGAGAACATTGGAGGCTGCATGTATGGAAAGATGTGTTACTTCGCTCATGGACAAGCAGGTAGGAGTCCTTTGCTCACTCTAGTGAATGGTAGTTACCAATTGCTATCACTGTTAACATGTTTGATTATTATTATTATAGATTGTTAGAACATGTTATTATGCTTCCAAATATCAGATTTTAACTTGCCCAATCTGGCTGCATAAGCTTGTTCCTTAGTATTGGTATTTAAAACAGAATTCCTATTTCTTATGAATTGCAACAAGAAAGTGGAACTCGTTTATCTACAAAAAGGTATGATATGGAGCATGCTTTAGATGTTCATTGGAATTTGAATTCCCCTCGGTGCTTTAAATTGCATTATAAGGTGTTAATCCATTATTTTGTGTGCTGCAATCCCTTGCATCAAACAAAGTTTTTCAAAAAGTTGAGCAAGCATCAAATGGATGACAGAGACAGTAACAATCACCGTGTTATGCAAAATTGCTCGGACAGCGAAGTGATGTTTTTACAATTTATTACAGAACTACGGAAGCCAGCTAGCCACAATGCATCAGAAGCTCTGATTGTGCCCCAGAACGTTTCAAATACTTTCTCGACTGTCGATCAATATGGGACTACTAGTAACGGACAAGTGACGGGTATGAATTGCGAATTCGAGTGCAGACAACTTGCTAAGCTCAATGGTATATATGCTGATTGGATTTGAAGTTTTCCGCATGTCTTAGTTCACTGATTGAGTGAAGAGCTGAATTTAAATCTGATTTGTCAGAAAGGTAGGAGTCCATAGTCTTGATATTGTAAAACCCGAATTTTGAAAGTTTTCTGTTCATATCAGGAAGAGCTTAGTCTTATTTCAAGTGCATGCAATAGAATTTAGTTGCCTTGATTAATTGATTTCCAATTTCTTGGTGCCTCGTGGATGTTAACCAAAACTTTCAATGGTGTGATTTGACGACTTGGCCTAACATTCGAGTGGTCTGAATGCCTGCCTAAAAGAAACAATATACATAAAGTAAAGTGGTCCAATTCAATGGGCCATGTTGAGTAGATGAACGTTCAGGTCTCAGGAAAATAAACACAACTGGCTCATCTAAGTAATTACCGAAATAAGACATTTTTTTACAAAAAAGTCATGAATCTGCAGGGGGGCCAAATTTTTTAATTTATACAAATGCCATATACACTTAATTAGAGAGAACAAATGCAAGAGTTGTTACAATTTGAAGGAAAAAAAATAGAAAGAAGAAAAAATGACAGAAACGACTCATACTACAAGTGGAACTTCCAATCACGTGGAGAAAAGACACTCTGCCCGCATTCATGCAAAATGAGGACACCAAAAGTAGGAAAACTAACCCAGAATAACATCAATTATCAAATACTCTGATAGGGGATAGCATGAAGCACTGCACATCTCAATGCCATAAATCTGCACAAAGAATGAATGAATAATTGGAGATGGGAAACTCTTGCAGACTCTTAGCCACCTCTCACGTCCGCCATGATTCCAATATGCTATATACCGCATCAACTTGGATGTGAACTCAAAAATGTCTTCATTGTCACCGGAAGCCTTTCAATCAGAGTTGGAATCATAAAAGTCACTTGGGCATGGTGTCATAACCTCAGATTCAAGTAACTGGATCACCCTATGCATGGTGGGTCGATCATCAGGGCTAGAAGAAACACACTGGGTAGCTACTGAGAGCAGGGCATCGAGACTTTCAGCCTGCACCCCTTCACAGTTCGGATCAACAATATCTCGCTGCCTATCCTCCGAAATCAGAAAATTCAACTGCACAAACAAGTACAGATTAGGAATATAGAAACAATGTAAAAATATATTACGGAGCAAAAACAATGTGTCAACAAAAAATGAGGGAGCTGCACGGTCGCAGCCTAGAGTTGGCTTCTTGGGCCGATATGCCATTATGCTTGAATGTTTGCATGAACATACAAATGCAGAAGAATAATGATAAGAAATGATAAGAAAGGAATGGAACGTGCATGTAATGGCTTTCAAATTTGGGAGTCCGAAGAAATGCTTAAATCATCCCTGTTCTCAACGGCATTGCTTTTTCTACCCCCATTTTTCCCTTTCCCTCAAAAGAATAATTAACAAATAAATATTTGGTAGAGTTTTGGCGTCATGTCTTTTCTTCATCTTTCACTCTGTTATTCCATTTTTAACTCATCCCTCCGCCGGCATTACATCTCATAATTTATTTTTCTCACTTTTATCTCTTCTCTCCTCTCTCTTCTCTTAGACCCGAAATCTTCTGTCCTATCTTTGGGTCCTACAAGTCTTATCTACCATCTAGTTCTTTCCTCTTTCCCTTTCTTTTTCCTTGGTTTCTCCTTGACATTACAAAGTTGTTATACAGAAACACAGACACATGTCAGAACAAAGTACGCCTGCACTGAGAATTAGAATGAGTAAGAGAGAACAGATGCACTGTTTCTTATGGCGTGATCATGTGTAGCAACAATCAAGAGAGTAGAATGAGACACTGATTGACAAGGTCAATTCCTTTTAGCCAGTTTTAGCGGGATTAAAGGATTGGTGTGGTCTCTCTCTTCTTTCTTTCTTTCTTTCTTTCTTTTTTTCTTTTCTTTTCTTTTCATTTCTTTTTTTTTTTTTGGGTCAAATAAACAAGTGTATTGAGGCAAATTCCATTTTGATTGTTTATATTTAATCTCTAGGTAAGTCATTCTTGTGGAGACATGAAAACCTACAAACATAGTGAGCGACAAAGCACAAGATTGCTTTCTATTCACAATGAAATGAATGCAGCATTCTGTTAAACTTATTGCAGTAAAACTCAAATAATGTCAAAGAATAAAGTTCAAGATTGGTCAAACGTAAATGGTCCCAGCAAAGTTACAGAATTAGAGCATAAGCAATATTTTCAATGGCTGAAGAGAGGAATCATACCCAGCCTACAATGTTCAGGCCCTTCTCAATGAAAGATGCATCAGTTGGTCGCTTTCCACTTAAGACTTCAAGCACCAGGACCCCAAAACTATAAACATCACTTTTTTCAGTAGCTCTACCACTTTGCATATACTCTGCCATTGTAGCCATGAGCAAACTCAGGACAAAGTGCTTCAGTAAAAGTAACAAAAATCATATGTGAAACACATTCCAGCCTTACAAAAGACAAGTAGCCCGCATAAGAACACCTGGGACATCTCCTTTAGTGCTCTAAGGTCATAAGCTAAAGATAATGCAGTAACACCTATTATCAGCATCTGATTAAACAACCTTATTATTAAAGCACCTTTGTGCGAGACTTTATATGTTAAAATCAAGCTATATTGGATTATTCCAACCTTCTATGATTTATATGTTGTACAAAGAAAAGAACTATTTGAATTCCAGGCATAAACAGTTTTTACAACAGAAAAACTTTCAACACTGCCCAATGTAACGTCACATTTGTCTAAGATGATTTTATGAATTTTCTTTTCTTCTTTAGTATAGAAATATATTTTTCTGCATGTTCCATTCACATAGAAAGTTGTTCATTTCTCGAACTGGATGTTAAGACATGAATAGTAAAATAGAAAACTCTTTTATTACAGGTGAGAATCAATGGCCTCTTATTTTTACACAACCGGATGTGAAGACAATCAAGTCAGAAACAAAACTCTAAAATTAAGGATTAGTATCAATGGCCTCTTATTTTCACCAAAAAAAAAAAAAAAAATTATGATACAGGTCGGGAACAATTAGATGAAGGCACTTTGAATGGTAAAGATCACACCTAACATAAGTTATTCCAATGTTGCGTTACTTATGCATGTTAGCTATTATCTAATTGTTATGTTACATCCCAATTTGTGTGAAAAGTTTCTCTCTCTCTCTCTCTCTCTCTAAGCAATTACCTAATCTGAAATGTAACAGAAAGTACAACATCTAACCATTTCAACTATCAAACTTTTTTTTTCTTGATAGGTTTCCAAGAAAATGTTTGCTATATACTAGCATATGTCAATATCATAAACAGCGTTCTTTCCTACAAGTTTGGATAAGTTAATAAGATGTTCTTCCACGACTAAGGCCGACAATGGGTCGATAGTAAACATGCAGTCCAAGGTGCAACTGTGTTTTACAATGCTTACCCGGAGCCAGGTAACCAAATGTTCCTGCAACTATGGTCGTAATGTGAGATTCTTCATCCTCTAACAGTTTGGCAAGTCCAAAGTCAGATACTCGAGCCTCCAAATTGCCATCAAGCAAAATGTTGCTCGACTTTATGTCACGATGTATGATCCTGGGAGAACAGTCATGATGCAAGTAGGCCAGTCCTTTTGCTGCTCCCATTATAATATTCAAGCGTGCATCCCAGTCTAATTGCTCTGATCTTTCTGCACAAACAATTTAATATATCATTTGTTTGTAAAAAATAAACAAACATCTCACAGGGAGTTATACTCCCGATGGAAAAGAAAACAATATACAACTCAAAATATGTGAAATATGTCTTCAGTTTAACTTGGATCAGTATGTAACTGAAAACCATTATAATTTTTTTGAATATTCCAATTCTAGAGCCTTAGCCTTCCAAAAGAGTAACAACATCCAATATATCAAATATCTTCATCCATGCTATGGTCATTCAATGATAAACATGCGTCTGAATCATTATTCAATTTTGGCCCAAAGCTCCAAAATTCTTTAGGTTTTAATCAAAATAGGTAAAAATTTTAATGTGTTACCAAAAACACATCAAAGGGGTAGCAAGTCTATTGACCTGCATGTAAGTCTTTCAGGTCTCATCAGCATTCAAGAACTGAATTTGCATTTGCTGTAGAACGAATAGATTAGATTTTCATGCTCGTTCTCATCAATTATTTTCAATCGACACCTTAAGAATTTCGTAAGATAAGTCATTCATTACATTGATTTTGCCTCACTGCAAGTTGTATAGAATTGTTTCCCCATCTGTGGTTTTTAGATTGTTTGTGGAAATCTACTCCAGGAATATATCTCCTAATCCTTTATTATATGATATCAAGTTTATAGTTTCTTACTAAAATAGGAATACTTAAGATACTGTCATAAAATACTTATGATAGTGTTTAATCCACCCTGCTAACTTAAAAAAAGATACATCCTGAAAAAGATCAAATTTCCGATGTTGCTCAAAATTTTAGAGATGAAATTACAAAAAGGAGGGAACTGTCATGTAGAATGCCCTTCCAGCAAAGAAATAAGTGAACTCAATGATCCTTATGTTCTACCCTATCCACAAAGGATAGCAACAAGGTCCTAATATGACAACTCCAATCTGATCATTAAACTGGCATGCCACACTAGCTTCGGAAGAACCAAATAAAGATAGCAGCTAACTCTGCATCTTGCTCAACCATGATTTTGTGCAAAACCAAAAGGCAATGGAAGAAAGCTTAGGGCACATTTTTAGTCAAGTTAAACTTCTACTATTTCCTAATGGCCTTGTCCTACAACTAAATTCATTCTGATGCTCTGCAGCCAAACCAATAAATAAGCAGCAGGTTAGGCAATGATAAAGTGTGCCATATCATCTCTGTTATTTGTTGTGTGGCGGAAAAAAAGAAAATTGAAATTGATGAATCTGCTACAATTTCCACAATAAAAACAGAAAAATAAATAGAGTCGCGTCAATGACCATGCATTTCCCAGGTGAATACATTAATATGCTATAGAAAATTAAAAGGAGGATACCATGCAGACAAACTGTTAGGTTCCCAACACCAAAAATATATGCAAGAGGAACATAAGAGTACAGTATCTCACCATGAAGAGCCTCATCAAGGCTGCCACCAGGTAGGAAGTCATAAATCAACAATTTTGATGCAGGTGAGTTGCAGTATCCTCGCAAATTCACCAAATAACGGTGTTTAATGCTTCCAAGAATTTCAAGCTCCCTTTCAAAAAACCGATCAAAGCCTTCATTCAACTTTACAATCCTTTTCAAGGCAAAAACATTGCCATCATCCATAGCAAGTTTGTAAACTGTTCCAAAGCCCCCAACACCTATTATGTGTTCCTCATCCAAAGTTTCCAACTTCTTGATAATGTCTTTTGAGGAATATGGCAAGTCTCCATGAAACATAACAATTGATGCACCTAAAGCAAGAACAAATAAATAAGCACAATGAATTCTAGGAACTGAAGAAGACATGTAATGTAATTGGAAATAGCTCAAATAGAGCTTCCAAATGATTGCCCACAAAATGGTTAAGAGAACCACCTGCACCAACATCCCTTGCAAGACTTCTAATCTCATTTTTACCAAACTTCTTGTAAAGAAAGCAACCCCAAAAACACATAAGTGCCACCAGAAGTAGTGCACCCACAGTTGCTGATGCACTAATAAGCAGCCTGCCAGAGTTCTTCTTTCCACCTTGATTTTGAGCTACAAATGTCAAAATAGCAAGCAATGGAAGTTAGTTGACTTGAAGAAAGATATAAATATGAGAGTAAGATATCATCAGAAGTGTAGATATTTTAGCAAAAATTATTGTATTTCCGAAGGACTTCATCCACTTCTTCTGCTTAAAGCCATATCATTACTAGCAAATGTTACAACAATATCTCAGCATCTTAATCATTGCGGCAGAGCCCTATCCATCCCAAAATTGCAAAGATGTCATACAGAAGTTGCCATTAAATGGAGTATCAGTTAACTAGTATACAATCAGATGTTAATGCATGCAGATTTACCAGAGTTAGGTGATAGGGGATTTGTTCCAGGTCCTCCACTATCATTTTTGCATGTCACGTTAATTTGCTGCCCACACAAACCGCGATTTCCAAAGAAGCTGCAAGGTAATAAGGCATTTAGTATCATAGCAAGATACCATCTCCTTTGGCTTTCCAAGGGTAAAATTCTATAAAAAGTTTAATTTAAATGCCAGGTGGTTGTCTCTCAAAAGCTTTTCAAAATACTTCTTTCTATTTATTTACTTATAGTTGGAAGGAGTTTCCGTTCTTTAGCAATAATTTTTGAGTTGTCCATAGCTTTATTTTGTCAGCCTATAAAGTATTGAGTATTAGTGCTCTTTTAATTGTACCCTAATTTCTGTGAACAGCTTGTTCACTCTTTTGTAATTACTCTTCTCCTGTGTTGTCCATAGCTTTTCTTTATCAGCCTATAATGTATAGGATATTAGTGATCCTTTAATCATACCCTAATTTCTGTGGACAGCTTGTTCACACTTTTGTAATTATTCTTCACCTTTAGTGGAAGTCTTTCTGTTAAACACACACACACACACAGAGGACAGAGAAGGCAGGTGTTTGTATCAAATTGCAAGCCTATCAAAAAACACAGTCTCATTTATCCAAAATCTAATAAAATGAAAAGAACGGCTGATTAACTTACGAGCTTTCTGAAAATTTGATAAGCACTCCATCCGATGGTATTGGTCCAACCAAAAAATTGTTTGACACATTGCTGCGAAGCATTCAGTAAGATCATTCTTATTAAGATTACATTCAAAATGTGAAGTCAATTAAATCATAGCATCAAACACCACTTGACCAGACGTAAGGCTACTCACAAAATATTAAGTGTCTCTAACTTCCCAATAGAAGGAGGTATAGAACCACTAAGTGAATTGCCTGAGATATCCCTGCAATTCAGTGTAACACCAAATTTACTACACTTACTAGTATGGATAAGTAAACCAGATAACTAAACCAGACGTTGGATTTCTAATTCTAATCTCTCTCTAGCTCATTTTCGTCCCAACCATATGAATCAAAACACAATAAGCAGTCATGTGTGCATTTGGTGCATTAATATCTTTTTAAAACAATTTTGTGCATTGATAATCACTTGCTTATTCACCGATCAGTGGCATCCTTTCTTGTGGGCTTAACTACATAATAAAACTAAAATCATGTGGGTTCTCTCAGAGTTTGTTCTTTTCTCATGGAGAATGTTGCAAATTTAAGCAGTGAAAGAAGGCAAAGACTCTTGTGGGTGATTTAGCCGGAAGAAATAGCTGGATCTTTGAAGACTAAAAGGAGAAGGAAAGTGTTCTTGAGGACAAAATCAAATTTTTTGCTGCTAGGCATCTACTAACAGACTTTCAGATAAATCATCCTTCATTCTTCAAAACTGGCAACGGTTTTCATACTGATTTGTGATGGATTTTTTGGACCATCCAGTGTGTACAAATCTTTCTTTTTAGATTTCACACTATAAAAATTACAGAGTGCTTGTGTTTTCAGTAAAATTCTTGGCTCTCTTGTTGTACACGCCTAGTTAACATTAAAAACTCCTAATTCTCAATTATTAATATCCTTTTTGTTTCCTAATAGAATCATCAAGATTGCACAACAAGCCAATAAATAGAAGATCCCTACAAATTGCATGTTTCATTTTTGTCAAATTCAATACAACTTTATACATTCAAGGATCTATCCAACTGCTCAACTTTGAAATCTAACTGATATGAAATAATAAACAATGTGAAGCTCAAGACAATCAACTCACAGAGTTTGTAGCTTTGAGAGGTTTCCCAATTCACTTGGAATTAACCCACTTAAATAGTTACTCTGCAAGGATCTGTAAAGGAAGCAAAGTCAGCACTTTCTATCAATTGAAAGAAAAGAGCTATTTGGAAGGATAAAACAGGAATATAAGTGTAGCTAGTCGAAATGGATTATTCAAGACAACTATTAGGATAAATTGATTACTCAAAGGTACTTACATTGTCCGCAACTCAGTGCAATTTCCCAATTCTGAAGGAATTTCCCCATAGAAGTTGTTGTTATGAAGAGTTCTACAACACATGAGATATTGGACAAAGCATCAACTACAGCTGCATAATTCTAAAACAGCAAAAATGCATCAACTATCAAGACAGCAAGAAAGTCCCTCCAGAAACATACAAAAGCTTTAGCTGCTCTAGCTTCCCAAGGTCAGGTGATATCGGTCCGCTCAATTTGTGATTGGTAAGACTCCTGGAAGACAAGTAAAAACATGGCAGAGAAACAAAATAAGCACCACAATTCAATTGAAAGAAGTTTATGAGCAAGTAGACCACAGAAAGAGAAATTGAGACCACACATAAGATAAAAAATAATAATAATAATAAAATAAATAAGCTAGTCCGTTTATTTTAATTAAAAAAATACTCTTGATCCTTGAAAGATACCAAGTCCTAGTTACAAAGCACAGGCAACAGATGCTGCCATAATGATTTGACCATTATCTGAGTTAAAGAACATACGAGAAAAATAATGTGAAGGGGCTGGTCAAAATATTGGTGGCAAAAATTCCTTAAACAGTTTTTCTTTCACATACGGAATTAAACTCTATGGATTAGAAGAGGGGGAAAATAGTTTTACTATAAAACCATAAACTGCAACCTAAGCCCCCATTAGTCTCTCCCCTACTATAGATAATAAAGAGTGAACTAACAAGTGCCACATGATAAGATCTCAGAATTCTGCATACCACCCAACATTCCCATATTATCTTTTAATATGAACAGCCACCAGTGGACTCTTTTAACTATCAGCACAAATAATACATACTGACATAGAACTGCTGCATGCATCCTCCTTGAATTATAAAATTTGTATTGTTCTAAATCATGAGAATACATATCCATATTTTCATCAACTTTCAAGCCTCTATGTTTAGCATCTACAATTCAATAAACCATGTAATTCCAAACTTTCAAAGCCTTTATGTTATCCCTGACTATATGGTGATGTAGTACTGATGACGGTGATTAGGGAATGGTGCAATTTGAGATTTTGTTTAAATTTAGCAGGGATTGGAGTTGTGATTTTTTCCCCCTTTCCATCACCAACTTTTTACCTTGGATACCCAAAAGATGCTAAAAAGAAGAACAAAAAAGTAACTTTCCCTATATATATTTTAAAAAAAAAAAACTTTAATAGAAGGAAATCCATCCTACGAATTTATAGATTGGCCATAAAGCGCAAGTTAAGGAGGAAAACTGACTATGTTTCACTTAAAACTAAGATCTCTTAAGGTAATAATTAGTAGTTTTTCAATAGTCCGGCTGTTGTATGTCAGCCAGGACCAAAATTTTGTGATAATTTTGATCCCTGACCTTAAAAAGATCTACAAAACCTTCATGTCTAGTAAGTATAATTCATGATGAAGACTTATGACATAATCTCAACTGAAAAACACCACTTCTAAGGAAGCTAGAGTTGTAATCCTTCAATTACGCACATTGCACTTTAAAAGTATCACTTCTAAAACAAGGTGATACCAAAATCCACAGGAAACAATTTCTCTATACATATATCAAATATTACTGCTTCAACTATTAAGTTAATTGACAGTAAATACGAAAAGTTTAAACAAGCAATTATTACATAAATCAAAAAGAATTTAAGAAAGATATTGCTCATTTAAAAAACTCACAAAGTTATTACTCTCTTGGTTTTTTTATCGCATTCCACTCCTTTCCAATTACAAGGGTCCGGATCCTCTGGTCTCCAATGGGTAAGGATACCATCTGAACTCACCACTGCTGTCCTGAAGCTTAAAAGTGCTTCACCTACACATCCAAAAACAGAATTGAAATTGTTAAAATACCAACAGAAAAACAGAGGAATGATGACAATAAAAAAATGAATTTTCATCCTCCTCGAGCAAACCAAAGGCCACACAACAAAGACTGTCCTAAGAAATATTAAAAATCTCGGGTTAAGCTCTGGTACATGGGATTGCCTGTGAGAGACAAATTGAGAGAGAGTTTCCATCCAAATTTGAAATACGAGAAGTACAATTTACAGTAGCAAAGCTAAAACTATCATCAACAACTTAGCCATATTGACATGATTAATAATTACAACCAACAATAAAATATATAATAAACATAAATATATCACCATACCATCAGCATTGATGGCTCCACATTTCTTCATTACAATAAAAAGCAGTAGAATGTATACAAGCCATGGACGTCGACATTTTATTGGATAAATGCCCATCATGGCACTCAACAAGCATAAAGTAGATTTTGTAAATCATCGGATGCACCAAGCTCCAGAACAATTCCTGGGTAACATGAGGTTATTTGGTGGCAATCACAGAAGAAAGAAACCTTTTTCCTGCAGACAAGAAGAGTGTCTATTACAAAGAACAGCAAGAAGAAGCGAGTAATCAAGAAAATGTTAAAAAAACAGTAGTTTTAACTGTACCACCAACTGTACCAACAATAGATACTGTTAACGTTCAGATTCAATATCCCAAAAAAAAAAAAGAAAGCATGTGACATTCAGAAAACAAGAAAAACATCTTTCTGCCACAAGGAAATGATTAACAAGATCAAACCACTTATTATCTTACTTAAGGCATTGACTCAAAGGAAAGAAGAAACTGAAATTCATATATATGTATTATTCTGATTTCAAGCAACCAAAAGAAAAAAATAAATTAAAGAATTTTAAAAAATTAAAAAGATTGCTACACGTTGGAAACCATACTAGAAAAAAAATGAAGTGTATGCTTTTTTTTTTTTTTAACCCATGAGAATCATCTACTCCTTATACCACGAAATAAAGTGGCAGTTTTCTTTGGAAAGAACCTGAAAAAGCATTCAGAAAGTTGGCATGATCTGATGCAACAAAGAAACAGAGGGCAAAGGAAACATATAATCTTCCTACAGTCTTAAATTCATTTAACATTCAAACTTTCAAGTCCGAAATTAAAAATTTTTCATACAAGTTACTAAATTTTATAAATTCAAAAGATCAAATGACACTTAAAAACCATTCACAAAACGAAATGCCCATTCAAAATGCATTTAACATTATGACACCATTTCCCTTTTAGTAATGACATTCTTGGAATGGGAATCAACTAACAATGCACCGAATCACGGACACTGCGAGGTAGAGTTGCTCAAATGTTTCATTCACGACACAGTAATTCGAGTTTTAAGATAAAATGAAAGAGCAAACAATCACTTCAAAACTGGATCTTTCAATGTAAGCCAAGCATTCAGTCACGAGTTCAACAATCAAATCAACACTTTCAACAAATACTAGAGACTCCTCTTACTGAGTTTAAATAAAAATTAATTCATTCACCACTAAGGAAACATCAACATTAACCTAAAAATCTCATTATAATTTTTATAAAACAGAAAAAAAAAGTAAAAATTAAAAAACGAGCAGTCCAAGTACGGTGCTTGAAATTAACTAGTATTAAACGACATAAAACCCAAAATTAAACACAATTCAGTTTACTATGAGCTGAAACTAACTAAATTGCTTCACAAGTTCGATAATTTACATTTCTACCCAGCTGAAAACACTATTCTCTACCCCAACTCGACAGAGGTTAACTATAACAGTCGTTAAGGAAACAGTAAAATGACAGCGTTGGACAGCAATGACCGATCCGAGACAAATTGAAGACACAAATAAAGTAGAAACAAGTGATTGATTGGGCGAAATTTGGACAAAAATCTCGAAGCGCTTTTAGAAGAATCTGAAGTGAAGGAGAAGAGTAACAGGCGCAGCCAAACAGACCTCTTGATTCTGATCTGGTAAGGAAGGGAATGGAGGGGAGGGGGCTTCAGCAGTTGAGCTGTAAAGTGAAACGAACAGGAACAACAACAAATAATACAAATATCAAAAAAGCGAAGAAATTTTTTTTTTCTTTTTTTGTGAGATTTGTTTGTGTGATTGAAGGCGATGAGAGAGAGAGAGAAAGGGAGGAATCGATGCTTGGAATTAAAATGGGACATGAGCAGTAGCCAATAAGAGTGGAGTATTTGAGCACGTGCGAGTGAGACCTCCTGTACGTGCCAACCGACGCTTTCCTTCTTTCTAGAACTACGGCTCGGATGCTTATGCATCAGTGACGTGTAAATATCTTCGCCCGCCTTATATTTGTTGAAACACTATTTAGCCCTTTATAGTTTTAGAAATTTCATGGTCCCTCATTTTGTTTTGACATCTAATATATTTCGTATAAATACAAGCTTTTAATCAAAATTCGTCTTGCTATTTTTTTATTTTGTCATCAATCAATGTGTAATTTTTTTAGTGATATCAAGTGAGAATTTTTACTCCCCTAATAGTAGTAAATATTATTTAATTATACACATTATTAAATTTTGAAATGATTTCTATTGAAAATTAAAAAATATTTATTTTCATTATTTTGTTAACTAAATAATGGTTCATTGAATTTATTTTGAAATAAAAAAGTTATTTTGAGTAAAAATCTAGTAGATAAGTATAATATGTTATGATTGGGCCTAAAGGACTAAAGCTATCACCCTGCAAGCCTGGGTGGTCACAATCGCCAAATGAATTAAGGCGACTATTTTTCGCCCTTGCATTTGATTGTGGATGGTCAACCTTACTATATCTGTTCTCCCGTAGTAGCAGTTATCTACCTAAGAAAATGACTTTAATTTTTGAATCCTCCAAAAAAGGTACCGTCACCCATAAAACATATGGTAGGCTTTCACAAAAACATAAGTGATGCAGTGAACACTAAACCTATATTTCTATGTCCTTTAAGAGACCCTCGGATTATATGAGTTTATCATCTCGAAATCTCAAGTACATACTATTGCCTTTGTTATTTGTAGGAGCGGATTTTAGTACACACTTTTGATTAGATTAGGCAGCTTCTTTTGAGTGTGCTATTGGGCTAGCAGAATGGTGTCAAGAGCTGGAAGGGGCTCCAGGCAGTCGCTTTCTCGTAGGGGCGAGGTTTGATACCTATAAAGATACTCCGATGCCTAAGTTAGATATCAATTATATGTTTGGATAAAACAAAGTGTGAATCAAATAGAAGCATAAAGAGAAAATAACAAAAGATGAAGGAGGACAAAAGTTTAGGAATGACGATACAATTTTAGGATCCTAGCAATATATATTGATGAAGAAATGATCAAAATGAAAATAAAATGGTATGCGCACATTTTCAAAAATATCTATTGTAACATGATTCCTTTAAAAGGCAAAGTAATGGTGGGAGGGGTCATAAGATTTCTAAAGTAGAAGAGGCTAAATAAAGTATGACAAACCTCAAGGAGATCAAGAAAATGGGCATATCCGTAATCACTTCGTATGTACTTGTAATTGTATTCGACCGACTTCAGTATTACTTGTTCAGTCAAACCAATACAGTCAATTTATAATTTCTTTTAATCAGATTTACAGCGTCATTTTTATTAAGAGAATATTTAAAACTTAAAAGCACTTTTTTTCAGAGAACGACTTCAAGAAAGTCTTTTTTTTTTAAGTATACTTTTGAAAAACAGTTTATGCTTTTTCCGTGTAGAGTTTATTGACAAAGATTTAGTCCTTGGATAGGATTTATTTAGAAGATCGCCATTATGCATTTCTTTTAACGAGCTGTAATGACAATTTATCAGTTAATGCATATATAAGATAGTTTTTGACCGTACAAAACATACGAGATTCAACGATTACAGTTTAACACCATTTATGATAATGATATGATATCTGTTATTAGAATAAATAATATGTCCTCGATCATCTGTAAATAATATGTCCTCGATCATCTGTGGCACATACATGGCATGACAATAACACAAATTAAAGACTAAAAATATCATTAATTATATAATGAAAGTGTAGATTTAGCCATTTAGGAAGAATAAATAAGACCTTGAAAAAAATCTTCAACTTCTATAATGTTTTTTAAACAATAACCTCATTTCAATAAAATTTTATATCATAGTTTTATGTTCGGTAGCTAGAGAGTTGTCAAATAATAGTTGCTCGTGGCAACTCCATAGCTTTAGTAGTTCAACCGCGAACAAAAGGTTATGTTGGTGTCAACATCTAGTACATATATATGTGTCATGCACATGATGAATTTTGTTCAACTTGTGATAAAACAAGAATATTATTTTGCTCCTTATTTTATTATTTCTAGAATTATAATATAAGAAGTATTTGATTTATAATAAATATCTTCTTAGATTAGGATATAGTATTTTGTATCCTAATTAGAATAGTAGAATATTTATTTGTCCTAATTCCTTTAGGAGTTTAATTATATTCCTTCCTATTTTATTTCTCCTAATCATAATGTGATTTTGATTTAGTTTTTTTGCAGGATTTCCAGGAGATTTTGTCTAGGCATCCCACTATATATACTACATTATTTTTACATAACTTGGCTGGCGAAATTCATTAGTTGGTGGGAAGTGTTCTTTGTTTCGGCATTCCAAGATTTGAGAGAAAAGCTTCAACATAAATTGGAATGTCTTTATTGATTTGATTCTTTGAGTCTTTGATTCATGTATGAGAGGTAGAAATCGTACATGAGTTGTTGATTAAGTCTATGAGAGTTAGTAGACAATTTGGGATAACTTTCGGGTTAAGTGTTTATGTAATTCAACGTCAGATGTCGTTTGTTATGTATAACTTAACAGTGTATTGTTAAGTTATCTGCGACAGAGAGTGAGCAGTGTCACTAGAGTTTAAGATCTTGGCGGGATTTTGTTTTACAAAGATTAGGTTAGTGTGTGAGGGTGAGTCAGCACTGTAAAAGATCTTAACGATTGTACAAACAAGAACTTAGTGAATTGTAGCTCTATAGCTGTCTGTGGATGTAGGTTTTATAACCAAACCACGTAAAAATCCTCCTATGCCGATTTACTTTACAGTTTACTGTTATATTTCTTATAACTGCATACTTCCAGAACTTACAATTGGTATCAAAGCAGGTTCACTGATAGACAAGTGAAGAAAATGATCACAGTGTTCTAGAAGGATGGAGTTTATTTGCAATGGAGGATCCGGAACACAACCACATATTCTTGACGATAGTAATTACCAATATTGGAATGTAAGAATTCTGAACTTAACTCATTAAAGTCGAGTCCCAAGAGCAATGAGACATTTGTTTCTCATCTGAGTTCTTTCAAATCCAGTCCTGAAAAGGTAAAGAAATTCATTCTAATTTGTTATTTTTGTGGTAAAAAGGGACATATTAGACCAAGATGCTTTAAATTGTTGAATCTTTTTCATAAAAGATCAAAACAGTTCAAACTGTTACCAAAATCACAACTGCAGTGGGTTAAGAAAGATAAGACAGTATGCCATGTTGCTCTTACTACTCTTAAACATACTTCTAACAGTTTTTGATATTTTGACAGTGGTTATTCCAGGCACATAACTAGAAATAAACAGCTTTTAATAGATTTTAAAGCATGCAGGGATGGTAATGTCACCTATGGAGATGTAGCAAAGAGTAAGATCATTGGTAAAGGCACGTTAAATGTCAAAGGCCTACCCAATTTTCAAAATATATTATTGATTGAAGGTTTTAAAGCTAATCTTATTAGTATTAGTCAGATTTGCGATTACAAGTATATTGTTAATTTCACACAAAACAAATGCATGGTCTTAGATAATTTTGGTAAATACATTCTAGAAGGTAATAGATCTTCGGATAATTGTTATTTAGTAAAGATTGCATTTCAAGCTAGGATTTCAGATTTAGAATTGTGGCATCAAAAATTAGGACACTTAAATTACAAAGACTTGATTAAATTAACTAAGTTAGGTGCTGTAAAAGGAGTTCCTAAACTTGATGACAAAGTTAATGAAATTTGTGGACCATGTCAAATAGGAAAACAAATTAGAAGTTCACACAAATCAAATCCACATCTTAGCACATCCAAAATACTTGATTTGCTTCATATGGATCTTATGGGTCCTATACAAATTGAAAGCATTGCAGGTAAGAGATACATATTTGTTTGTGTGGATGATTTTTCTAGATATACTTGGGTTGATTTCATTAAAGAAAAATATGACACTTTTGAGGTTTTCAGGAATCTTTGTATTAAACTTGAAAATGAGCAAAATAGGAACATTGGGAGAATTGTGAGAATAAGAAGTGATCATGGTAAAGAGTTCAAAAATGTTAGCTATGCTGACTTTTGCAAATATCATGGAATTGATCATGAATTTTCAGCTCCCAAAACCCCTGAACAAAATGGCATTGTAGAAAGGAAGAATAGAACTCTTCAAGAGATAGCTAGAGTGATGCTCAATAGCAAAAAATTGACCAAGAGGTTATGGGCTGAAGTAATAAGCACTACTTGTTATATTTCAAATAAACTTTTTCTTAGACATGGTACTAACCAGACACCTTATGAAATTTTGAAAGGTAGAAAACCGAATTTGAAATATTTTTGTGTTTTTGATGCAGGTGTTACATCTTAAATGACAGAGAACAATTAAGAAAATTAGATCTAAGCAGTGATGAAGGAGTCTTTGTGGGATATGCACAAAACAGCAAAGCATTTCGAGTTTACAATCTGAGAACTGAGGCAGTCATGGAATCTGTAAACGTAGTATTTGATGATCTGGAAGATTATGCAAAGTACTCACAAGAGGAAAACATAACTAGCTTCACAGAAGATATAGAGAAATCAGATTCTGACAGCAATAATAAAGAAGATTATGATATGAAAGAGGAAACAACGGCTGTTACACTCAACGTAACAGTAACATCTGACAACTCAGATTTGAACAGAAATTCAATCAGGAATGAAGATGAAAGGAAAGATCCACCTATATGGATTCAGAAGGCACATCCAACAAGTTCTATCATTGGAACACCAGATGGCATGATGAAGACTCGAAGCAAGGTAAGAAATCAGGTAAGATTTGCATGTTATGTTTCTTTAGTTGAACCAAAAAAATGTAAAAGAAGCCTTAAAAGAATATGTGTGGATTCAAGTCATGCAAGATGAACTTAATCAGTTTAAAAGAAATGAAGTATAGGAATTAGTTCCTAGGCCAGAAAATGCATATGTTATTACAACTAAATAGATATTCAAAAATAAAACTGATGAAAGTGGACAAATAGTAAGAAATAAGGCTAGGCTAGTTGCACAAGGTTACACATAAGTAGAAGGCATAGACTTTGATGAAACCTTTGCACCAGTAGCTAGACTTGAGTCAATCAGATTACTGCTTGTAATTGCTTATTTGCTTGATTTTAAATTGTATTAAATGGATGTTAAAACAGCATTTTTAAATGGTTATCTCAATGAAGAAGTTTTTGTTGAACAGCTTAAAGGTTTTGAAGATCCTAAACATCCTGATTTTGTGTACAAATTACACAAAGCTTTGTATGGTTTGAAACAAGCTCCTAGAGCTTGGTATGAAAGGTTGACAAACTTTTTGATCAACAGAGGTTATAAAAGAGGCAGCAATGATAAGACTTTGTTTATCAAACATGCATCTGCACAAATATATATGGATGACATTGTATTCGGATCAACTAACAAAAGCAAAATTAATGAGTTTGTTAAGTTGATGCAGGAAGAGTTTGAGATGAGTATGGTAGAAGAATTAAATTTCTTTATTGGTTTGCAGGTTAAGCAAATGAATGATGAAATATTCATATCTCAATCAAAATATGCAAAAAATCTTGTAAAGAAATTTGGGCTTGAGAAATCAAAACCAATGAAAACTCATATTAGTACTAACCTTAAACTTTCAAAAGACAATGCAGGAAAAGATGTTGATACAAGTTTGTACAAAAGCATTATTGACAGCCTGCTATACCTCACAGTAAGCAGACCAGTGTGTTTTAGTGTAGGACTTTGTGCAAGATTTCAAACAAATCCAAAAGAATCACATCTTGCAGCAGCAAAAAGAATCATCAGGTATGTCCATGGAACATATGATTATGGAATATGGTTTTCTAAAGACACAAATGATTATCTTGCAAGGTTTAGTGATGCTGACTGGGTAGGAAATGCAGATGACAGAATAAAGTACCTCAGGAGGATGTTTTTATCTTGGTACTAACTTAGTTTCATGGCACAGCAAAAAGCAGAATTCTATTTCTTTGTCAACTGCTGAAGCCAAATACATAGCAGCAGGGAGTTGAGTGACTATGGTATTAAATAAAAGCCCATAACTGTATTTTGTGATAATACTAGTGCTATAAATATTTCCAAAAATCTTGTTCAGCACTCTAGAACAAAACACATTGACATAAGATACCATTTTAGAAGGGAACTAGTAGAATCTAAGGTGATACACATTGAACATATCTCTACTGATAGACAATTGACTGACTTGTTCACTAAGGCGTTGGATACAACAAGATTTGAAAATCTAAGAAAAGCCTTAGGCATCTGTCAGTTATCTATATAAACACTGTATGCTGTTATGTTAATTATATCTGTAGTATCATAAGTTTTCTTCTAATTAAGCATATGTGAGCTGTGATATAAAATTATGTGAATGATGAAATACTGGTTTAAAAAAATATATAGAGATGGCTACCGGTATATGATGTGTGAAAGCCATCCGTTGAGAGTAACTTCATTGTATCTAGGAAATATGGTGAGATCACCCACTCAATTGGAAAAGGGCTACCTCTATACATGTGTGAAAGCTACTGTATTTATTTAAAAATTTCACATTGAGACTAACTTTTGTGTGTGTAAGAAGCATGCTCGAGTTGATCACTCAATTGGATAAAGTGATAAAATACAATGCAAGTAATTAAACAGCTCTTAAATATGCTTTCTTAGAATGATTCATATGATGCTCAGATATTGTTGTTATGTTATTGTTAACTGTTTTATGTTACGTTTTTCAAAACATACGATGCTCTTTGTGCTTATCCAAAATTTGATTTTCCTGTGTGTCCATGTGTCAAAAATGCCATGTCAGCATTATTGAATTGAGAGGGAGAATTTTCAGTGGCGAGAATCCTAATTCTATTAGAATTCCTTATTCTAATGGGAATCAAATTTTGAATTTTTATTCATTAATGTTAGTTATGAAACGGTTTTTGGAAAGGAAATTAACATTAATTTTTTGTTAAAAACAAAATTTTTTTAAATCAGCCTAGTATATTACGAAATTTCTTAGGGCTTCTCCTGTTCATTCCATACCCATTCAACAGTTTCTCTATTGTCCCTCGTCATGTTTCTCTTCTTGTTCTGAGAACTTTGTGCAAATTACAAACCCTAACAATGGCGACGAACACAGAATCCTCAAAATCCACCAGTTCTTCATCTTCTCACAGCGATTCCAGTTACAACAGGAGCAATAGTATACCGTCATCTCCAACGCAACAAGCACATGCAGAGATCGCTGTTGATTCCGCCATGAGTGAGGATGAGCAAGTTCCAGTGAAAAAGATGAAAGACAAAGTCAAACCAAAGTTCAACAAGTTCCTTACGGAAGCCATCAAACAAAAGTTTGTGAAATACACCTCAAAGAGGAAACTACAGATGGAAAGGCCGGTGAAACTGATAGATTTCAACACCTATGGCATGAGTGAGATGCTTAAGTCTATCTACTGGACTCGAATGGTAACAAATTTCCCACCCCCTGTGAAGCCTTTAATTCAAGAATTCTATGCAAATATCACTACTGCCATTGATGACCCGAAAAGCTTTCATTATCACAAGGTTTATTGTAGAGGAAAGTTTGTTAAATTCTCTCCAAATGTCATTAACACATTCCTTGACATTCCCATAGGCAGTTTGCATGCTTTAGATGAGGAATTTAACATGGCTGAAGTGATTAAGGAATTAACTGGTATAGAAGATATTGATTGAAAACCGAGAGATGGTATAGATCAGCAGTACCTTAGGAAGAAGTATAGAGTGATGCATAAGATTGCACAGTTCAATTGGCTTCCCTCTTCCCATCAAAATTAGGTTCGTGAGGATAGAGTGAAATTTTTGTACTATTTGGGCACCAATCGACCAGTAAAGTTTGGTTTGCTAGCCTATAGGATGATAGTTCAGATAGGTCCATATCATTCTGACTATCACTTACTTGTGTTTCCCTGCTTGATTCAAGGGATTCTTGCACAAAATAGCATTCCTATAAGCCCCAAGGAACAAACAAAAATTCTGTCTAAATCCATCACTAAAGGATTTCTTCAAAGATTGCATGATAAAACTGACTTGCCTGTACCTGAACCAAAGCCAACGAGAGTCAGAAAAAATCAAATGAAATATGTTGAAGAATAACTTGCTTTGATGAACTCTGCTTTGACTGAGATTGTGCAAGATTTGAAAATTATCAAAGAAAAATAGCATGTTTTAGAGGCAAAATTTACAGGGCAATATGGTACAACAGAAGATCTACAGCCAATGGAGACTGAACATGTGGATCTTGCAAAGTCAGCTAAGCATACACCAGTTCCAGAAGCACCAATGCCTGCTGAAACTGAACAAATGGCTGAAGCAGGAGAAGTTGCACAACCTGTTATTGCAATAGATATAATAGTAGCACAGAAGCAGAAGAAAAAGCACATCAAGTCAATTGCTAAGGGAAGAAAATTGAAGAGAAAGAGGAAAGATGAAATGGTGAAGCAAACATCTGACAAACAGAAGAAGAAAATTGATTCAGCAACTCCAGCATTGCGAGATAAATCACTGTCAGATAAACCAACACAAGTTGAATCCGAGATAAAACTGTCTTCACCACCTGCTAACAATGAATCTCTTGTTTCTCCAATCCCAGAAGCAAAGCATCTTGATTCACCACCACCTGAAGCTCCAACCTCATCACCTGCAGCACAACTTGAGGAAGAACACATTCAGGCACCCCCTCCTGCTGAAGAAACAACTGTACCAACCACATCTCCTCCACCTACACTGGCTGAAAAATCACTGGTTCCTACTCAACAACCTACTGTTGAGTTACCCACAACAGAAACTAGTGTAGAACGACTTGATAAGGAGATTCACAGAGTTGTCGCTGAAGTAACTGACACTTCCTCTAAGACAGCTGAAGAACAACCTGCTCCTGCGGCTTCTGAGCAACCAACTCCTACCACAACCGGGAAGAGATATAAAAGAAGGCTGGCAGTTCCTCTTCCCTGCCAGTTCGCAAATCTCTAAGACTTCGTTAAGTGCTTTTGGCACTTATGCTAAAATCAAGGGGGAGAAGAGCTCTGATAATGTTTTTTGCTAAAATTGTTCCTCTATTCCTTTTAACTCTGTTTATATTTTGTCTGTTTGATTTTTTTTACTGCTTCTTCTCAAGGGATGTAAGTAAGGAGTAAGGGGGAGTAAGAAAAACTTCTTATGCTTATGCTTGATTTGTGTGTGCATTCGAACTATTTTGATGCTTTGTGTTTTTCTTGTGTTTGTGTGTTTGTGTTATCTTGATTTAATGACTGGTTTGCATGATCTAATTTCATTGTTGATCTGTTTGCTCTGATCATGATCTGATTGCATTATTGTTTGACAAGTTTGTTAAACTTCATTTTGTTTGCAGGATATACATATTCAAACAGTGTTCTGTTATGAGAATTATAACAGCACACTATTCATTCTTTACATATGATATTTTCTGTTTGCTATTTCATGATAGCTTATTGTTATGATTGACTTATCATGTGTAATTTTTCTTGATCAGAAACAGTTTAGTGTTTTCATCACAAGTTGTCAAAAAGGGAGAGATTGTTGGTGTCAACGTCTACTACATATGCATGTGCCATGCACATGATGAATTTTGTTCAACTTGTGATAAAACAAGAATAGTATTTTGTTCCTTATTTTACTGTTTCTAGAATTATAATATAGGAAGTATTTGATTTGTAATAAATATCTTCTTAGATTATGATATAGTATCTTGTATCCTAATTAGAATAGGAGAATATTTATTTGTCCTAATTCCTTTACGAGTTTCATTATATTCCTTCGTATGTGATTTTGATTTAGTTTTTTTACAGGATTTCTAGGAGATTTCGTCCAGGCATCCTACTATATATACTAAGTTATTTTTACATAACTTGGCTGGCAAAATTCATTAGTTGGTGGGAAGTGTTCTTTGTTTCGGCATTCCAAGATTTGAGAGAAAAGCTTCAACACAAATTGGAATGTCTTTATTGATTTGATTCTTTGAGTCTTTGATTCATGTATGAGAGGTAGAAATCGTACATGAGTTGTTGATTAAGTCTGTGAGAGTTAGTAGACACTTGGGATAACTTGCAGGTTAAGTGTTTATGTAATTCCCGTCAGACGTCGTTTGTTATGTATAACTTAACAATGTGTTGTTAAGTTATCTGCGATAGAGAGTGAGCAGTGTCATTAGAGTTTAAGATCTTGACAGAATTTTGTTTTACAAAGATTAGGTCAATGTGTGAGGGTGAGTCAGCACTGTAAAAGGTCCTAAAGATTGTACAAATAAGAACTTAGTGAATTGCAGCTCTATAGCTGTCCGTGGATGTAGTTTTTATAATCGAACCACATAAAAATCCTCCTGTGCCGATTTATTTTACAGTTTACTGTTATATTTCTTATAACTGCATACTTCCAGAACTTACAGGTTATTTTATGAATTTTTTTTAAATGAGATTATATTTGAAAATATATTAGAAATTAAGGTTGTTTTTGTCGTGAATTGAAGTCTTACATTGCTCATGTGACTCACTGCGATGCGGTTTAAATAAAAGAATAGGCATTTACTTAATATATGCTTTTTGAACTAGAAGCCTAGGAAGAAAACTATGAGATCCTGCAATACCAAAGTAGACAATATCAGCTAAAACATTTAAAAAGGGTAATAGGCATTTAGTTAATAGATGCATTTTGGGTCAGAAGTCCAGGAACAAAACCTCAAGCCATTTATAATAGCTTTTAAATTTTTCAAAAGAGTTGTTCTATTGAACCCGTACATTCGAACTTTTCAGTTCCTGCTTTTATTTTCTTTCTTTTGACAATTTCGCTCTAAAATTAAATAAATGAAAATGACAGTTCTAAGTTTTCTGTAATTTTTTGTCCCAACTATCTAACTCTGTTTGTGAGCCACTCTCTTCTCTCAACTATCTAACTTTGTTTGTGAACTACTTTCTTCCTCCTTCCTTCATACTAGGAGTGGATTGTGTTCTTCCTTAATGCCTTCGAACGCTCGACCTTTACCTCTTGGTGAAGCACTAGTAATGAGGTGAAAATCCAATGATTGGGACCAGCAAGAAGAACATTCAATACAATTTCATGGTTCGCTGAAAAATATTAATATATTCCCATCAACACCTTTTCTTTTATTGCCGATACGACAGTTTGAGTGCCAATACGCATTCCTCATAATAGATAAAATCGAGATAATTTAAGTGCATTTAATGGTTTTCCTTAGCTTAGTTCTGCAAAGGCAAAAATAAAGTAGGTACAACAGAAAAACCCATTACATGTTAGAAAGATAATTTAGAAATTAATTGGGATTTAAAGAGATAAAAATAGGGGTCTAAATTTTATTTTGGAAAAATTGAAAAAATAGACACTATTAAGGGACTTAAATAAAATATAGACGTAACATGAAAAATTTTCATGCCATAGACACTTTCCTTAGAAAATGACTAAAATACTCTTAATAATTCAATTTAAAAAAGAAGGAAACGAAACACAACTCGACTCCTTCCTTCTTGCACTGTCCGAAACACTCTTCAACAACTTTGTTTCATTTCATCTCATTTTTTAATCGTAAAGTTGAAGCTGAGCAACAAGGTAAGACAAACTCTCCTTAATCTTTCTCTAAATAGCGCAAGAATGTTGAAGTAGATTGTAATATTTTCGTTATTTATTGTTTTGGTAGCTGTCATCCGCTTTATGTAGCTTAAAATAGGGATATGTACGTGAACAAAGCTTAGAGATAGTGCGGTTTCTGTCAAAATTTGTTCAAAAATGTAAATCGTTGAGAAAATCTGGTATCGCAGTCGATGAGGAACAAGACGCAATTTGTCGAGCGACATCGCTCGACGCGTCGGATATATAGGATTGACACTCAATATGTCGAGGGATCATCTCGAGTGTCGAGAGAATGTGTTGAGTCTACAATCGAGTGTTGAGTTAGTGCGTTGAGTGGAGTGTCGATCGTGTCGATTGTCGGACGTAAATTTCGTCGAGTTTGGTGTCGAGTTAGCATGCCAAGTTACTTTGTCGTGCGTCATGCATCGAGCTTGTTCCGTTAAGTTATGTCGAGCGTTTGGGCAGAGTTGTCATTTTCGTGACCTTTTTAAGCAATTTCGTAATGATTTTTTGTCTACGGACCTTATATGATATGTCTCTATCATGCAGGAAATGGAAACTTTACGCATACTTATTCTATATAATGGTACTTATACTATGCAAGAGAATGGTGGTTATTTGTACAACGGTGGAAGGGCGAAGCCACTGATAATTTGTAGGTGTGCTACGTATAATGAGTTGGTTGAATGTATTAGTACAAAAATGGGTTGGGATCTTCGTAAGCATAACATTAGTTTAGAGGTTCAATTTGCTTTTAAGGGTGTTCCGCCAATGCCGACTCCTATTGAGACTGACAAAGATGTTTGTTTTTTTATACAACATTTTTTGGAGGACCAACAATCATATACACCATTAATTGTCAAAGTTGAAGATAGGGAGAAGCAAAGACAGAGATCAAGATCCGGTGCAGTACGAAGGCGACAAAGATCTTCTCACCGTCTTTGTTTCGCTCAGCAAGTGGAAGCAACTAATTAAGTGACTCCACTCCTGTTCGTGCACAACCACAATTGAATGATGATGTTGGCATTGAGTTTAAGCAATATTCAGGGCATGGAGGGTATGAGTCAGTTGGGGTGTTAGTCGAAAATGAAGAAGGGGTGCCATCATCGATGCCATCGAGATTAGTACGTCATCTTGATAGCATTAGAGAGTTTGAGAGTTTAGGTAATATTGATGTTACTAATGCTAGTGATGATGTTAATGATGACGATGGTGGTGATAAAGATTATGATGATGGTAGTGATGATGTTAGTGAGCATGGTGACGATGAGAATGATTTTGCACTATTCGTATTGAGAATGATGTCGAGGGTTTGGATAATTTTATTGTTGATAGGCAGGATATAGACGGTTCATATTTGAATGATGATAAATAGACGGAGATCTTCAATGATGTGAATCAGGATATGTTGTTTACCATTCCTTCTCTAATTCACTCTGCACCTACTCCTCCATTATACGGACATCAATAAGATCCGGTGTCGAATAATGAGCCGAGAATGCATGCAAATCCTATACATGAAGAAGCTAATTTGGGCTCTAAAAATGATAGTCGTCGGGCTAACACATTTAGGTGGATGCCGCCTATTGTGCATTCATCATCCGCAGATAGCGATGATGCTTCATCATTTGTAGTTGATGGGAATGAGGTTGCGGTTGGACAGATGTTTAACAGCAAAACGGAGCTTCGTGAGAAGTTATCAAATTTGGCATTAAGACGCAACTTTCAATTCAAGGTGAGGAACTCCAACGCAACAAGGTTTAAGGTTATCTGCCGTGCTGAATCTTGTAAATGGCATTTACGTGCCACAAAGGTAGCCGATTCACATTTCTTCCAAGTGAAAAAGTATAAGAACCATCACACATGCTCTAGAGCTGGACTTCACCCAAATTACAAATAGGTAACTGTACATGTCATAGGAAAATATATTAAGAGCAAATTCGTTGAGGCGTCGAGAATTTATCATTTGAAGGATATAATGTTTGATGTTCAGGAGTCATTGGGTGTTAATATCACATACAACAAGACATGGAGGGCAAAAGAGGCATCTTTGTAAGAACTTCACGGATCTCATGAGGAATCATTCACACTACTCCCCCAGTACATGTACATGATTGAGAAAGCAAACCCGAGGACGAAAACGACTTTAGAAACTGATGACAGCAACCATTTTAGATACTTTTTCATGAGTATAGGGGTCTCTATTGCTGGATTTGCATTATCAATTAGGCCAGTTATCGCAGTTGATGGATCTTTTTTGAAAGGAAAATATAGAGGTACAATGTTTTTGGCTTCTTGTATGGATGGAAATAAACAAATATACCAATTGGCATTTAGAGTTGGGCATTCTGAAAATGATGACTCATGGATCTGGTTTATGAGATAGTTGCGTGATCATGTTGTACGAAATGTCCGAGATCTTGTTTTCATTTCTGACCGCCATCGTAGCATTGAACGAGCTGTTGCAGCAGTTTTTCCTCATGCACTGCATAGATTGTACACTCATCATCTAAAGGGTAACTTGAAGGCAACGTTCAAGGACAATACTTTGTTGGATATATACTCCCGAGCTGCAAGGACATATCATTGTACTGATTTCAACTATCATATACGACAAATTGAATCGTATATGCCAGCAGTAGCAACTTATCTTCGAGATATCAGAGTCGATAAATGGGCACGTTCACAGTTTCATGGACGACGGTATAACATCATGACAACAAATATTGCTGAGTCAATAAACAACTGCTTGCAACATGCGCGATTCCTCCCGGTTACATTGTTAGCAGATTATTATTGGGCAAACTTGCAGCAATGGTTCTATGATCGTCAATAGTTATTTGCTAACTCATAATTATATCTCTCGTTGTGGGCTAACAAGTTGATGGATGAGCGTTTAAAGAAGGGAGAACGTATGAGGGTTAATGATGTCTCTCTTACTATGTATGAGGTGAGAGGCAACGACCGTGTTAGCATCGTTGACATGCACGCTCGGACATGCACGTGTCAGGTGTTTGATCTTGACCAGCTTCTGTGTGCACATGTATTAGTTGTTTGCAAACGTATAAATCTACTGACGTGCCATGATTATTGTGCCCATTGGTATACGACTGAAACATTACTACATGCATATGCTCTGCCAGTTGTTCCTGTTGGAGTTAGTGAGGATTGGATGGTTCCTGATGAGGTACACAGCAGAGTGGTTCTATCGCCAGTCATGAGGAGACCAGCCGATCGTCCTCGGAGGAATCGAATCCTTTCCTCGGTGAGTCTAGCTCGTCTCAAACTTGCAGGAGGTGGGGAAGTTCCAAGCATAATCGTCAAACTTGCCGAAACCCAGTTCCACTTCATGACAGGGGATGATGTCTACCAAATGTAGGCAATGGGTTTTTTTGTCTATGTAATATTATTTGTTTGCTGTAAGCGACGTAGTCTATTTATTTTATTCCATTGGAGGCTAGTTCAAATGAATAACTTTCATTTATGTGATTTTGTCTATGTATAAAACATTCATGTATGAAACACTAATTTATGTGCTTCGTCAATGTATGTAACATTCATGTATTTACAAGTTTTCGTACCCCTATACATAGAAAACACGCAGTACTATACAAAAAAATGTTTAAGATTGAAATGTGTAAATATCCACAAACTATATATCTACAAGAAAGTACCATTCGGAGTTGCTTTATAACTAAGCAAATTCAAACGGGAAACTAAACAGCCACCGTTCAAGAAAGAGTAATTATACTGTGCTTTTAAAAGGTACGTATAAAACGTTGATGCAACAACTCTCATTTAATGTCGTAGCCTCAGAATGCTTACATTTTTTGTATTTATTAATTGTTTAGGTGACTATAACTCCAGAAGTAACATCAAAGAAGATCAACATAGATGTGATCACGGAGCTCACTCGCCTTTACAAGGAGAAATACTTAGGCGAAAGAATTCTTACATATTATGGGCATAAGACTCTCTTAACGACAAAGATGGTCAAGCTAGCACATCTCATTCAAAGAAATTTATTATCAATGTATAAATCTTTCATGTATGAAACATTCATTTATGTGCTTCGTCAATGTATGTAACATTCATTTATTTTTTCCGCTAAGAATTTATGTGCTTTGTCATTGAAATAAATATTCATGTATGAGACACTCATTTATGTGCTTTGTCAAGGTATAAAACATTCATTTATAAGTATAAAACCTTCATGTATAAGATACGAATTTATGTGCTTCGTCAATGTATAAAACATTCGTGTATTATGCCTAAACCATTCATGTATGAGTGCAATGGGACGAATTCATATAGTACCAATACATTCATGTATTTACAAGTTTTCGTACCCCTATACATGGAAAACATGTGCTACTATACAAAATATGTCATTATACAAAAATGTGTAAATATCTATAAACTATATATCCAAAAAAATGTGTAACTATACAAAATATATACATGACACAAAATCAAGAAGGAGTAATGCTGGGTTGTTGCTCAACATCCGCTGACAAGTCATCAGATGTCCCTGTAGTGGCCGTAACATCAGCTGAGACAACATCGACAGTCCCTGTGGTGGCCGCAATATCGGCAAGCAGAACATGGGTAAGCCCTGTGATGGCCACAACCTCGGAAGCCCTGTGACGGCCGGGACGGCCTCTTCCGCCAGTGGACGAACTCGATAAGCCCAAAGCTATAATGCCATTCATTGCTGCTGCAGTTCGTCCGTGAATGTCTTAAAGGTTGTCAGTAGAACGCCCCCCACTAAGAACTCATGTACTTCAAATAGTACACGTCGCATGCTTCTCCCCCAGCCTCCTGCTGTGGCACCTCGATCTCATCCTCGATGCGCTCAATGTTGTATAGGGTTGCAAGGTAGTCAGGAAGACCGTAAACATCCATTGACACCATACGGGGTATCAACTCTGCCAGACACCGGACTACATCTTTGACCGTGTTGATGGAACTGTGTGCAATACATGAGTCATCTATGACTATGACACGGCGATTCAAATCCACCTCGGCTGCCACCTAATGATCATCTCCGATGTTAACAGGGACATAGAGCTGAAAAGGAAGTTGAGAACATGAAAATCAAGATCAACATTTCAAATAAAACGACACATACTAACACATTGAATATAAAGGTACTCACCCTGTCCACATCGACCCATGGTCGTCCATCGAGGGGCATCTCCCCGATGACAAACTGGACGATATCGGCCTCATTCACCCAGTTAATGTCATCCAATTTGTTCGAGTATAGTGCCCACAACAACTTCACTTTTAACTGTAATTTCATGAGTACGGTTACCACATTGAAGAAATCAGAAATTAACTATAAATTTAGATGTTTAGTAAATACCTACCCAGAAAGTGGTGTCCAGGAAAGCAGACCTCTGGACACTGGCTGCTCCTATATCACGAGCTCTACAACGTAACACCCACAAGTAGCTATCCATGTGCTGCATATAGTAGCCTTCGTTAATGTATAAAATTCGAAATGTATATTGCAATATTGGAGGAGAGGAGAAGAAGTTAAACAAGCCTCAGATGCAAGCCACTCTGACGGCGTCATCAACGTCTTGAAGAACTCACAATCAGCGATGCATACCCCCAAATCAATATCACCCACCTCGTCCTCCAGCCATTCATCGAAGCTGATGCAATCAGCGGCTGGTATGGGGGCACGTGGGTCAAATAATGAAACCCGAGTCAATAAGGGCATGTGCGACACAATGACTGTATCCTGGATAGCAGTCTCGCTAGGACGTACAGTGGGCTCCTTGGGGGGCTGAAGATCTGGTCTCTCTGCGGGCTGAACAACCGAGACGCCCAGTTATACAGTGGGCTCAACCCTCGCCCTCTTTCTACCCGATGGACTGACAAAGAGGCTTCATTTATGCTTTCTCAGAAATAGACAACGACCTCGGAGCGAAACGAAGCCATGGGAGGAGCATCGACAGTACGAACACTCGTGTCCATGAGTTCAGGTTCTGTTGGCTCTTGACCTTCACCGTCATCGCCCGAACCTCCATCTGAATCCAGTATTAAAGCAAACCATAACGTTAGGTTAAGCGATGTGACATCATGGAAATCATAAAATCCGTTTATTAACTTGTGCAACGTACTGTGGTAGCATATCCGAAATGGCCACCTAGTAGAACAACAGTCTCACGCAGATGAACTATCTCCTCCCGCATGTCCTTATTCTCCGCCTATAACACTCTCATCTCCTCTCAGAGTCCTACAAGCTCACGCAGAACTGTGCTCTCGAACCCATCATGGAACGGCTGCGCCTGTATATTATTATTCACGATCACCATGACAAACCAACCAAGCGGCAATGTAAACGAAAAAGTATACCAATGTAAATTCTCATTACATACCTTCGAGCTTGAAGGGACATCGTGTACAGGAGGGGAAATGTCACGGTAGGTAGCCGCAGGACCCGACAGAAGAATCGAATCGCTCGCAGGACTGTAGCTATTGAACATGGTCAGCACAGGACTGATGGGGGGACCGGCTGTGTCCATGTCTACCCCTACATCAGGTCTATTGACGGAACTATGTCCAGCAGGATGAGTTCCGAATGGATCCTCATGACCATGACTCTCCAATGCTGGAGGTGTAGGACTAACGGGGGAAGCAGGCAACAGAGATCGCACACGTTCGTCTGCAGGACTGGCTGTGTCTCTAACTGGCCCTAACAGGTCTAACAAGGGAACTCTGACCAGTAGAAGGTGGAGCTGATGGATTCTTTATCAGAAGTGGCTCAATCCTCTCATCGGGCATTAAAAGGGCATCCACAGATGTCGCCCAGGCTACATGTGCACCTCTCCGAATGCCAACTACTTCAGCAAGCCTAATATACCAATCTGTCATCTGCTCCACCTCAGATGGCTCCAAAACGATGAGTGGACGAGCTTGCATTAACAAATAATCCATCAAATTAAACAGTTACTCGCTGTGACCAAAAACAAGAAAAGTTCAAAAGACAGGGGAACCTTACATACCTGCCTCCTAACGAACAGGACATCACGTTTGACGATGTCCTCTGACGGAGTCTTCCTTGTCTCCCACTTCAACAAGCGCAGTATCCTCTCCCCATCGACCGCTTGCCCATATGTCGCGTCAATGTACGACACAGCCTCGTACAAGCAAACCTTAATAACATAAAGGTTTTCTAGTGATAGATGGTATTTAAATTTGTAACTCAAAGAAACTAATAAACACGACAACACATTTATTTTTCAATATGTACCTGAATAGCGTAGGGGCACCCTTCTAAGTTATACCTCTCGCACTGCTTTCCTTTCCCCTTCGTCTTCTTGTTCTTCGCTTCGGCTCGCTTCTTATACCTTTCTAACCTTTCGTTCAAAGCGTTTTTCATTCCTTTAAGTGTCTTCTAGTAAGACACCGAACCCCATGGATAATTGTTAAAATCATCCAATGTGTTGACGAAATTCAACCACACACGGGAGACATATCGGCGTCGATCTCGTCCTATGAAAAAACGCTCAAGCACGTAATACAATGCCAGCTTTACAGCATCCTCGTATGGCATAGCTGACACATCTAATGCACGAAGTCTCGAATAGAAATCCATGAGCACCATGTCCTCACCCTCGAAATACGTATCCAACAAAGGGCACGGATTCAAGACAGTCGGTATTAGTGGCACGGTGGAAGCAAATCTCAATCCGGTAACCAAACCGAACTCGTGGCCAGAAAAACGAATCAGTCTTCCAGGAAAGAAGGAAAAAAAAACATAAGATGCCAATAATGATAACAAAAAACATAATTACAAATACCAGATGGTCAAGAATAAAGTTATTTAATCAAAACCATATTTTTACCTTCAATAAGGAACCACATCTCTTTATCGTACCCCACTATGTTAACCTCCTACAGAAGCACATTGTGCACCAACTAAGATGGAAAAGACAGCTCCCGAATATCTAGGAGAAACACAAAATATGTATTACGAAACATGTTTTTTTGCCTCTCACTCAACTTCGCGTGAATCCATTCTATACAGTCTAAACTTGTCAAGTTTGTGATCACCCATAGTAGTACTCACCATACAGTGTCTTCAGGGGGGAGGACAGTCCAATTCATTTGTCATTTGCTTCAACATGCAAAAACAAAGTCTGTTGTAGTTAAATATGATGCAAAAAGGCAAAAAAACAAGGCCAAAACAAGCAATCTGTCAAAATGCTCGACACACTTGATAGAACTCGATAAAACTCGACGCGCTTGATAGAGTTCGACAACAGAAACCGATGAAACTTTTGTTGGATACCTCCAACCGACATACGCTAGACCTGACATCCGACAATATGACTGTGTCGGATGTCAAACTAGTCGAGTGTCCGATTCAGAATCCGACATTGTAAACTCTTCGACTGATGTATCCGACACTCGACATAATTGTTTTCACTTTCATCCGACACTCGCCATCAAGTCATTTTACATAAAACCGACACTCGACATTCCTTATAGAGATGTCGAGTGTCAGATACATGGTTCGAGACATCGAGTGTCAGATACATGGTTTGAGACATCGATATATCGGTTTACATAAAACCGACACTCGACATTCCCTACAGAGATGTCGAGTGTCGAATACATGGTTCGAGACATCGATATGTCGATTTCCATGAAACCGACACTCGATGTCTTCGAAAATTTCTTGATGTCGAGTGTCAGTTCGTGCATCCGACAGCGTGTCAATCGAAAACCGACACTTGCCATAGTCTTCGTCGCTACGAAAACCGTCGGTTTTCACCGTTTTCATACACATCAAACCACAAAATCAACTAATAACACTTCATTTAGCCACATAAACACAGAACAAGTTTAAAAATTGATCAGAAACTCAAATCCCTAATTCAAAATTCCTAAAATCTAGCCCAAATCAAACGATCCAGAAAACAATAAAAAAAATTACTAAAACTACGAAAAAATCGACGAAGAAACTTACCCGAGTGTTGGTTCTTGCTTCTCTCTGCGTCGTCTTGCTTCTATCCTCAAAGAATGGTCGTGTTGGATTGCATTTTGAACGATGTCGAGAGATTATGGAAATAGATGTCTCTCAGTCGAGGAAGAGGGAAATCAACACTTTATGAATAAATTGAATTATTAAGGGTATTGTAGTTATTTTGTGAATATAGTGTTTATGGCATAAAAATTTTATATGTTGTGTCTATATTTTATTTAAGTTCCTTAATAATGTCTATTTTTTTTAATTTTTTTATTTATTTTTAGGTGAATTTAAAAGTGAGAATTGAAGAGTTAGAATATGGAAACTGGATAGAATAATTATTTAAAATAAATGGTTTTGATATGATCGGACCGTGTTCATGGGCCGAAAACCATCCGGAGTTTCTGAAAACATAACTAATTTTAAAAAAAAAAAAAAAGGAGCGTCGGAGAGGCCGAAGCATAGGCCACATGTCGAAATGAGAGAACAGTGACGAAGGGGAGAGATCGCTATCAGATGAGACATTCACAATCTTAATTCAGATAACCAAAACCAACGTAACATTATTATTGTTATTATTATTTTATTTTTATATTATTAAATAAATAAAAGCAGAATTCTATTTCCAGAAGAAATAGGATCAAAGTTCAGTTGGGTTGGGGTTGGGTTTGGGTTAGGCAGAAAGGAGGAGAGATGACGAGAGGAAAGCAGAAGATTGAAGCGCAGAGGAGAAATGCGGAGAGGAATCAGAAGCCAAAGGGCTCTCAGCTGGAGGCCAGAGCTGTTGCCCTCAAAGTTAGCTGTCCCATCTGTAAGGTACATATATATATGCCATCTCATCACCTTTCAATTCTTCTTAGATCTGGTTCTGTTCTGATAATATCTTTTATTGGGAAATTTAATGGTATCAAAATTAATGAATGCATGGTTCGGATTAAATTTGAATAGCCTAGTAAGTTAACGATCATAATGCTTTTGTTATTTGTTATCAACTCTTGATCACTAATAGAATCAGCCCCTTGATTGTATCAGTTGTGTTGTTTACTTCAAGGCTTGTGCATTTCAGCACCATGACGCAAAATTTGAACCTCTTGGCTACATTGGTTGGTTTATGTAACTTCTATAATTAATTAACTGTAGCTCTTTGCCAGTATTATTCTCAATCATTATCTTGAATGATTGAGTAGATGATTGTTGATTTACAACATAAATAACAGGCTTTTCCCCTCTTTAATGATGGTTACATGATCCTTTGTTGGAAGTCTAGATCTTTCATTATCATATATAGCTGACTTGCTCCCTGCTACTGCTATAGGATGTCTATGGGTATTGATTGAATTGCATGTATTTTCTAATGAGACCTTGGAAGCTAGCTGCATCAGCTGAGTTTTGTTGGTAGTAGATCCCCGATTGACAACAAAATAGCCTTTAAAAATATATATATGTATGGACTCTTAGCACTTTGTCTTTTGTCTGCAGTGAGTATCCTACTAAACGGTTGGAGTGGTTAAACTTTAAGCTCATGCTAACAATCGTCATCAAACATGTTGGGGTAGTGAGCTGTTGAAAACATTGGTTTTTATTGCTTATATAGGTTATTCGTGAGGCTTATTTTGACCATGGGGGCATTAGATGTGTCCTTTGAAAAGTCGTGGATGGAGTTACGAGGCTTAGATGAGAGTATTTTGAAGTGGCATAGATTTAGGCATAAGCAATAAATTTGATAAAAGAACATTTAAGGTTGCGCTTCGTTGTGAATTTTGTGTTTTTATTTTTGAAATTTCTATATCAAAATGGAAATGAAAAAATTGTTTATGTTTTTTTTAAGGAAAATAAATGATAAAGAATATGTTTGGTTATGTGTTTTTAAGTGAATTGCATTCAAAAACGTAAACAGATTGGATAAAATAACCGGTTTCGTTATGAATCTTTTGTCTTTATTTTTATAATTCTTGTTTCAAAGTAAAAGAGAACAAATGTTTATATGTTTTTCATGGAAGATGAAATATGTTTGGTTATATATATTTGTGTTTTCACTTTAAATGAGTTACAGTTGAAATAAAAATTAAATTTTCAAATATTGTAAAATAATTAAAATATAATTTTTAATAAATGAATATAATTTATAATGAAATAATAAAATTAATTTAAAATAGAAGGAAAGAAAAGACAAAATAATATGAGGAGAGAGAATGAAGAGAATGAAAAAAGTTCGTTTTTTTTCCTTTTTTTGGAAACTATGTAGGGCGAGGCTTGTACCTACATCATTTGTTTTTTTTTTTTTGACAAAAAAATCTATCCAAACATATATTACACATCCTACGAGGTACTTGTTTGGAAATGGAAATGCAAAAAAGGATGAGAATGGCTAACCAAATGGTTTTTATTGTTTCTTAAAAAGTTAGGCCCGTTTGGATAGCAATTTCTTTTCCCCTTTCCATTTGCAAACAAGTTCCTTGTAGAATGTGCAAAGCTGTTCGGATAGGCATTTTTGACAGAAAATGGAGAAAAATAGGTGATTCAGGTACAAGATTTTTTTTTTCAGCTACAGCGAACTCTGCTTTGTGGACTGTGCAAGATTTTTCAACCTTTTTTCTCTCTTTCTCCACGTGTCTTACATTCATCCACATCAACCTATTTGAAATAAAAAATTATAATGATAAACAAATTAAATTCAAAATTAGGTACAATTTAAACTTTTTTTTTTAAATACATTTTTATTACAAAACACATAACCAAGCACATTCTCTATTATTCATTTTTTTTTTTTAAACGTGTATGCAAACCATCTATTTTCATTTTGATATAGAAATTTATAAAACAAAAATACAAGATTCATAATCAAACGGCTACAAAACTTTTATTTGAAAACAACACATTATTGAGGTCGTACCTTATCTAAATATTTCTTTGTTTTCAAGTAAAAACATCTATCCACACCCATTTCACACATTCTACGAGACTATATAACAGAAATGAAAACAAGTAAAATAGGTATTCAAACAGGGACCCTAATGGCCTGTTTGTTGGCCTGTTTGTTTACCTGTTTTTAGCATTTTTATTTTTATTGTCATTTCAGTTTGAATATATCATAAAATGTGTGATAAGTGTTTGGATGCCTATATAAATTTGAAAACACAAAAAACTCCAAGTTAGGGTACAACACTGTTTTGGATTAAAATGAAATTAACTTTTTAACGTTTTCTTTCTTGTCTCACTCTATCCTTTTTATGGTTATCGTGTTTAACTTTACTTTCCTTTTAATGTTAATACACCAAATAGTCATTCAATAATAATGCATGCAACTTGAAAAGGGAAAAATATGCAAAGAGACAGATACAATTATTACCGGATCCAATTCTCTTTGAATGATGAAAGAATAACAAGAAGTGTGGTGGTTGGATGAAAGAAGAAGAAGAGGAAAGGAGTAAATTGTAGAGAAGAGAGAGAAAGATGAAAACGAGAAAAAGGAAAATTAGAGTTAAAGCAGATAACGGTAAAAATGATAGGGTGAGATAAGAGATAAAATGTTAAAGTTGGTTTCATTTTTATCCAAAACAGTGCTATTGAGGTGTTGTACTTTAATTCGGAGTTTTTTGTGTTCTCAAATTAAAAAAGGCATTCAAATACTTATTATATGTTTTACTATATATTCTAACTGAAAATGAATAAAATGCTAAAAACATGTAAACAAACAAGCTCTAAGAAATTGGGTGTAACTCTCGCGCAAAGAAGAATACAACTATAAAAGGGAATGGCAATGGAAAAAGAGGAAAATGTTTAGGGTTATATTTTGTTAATATTGTCAAGCTTGGCTCATAAGTGGGTTCAATTTCAAGTTCAGCTCATTTATGAGAACGACTTGAGAGCTCAAGTTTTCCCTATGTACCAAGTTTGAACACAATTTAAGCTTGAGATACTTCAACCCAAACTTGTCACATTAGAAACTAAGTAACTTGAAATTTCTAAGCTCAACCAAGCTCGGATTTTTTGTACTTGTTATTGTTGCAGGCACAAAAGATAGATCCTGTCTAGCATTTATTTTCTACATAAATGTTTTGTAAGATGCTGTTTTGGAAAGACATGCTACTTTTGGGAAGGGTTTCTGTTTTGTTTTTATTTGCTTCTTGGAGCGAATGATACAATCTTATGATTTGACGCCAGTATGTAAATGTGTTTCTTAGGATGTCTTTTGCACATTTATACGGTCTAAAGACTGAAAGTTAATTTGGGTGAAAATTGTCTCAGGTTTAATTCTGCTCTATTCTGTATTAAACAGTATGTATGTATATGATATGCTGATACACAATGATAAAAAATCAATATGTCTTTGGAAAACTACACGTCTTTTTCATATAGGCCATAGCTCATTGACAGTATGAAGTTTGGCTAGTTAAGATGCAAACCTTCATTGAATTTAAAGACTTACATTCTGTAGTTCAGAGTGATCATGCTTAGAGTTTGTGGTTTTCTGTTCAGCCGGTGATTTATCTTTTCTAGTCAGATGAAACAGACATCTGCTGGTAATATTGCAATGAGTCTTTTTGCATGAGAGGTTACTTCAATTTTTTTCATTTCATGCTTCTGTTATATTGTAGGTTATATTCTTTCAATAAAGTTTTCTGTTATCATATATTTGCAATTCATTATACCATCAATCTGCTTGCTGTAGCACTTTTTAATCGTTACGTCCTTTCCTTTATTGCATTTCCATCATTACCTTGTATGTAACTGGCTGATACATTTTGGATATGCAGCATTCTAAAAATTGGAGTAATTTACTATTTCAGGTACAACTAGCAAATCAGAATCAGCTTGGTGATCACTATGCTTCCAAACATCCCAAGGAAAAGCCTCCTACTGAATCAAGTTGATTGATTTCCTTTTGATGTAAAATATGCAAAAAAATAAATGCAAGAAATGAAGAAAAGTTGCCTTATATCTGTTTCCTGAATTTCTAATGTGTGCCAGCTTTTCGTTATCTAAGCAGAGAGGAATTCACTTAACACTATCTATTTTCTTGTAAAATGGACTTTTGTATTACAATGGAGCATGATAAAAAGGCTTGTTTTCTCTTTCCTCTTCAGCTTTCCTGCTAGCTCTTTTTATTTTTTATTTATTTGAAGGCTTATTTTTTGTTCTTTTCGCCTTTGCTAATTGTTTTATTCTTGTTCTTGATCTTATGTTGTAGCCCAGTGAGAAAGTGCAGTAATTTCCTCTGAATGAGTGACCGAAATAAGTGCTGAACTATGTAGAAGGTTATTCCTCACTTTTATTTTCTTATAAGGTGTCGTAGTGCAGTAGATTACTCTTGGATCCTCATGGGTTGTTGTAGAAAAGCTGCAATTTTCTTTAGCTCGCGTCACATATAATTATCTGAATCGGTGTTTTGAGTGGTAGCATACTGGCATTTAATACTTAGAAATAGAAGTAAATGATTCTTATTTGGTCTGATCAATTGCTACAAGGCCATCGCGTTTCATGTTTTAGATCAAGTCCAACTACAAGCATAATCTATTTAGCAGGTGATCGTTACTTCAATACTGAGATAGAGCGAGCAGCGGGTGTTGCGTACTCTTCAGTTAGTGGTTAATCAGGATTATTTCACTCCTTAACATCGTTTACGGCCATCTAAGAAGTCTAAGGAGATAGAAACGGCAATTTAAACCTCTCCAATAGATGGTTGAGAAATTAGAGTTCTCTCCAAGCCAAGTTCTCTTCTCTTATCCTTGTTTAATTGACACTCGTAAATTAGCTTAAATTCATATTTAATATCATATAACAAAAATTTTCGGTGGTTGTGAATGTTACGAATTTGGGCCTAATAAGATGTCCCATATTAAGAAAATTATAGCCCACTCATATTTGAGGAACAAAAATTCGATATTTGATCAAGTTATAGCAAATCCATATATTTTAGAGACACAAATTCGATATCACATGCTAGACTAGAATCTTTATATGAAGCCACGAACCATAAAAAGATGATGGAAGTTGTGTCTCTAGAATGAATTTAACATATACAAACGAACAACACAAAAGAACTACGAAGTCATGATCACCCATTAATCTGAAGTCTCTTCCAACTCGCAATCACAACTGCCTTTTGTGAAAGATAAAAAAAATATTCTAACCGAAAAAGGAAAAAACTAGTATCTTTAAAGAGAAAAATATGCACAAGAAACAAGGAATTCTAGGGGTCGATAAAACCATACCCTTCTTTAATAAAAGCTGCAGCATCCCATGTATGTGAACTCTTTTTACAACTATTTAGAACCACGAAAAAGGAAATTTCTCCAACTATATAAGATGAGACATTTCTCCTTCTGAATAACAAAGAATCTCTTCATAACCTATCTAACTTAAATTAATTAATCATGGCTCTCATTGCATAATACATACAGCTACTTTACATACACTTTCGGAATGTTTCTTGTTAATGTTTCTTTTTCTTATAGTGTTTTTTTTTCCTTAAATTTTCTTAATTTTTAAGCATTATCCTTTGTTTTTTCACAAGCAATAACCAGACTTTCAGTGTTGGTTTTTCATGGCTTAAAAGAAAAATCCACTACCTCAGAGATTATTTTCTTTGGTGAGTTTGGTCAAGAGGGTGGTCAATAGGGCATCTCTCCTCTCAGCTCTTCTTTCTTCTCTCATCCTCCTCTGCTCCTCTCTCTCCCTCCAAGCCTGCTCAACCATTAGCATCTCTCTAGCATGTTTCTCCATTGACTGCCGCCACTCCTGCTCAAACAACTGCCGCTCTCGGGCACGCCTCTCCATCATCTCCCTCCACTCCATCTCCATCCTTTGCTGCTGCTGAAAGAACTCCCTCAGAATTTCCTCAACACTACTTACACTACTGCTAGCATTCCGCCCGCCCGTCCCCCTCAATGACTTCCCGGGAACATTTCTCTCAACCTTCCTCTTCCTAGAACCTCCCACAACAACCTTCTCCTCCTCACTTTCATCCTCTTCCCCAACATCATCCAATTCATCCTCAGACAATTCATCAGGAAATCTATTTGCACTCAATCTCTTAACCCTCTTCTTCCCTTGCACAGAACCCGCACTCGCAGACTCAGATTGACTAAGCAACCTCTGCATATCCTTCTCCCTCTCAGTGAACACAGCGTGCAATTCATCAAAGAACGGGCATTTCCGCCCACTCTCAGGATCAGACGTCTCCTTCCCCTACATAAATATCAACATTCCATTACGCACTCCAAATGTTCGATTAAAATCCGAGCAGACACTTTGAGGAATCAATCAAAATACTTTCAAAAAGTCAACGAAAGGAGTGATTTTGGATTTTGAATTTTGATTACCTTGTAGCGATTGATGAGATTCTTCCACTTGCATTTACATTGATCGGGAGTCCTCGCGTAGCCTCTCTCTCTCATTTTCACGCTCACAATCTCCCATACTGTTTTGGTCCGTTTGATCCCGACGAAGTCTCTCTCCACTTCTCCGCGAATGACGATCAAGTCTCGAGTCTCCTCGTCGCTCCACTGCGCTTGCATTCTCGCTCCCACTCTCACCGATCCCAACGCAACCGCTTTCGAGTTTCAACGAGCACTTGGGCTGTTCCTTTCCTTGACTAGGGTTTTCTTTTATGACTTCGAGGAATGAGATCACTGTAACGGTGTCGTTTTTGGCAAAGTTTGACGTTTTTGTCACTGTAGGTTGAGGCCTGCGGAACAGCCTCACGCTGTCCTAAAATCAATCCAACAAATTGGCAACTAGGAAGAGGAATACTGCTTGCCACAACTTGCAACCTTCAATTATAAAATTACTATACAAACTATGTGTTTGTTTGTAAATTTTGTATTTTTATTGTTGAAAAAATTTATAAATATGTGAATGATTTTAAATTTTAAAGAGAATATATAGATAATATTGATTTTAAGATGTATTGTAAATGTACAGGAAAGGAAACACGATTTAAGTTCGTAAAATACATCCTTAATAAACAAATCTCTCAATAATAATGAAGGTGGTCCAATAAGTAAATTGTATTAAATTAATTGTTTTATAGAACGAATTTTACAATGAAAATATATATATATATATATATATATATATATATATATGTATGTATAACTTGTGTGGGTTTTAATGATTTTGTAATAAGAATATACGCTTTTTTTATTCATGTTAAGACTAGATTAATGTGAAGTTATTATATGATACACTTTGTCTTTCTTAATAAATTGTTAATCATGGAATTTATTTTTCAAATCATACCAAATAGCTGTTTAAATAAATTTGTATAAAAGAGTTTATAATTAATAATAATAATAATAATAATACAAAAACACAAACATAAACTGTTTATCAACTTGTTATTCTTTACACAAATTCTATTGAGAAATCATTAAGAAAGAAATCAAACTATTAGGAGTCTTTTAAGAGATAAAAACTTTTGTTTTTTAAACCATTGTGTCTATTTGTCAATTTATCAAGTTGATTTGCTTGAGAGTTGTCCAAACAACATGTTGAATCGTTAATTCTTTAAGTTTGTATCTGCGGAACCGAAGGTGAATTTAGCACTTGATAAATAATTTGGTAGGATGTCTAACTTTTTCAATTACTGTTATTTTCGGGGAAAAAAAACCTAAAAACTTTGATTTTTTTTAATTTTCCAATTCAATTAATTAATAAAATAATCGTGACTAGAGATCTTAATGAAGTGAAGTGAAACGAGGAGAAGATTCTTATGCCCCTTGCCACATCTTGTGGTAACTTAAACCATTTCTCATTCCTCATTCTTAGGAATCTGAGGGCTTGAAACCTCATTTACTAATATCTAGATTCCTTGTTTGCCCCGTTATTAAAACTATTGTTCCTTTTCCTTTGGGAAAAATCATTTAGACGAGCAGGCCAGGAGTTAGGATTCCGTTCCTGACCCACAATAATGGTAGGTTAAAGAATTAGAACTCATATCCTTTTCTCCTATTTTTTGGGTCATGCTACGGTGTATTTAATGCACCGATACATCGTATATAAAATTATTTAAAAGTTATAAAAGAATGTATAAAAATTATAAAAGAATATCTAAAATTGTAAATTATATCATAAAATTTTTATATACTTATTTATAATTTTTATACATTCATTTATAACTTTTATAATTTTACGTACTAATAAAACCCTATTTTTAACTATCAAATCGATCCTATTGGGGTTGATCTTGGTAGGCTCAAAATTTTGTGGGTTACTTCGCACGAGAAAGATTATCCTTTTTTTTTTTTTAAATAACAAAAGGGTTGCATCATCATCGAGTTTTGTTACAATACAGTTATGTATCACAACAATAAAAACATGTTTAAAAGTAATAAACGACTGTATAATAGTTATAAATAAACAAATAAAAATTACAAAATTATAAATGAATAAATAAAAAGTTACACAACTTTTATATCAACTTTTATTTATTTATTTATAATTTTTATACACTTATTTATAAATTTTATTTACTTATTTATAATTATTATATATATTTATTATTTTTATATTTTTTATATTAATAACTGTGTTGTGGCAATTCAATGAAGGGATTTCCAAAAAAAAAAATTCAATGAAGGGAAGTTGAAAATTCCTCAAAAGTTAAAAAACAGCCTCACACGGACTCACAGGAAGCTAGAGGTAGAGGAGGTAGCGCGGGTTTTGGTTAAGCGGCAGGGCTGGGGTTTGTTGAAACTTGAAAGCTTTTTTAAGAAATGACTTCGTCAACCAGCAACCGTCCATGTCTGCTCAATCGCGGCCTCACAAATGAAAAGCATTAAACTCGTTTTCAAGTTTCTAAGGGAAGTTGCCTTTTAGGGTTTGGAGAGTTGGCTTGTCTGGCATTAATTCTCAAAAGTTGTTAGCTGTCTGTCATCAATCCTCCACTGCCCCCAATTCAATTCAAAATTTTCCTCGCTTCTCACGCCACAGCTCACCTTACATTTCATTCGTGCCTTAGTATGGACGCCATACTCGTGATTATACGAAGCTTATAATTTCTCTTTTTATATTTTAAACAAAAATAATATTATTCTCACTGACTTATGCATATAAATTGAAATGATATGATATGATATGATTTAACAAATAAATATAATAATTTAATAAATATATAATAATAATAAATTATATTAATTAAGATGGATAATGTGATAATCATATGAGGATGTCACGTTAATTTGTATGGATGAGTTTATATAAATACTTTCTAAGAGTAGCATCACTCTTTAAATAATATATTATTTATTTATTGTTATAACTTAATAATTACATCCAAATCATTTTTATGACTTGCATCATTTTCTTCTTTGATGGTAACTACTATTCAAATTAATCTAAATACATTAAATGTACAAGGAGTATACAACCCACTAATTTAGTAAAATTTTAACAAATGATCCAAATTTAATTGTGAATTGTAAAAATAACTAAGACGGTCAAAAATTTTATATGTCATGACCCTATTGACAGTATTATAGTGCTCGAACAGTATTTAATAGTTTAATAATGAACGTTGAATGTCAAACAAGATCATGACACGTAAATCTTTTAAAATTGGTCTATTTATCAAAGAAACCTTCTAAATCATGTCATTGTTTAAATTTCTCTCAAATTTATAAGATAAACAAATGCTCATAACAACTAAATAATAAAGAATACTACACGTACAATATTTATATACAAAGTAAAATTTATAGGCTCATCTAATGACATCATCACCATCAAAATGATCAAACATTCATATGTAGAAAAAAAAATCTATTATTTTGGATGTCAATATTAATGACATTAATATCATCGTAGTCGCATAAATCAACTACAATACAACCGACGTTGCGGTGATAGTGACACAAGACATGTATGGTTGCCTTCAACTACGTGTGGAGATTGCCTTAGGTCGCTTCTATGGGGCGACCATCAAATCATGACGATGTTTATTTGGCTAGGTCAAAAATATGCTAGAATCATTTTAGCTATCTTAATGTGACAATATCTTCCAGCTCCTGCCCACTTGCTTAAAAAATGGCAATCCTAGAAGTTGCTCCCTGTCAAGCCACCTCTAAAATTGGAGCACAAAATCTGCTTTCTTGTTAAAAATTTAACTTGAACATTAGAGGGTTATCACTGCACCTTTTTGAACCTGATTGCCTGTATTGCTTGCTCCTTCTCTCGACGATTTACCTCATATTACCAAATTTTCAAGCGTCAACAATAAATAGAAACATTGTTTTATAGTAATGTTTTAATCAATCGAGTAGTTATAGCTGTACAATCAATCCAAATATCAAATTCATATAAGGCGATGTGGTATAAATTTATTGAATGAATAAAATAGAAAGAAAATAAAGAATATTTAATTAATAGAGCAAGACATATATTCTATTATGTGATCTCAAGTTAGATAGTGTAAGTTTGATTTTTAGATTAGTTATACACATAGAATTATTCTACTCAATTAATTAATTTTTTATAGTACAATGATACCACTAGACATTTAATTTAATTGTACTGGATTAATCTAGTGGTATCAATTAATAAAGGTGCTTTAGGTTTAGAATTTAGCACGAGCGAATAAAAAAACGGAAATTGATAATATTTTATTATTATGAAAATTTTGGAAAAATACAAAAAAAAAAAACTTTCCATAGTGTCTTATCTAAATAGTAAAATTTTCTAGGAAGAAATAAAAAGTTAAGATTATCAATTTTTTGCGTAGGTGGACTTTTTCAGGATGAATAAAAGTGCAATTCCACTTCCACTTGCATGCGAATTGGACCAGTAGTGATGAGGGAAGGCAGTTTTGAGGAGTCGTCAGACTTAATTTTAATTTGTAGCTATAAAAGCGACAAAAAGACCTTTTGCAATTCACAGGCCACGAGGCTGTGGCTGTGTGGTGAGCTGTAGCCTGTCGGAGGTTGAATGCATTGTGTCCCCAACCCCACTTCAACTCCGCCCTCTTGTCTCATCCCATTTCAATTTCATGCTTTGCTTGCTCATTCATTATTTTCATGTTTCGTCCCATTGCCCTCAGATGGGTCGCTACTCCCTCACTGTCCTTGATTGACACCCAAGTTTTCAAGTGTTAAAAAAAAAAAAAAATTGATGCTATCTCAATTCAACTTTAATTTTATATTTAGTATTGATTTTATCGAGAAAATCTTGTTCAATAAAAATAAAGAAATCAAACGAATAAAATATTATTTTAGAATATATATACGTATATATGTGTGTGTATATAAGGACGGAGTCAGCATAGACCCAACAGGGGCAATTACCCTTCCTGGGCCAAAGAAAAAAATAAAATATTATTATTTTTTAATTATTAAAAATATATATTGTTATAAATATATATATATGGATATATATTTTTGTTTATATCTTATTTATCAAACAAAATTTTTTTATATTATCTCGATCATCACTCGTTAATTTGTTTTGTCTCAATTATTTTTATTTTTATTTTTAAAAAGATAAGATCCTTTTGAATTAATAAGTTTAAAATTTTATTTACTTATATTATTAATTAATTAATTTTATTATTTCTCTTGTAATTAGAATTTAAAATTGATATGATAAATATTAATTTATACCCTAAATAATATTTACTAAAAATATAAAAACTTTCTAAATTTACAACTATATTTTATTTATATTAATTTATTTCTTATATTTACGTAATTTTGCCCCATCTAGAAACAATTTATAGCTCCATCCCTGTGTGTGTATATATATATATATATATATGTTTATGTGGTAGAATTTAAATAATAATAGTAATAGTAACCAAGGCCCACATTCATTCATTCAACGCCAAACTTTTAGCATTCAAAGCTTCTTAGTTACTTACACCCACATATTGAACCATTGATCGCTAGACTCCAAGCCAAACCTTTCACTTAGCCTGTGATGCTCATGCATGCCATGTGCACCTTCGCGTAAAGAAGACACTTTGCCTTCCCTTTGTAATTAAAAATATATGAATTAATATATTCTTTCTTAAATCTCTAATTACAAAATCAATTAATAAAGAAATGGGATGCTTGAGTTTAGCCGGCATAGCCCCATTAAATGTTCACAAAAAAAGTTAGGTTCCAAATTTCTTACTCATCCTTCGCACAATTGCTGGGCGTCATCTTGCCGTCTGTTTTAAGCACATGTTAAGATTTTCAAAATAATAAAAAGCAAATATAATTTTAATTTTTTTAATTAATGATTTTTTCTTTCTTAAAGGTAAATTTGATAATTATAGTTTATATATGTTTAGTCTATTTCTATCATATAAAACCATTAGATTATGGTAATTATATAAATGACTCAAATTAAAGAGTTCATTAAAAAATGATTGACTTTTGAAATATTCAAATGATATAAATAGAGGTGGCAATTTTTGACATGAAAAAAAAGATACGAAATTAGCGGATTAGTATTGACACGATTAATAATTAGGTCGTATTAGTGCTAGGATACTCGATACGATTAATAAATGTATCAAAAGTGTGTTTAGGGTGTTCAATAACTCAAGACATTCAATGACATGAATAATTAAACATATATTATCAAGTATAAATAATTACGAAATAAATTAACCTATTTAATAGTATATTTAAATTATTTTTATATTAATAATTGTTCATATTAGTGGATAAATTTAATTAATATAAATACATAAAATATGATTCGTTAAGCATAGAGCTAATGTAATACAGTTACAACAAGCTTAGTAAACGGTTAACACGTATTAAATGGGCGATATGTTTATTAAATAGACCCTTGCTTCGAGTCTTAATATGAGTAATTAAATAGATCTTATCCGTGTTAGCCAAAATTTTACTATTTTATCTCCTAATACGACATGAACATGACATGCAAATACGAATTATCACCCCCACCAATAACTCATTCAGCACTTCACGTTTGTCGAATGATGTTGAACACCGTTAGATATTTTGTGAGGTATGGTCTATTATCGAGCAATAGTCTGATAGAATCATATTATCTGAATTTTTAAGAACAGGTCAATTTTTTAATTTGGGTCCATTTTCACTTATATTTTAGGTATTAAAAATGAATAAAAAATATTAAATATCAATCATTTAATAATATTATATGTTGTCACATGGTATAAATTGATTAAAGTGTTTGAATGTAAAACCTGAACTTTTAAGGATGAGAGGTTAGAATTAATTTTGTTAGGAATCGTGAACAAAGGGGAAGAAATGAAGAACCATTAAATGGTTAGAGGTTGTAAAATTAAATGAAAAAGGAAGAGATTGAAAAAACAATATAATAGAAGATTTACAAAAATCCACTTTGGCCTTTTAAAGATTTTTAGTCCATAACAGATGAAAATCGCCCAAGTGAATACATGCTGAATTCCTTATCTTGTGAAGCACAGAGAAGAGAAAAACTCAACTCACTCCATGTCTGAAAATCCCAAGTCCAAGTCCCCCAAGGTAGAGGTATCCCAACACCAACACCAGCACCAGCAACAGTACCAGCAACCTTTACTACCAGGAATTCCTGACCACATAGCCCATCTCTGCCTCTCCAATCTCCACCCTTCCATCCTCTATGGCGTCTGCCGCTCATGGCGTCGCCTCATCTACTCCCCTTCCTTCCCTCCCTTCCTCTCCTTGTACACTCTCTTCTCTTCCAAATCCAACTCCATCCATTTCTATGCCTTCGATCCCATCTCCTCCAAGTGGGAATCTCTCCCTCCTCCCCCGCCTGACCCCGCTCTCCACCTCCTCCTCCACCACCCTTCTTTTCTATCCCGAAAACTACCCATCCAATCCGTTTCCGTATCTGGTAAACTCGTCCTCCTCGCTGCCACCACCCACAATCTCTGCCCGGCCCTCACGCGTCCCTTGATCTTCAACCCCATTTCCCGGAATTGGATCTTCGGGCCCCCGCTTGTCACCCCGCGCCGCTGGTGTGCTGCGGGTTGCCTACGGGACGTCGTCTACGTGGCTAGCGGCATCGGATCGCAATTCTCCGCTGACGTGGCGAGGTCGATGGAGAAGTGGGAGTTGCAGAATATAGAGGCCGTTACAGATACGAGTTTTCATAAAGGGTGGAGATGGGAGAAGATGAAAGCGCTCAAAAATGGGAGATTCAGCAGAGATGCTATTGAGGCTGTTGGGTGGAGAGGGAAGCTTTGCATGGTGAATGTGAAGGGCGACGCTGCCAAAGAAGGGGTTGTCTACGACGTTCATAAGGACACGTGGGAGAGTATGCCGGAGGGGATGATAAAGGGGTGGAGAGGGCCGGCGGCGGCCATGGATGAGGAGGTGATGTACATGGTGGATGAGACAGATGGCACATTGAAAATGTATGATCAAGAAATCGACGGCTGGGCGGAGATCATCAAGTCTGATTTGCTTATAGGAGCACAGCAGATTGCTGCTGGTGGTGGAAGAGTGTGCGTCGTCTGTGACGGTGCCGAGGGTGGGATTGTGGTTGTGGATGTGGCGGCGGTGGCGCCTAGGCTGTGGTTGGTGGATACACCACCAGGGTTTGAAGCTTTAACGGTTCATATCCTACCAAGAATGAGCTGGCAGGCTCCCAATTCTCCATTTATTTAATTCTTATAAATTTTTTCCATTATCTTGGGAATTCTTAAATTTTCAATTAGAATTTAGGAATTTATGATTAAATTTGTTGTGAAATATTTGTAACATTGTATACTGTGGATGAAATGAAAGATGACAAACAAAAACAAAGGATATTTCAATTTATAATAATCTTTTAGATTTTTTTCTAATTTTTGCACAATGTTATACTTGTAATTAATTTTTACAGTTAATTTTTTATAATATGAGTTGAAAAAATTTTATTAAAAAGATAAAAAATAAAAAATTATATTATATAATATAATAACTATATTTTTTACAATATTTTATCAACTCAATCCCGTAAAAAGGTAAAGACTTGATTTAGTTAAAGAATGGTTTGGAAACAGGATATCACGCAGAATTATTCTTAATTTTTTAATTTAAAAATTTTGATAATTATGTTGTGGGTTTGAAAGTGAAAATTTGCCGATTGCGTGCACAGAACATTGATGTCGATCTATGATCAATTTGAAAGGTCAAGAAACGCGGGCATTTATGATATATCATAAATTCACCACATATTGAACGTAATAGTCCAGAGGCTCAATATCTCGTGAGAAACTATTGATTCTGCGTACGATGCACGCGTAGCATTGTATAATTACACTGTATTATAATGGATAATATTATATTAAATTATATTATTTAAAAAAATAATATAAATTATATATTAGGTTTGATTTATTATTATATTAAATAAATATTAATTAATGTTGTGGTTGATAAAAGATTGAATAAGATTAAATTAATTTTTTATATTATATTAAAATAATTTATAAAGTAAATTTATTTTAATAAGCATGTAAATAAGATTATATTTATTTTTAAAATACATTTTACTGAAATGAAAATAATATCAAATATCAAATTAAAATGCAAACTATATTGAAATAAAAAAAACTTGGACAGAATAAATCATGTGAAAAAAAAAATATTCTCAACTTTTTAGCAATTTGGCTTTATACTGCGATTCTTAATTTTTCTCATCATTTTTCTCCCATTTTCTTTTTCTTCTTTTCTTCTTTTGTTTCTGTCAATCCTCTCACCTTGACTATTTTTCTTCTTATCCTTTCATTTCCATGTCAAGATAAAACCAACTCTGCTTAATCACATCCCAAATGCTCTAAATCTCTACTATCATCCCATATCTCGTTAGTGAGCTGAGAGAGGTAATAATAAACCTTACATCTGCCTTTTGAGAGAGATTTTTCTTATATTTGAAAATATGTTAGTTTTGTGACTGAATAAAATACAAAAAAATTTGCCTAAAATAAAAATCAATGAGCAAAGTGATACTTGAGTTCTCCAGAGAAAATTCTTCAAAGTTCTTGAGATTTTTGCAGAAAATAGATGTTGATTCGATAAGGCAGAGAGAGAGAGATGGAAGTGAAGCAGGATAAGACAGAGAGATGATAAGGTAGAGAGAGAAGGGGAGTGAAGCTGGATGAGGCAGAGAGACACAGATCACGATGACAACGAGTCGTCTTAGGGATTTCAAGCGGGGAGAGAGAACAATTTAGCGGGAGTTTTTGAGAGGATACAAGTTATGTGAACAGTGTTTATTCTGCCTTAACTCGAGGTGCCCCCGAATAACATATCCTCTCCTTAACGCGTTATTTTACAGTCCTATCCTCGGTTGGTTTCCAATCAAATAATCCAAACTAGCCTGCCAAACACGCTCTGAGTCTACTTAAAAGGCAAGGCAACCTACTCTAGGTGCCACTAGTGACTAGCCCTGTCTAACTTGGAAAATTAGGGAAAACTCCTCGTATTTATTACACTAGAGTATTTCTACGTTTATAATCAAATTCTACAATCAACCCTTTATAATACCAGTTAATACGAGTTGTTAAAAATTTAATAAATAAGTTAAAAACAAAAATAAATAAAAAATTACTATAGATTAAAATGACAATTTTATCCCCAGTAAAAATTTTTGCGGAATAAACAAAATTGTTGAAACATATGTTACCACCCCACCCTTACTGTTTATTTCCGTTTCCTGATAGTAGTTTAACTGTGTGCTGATTCGATGTATTTTCAACGTGTGAAATTATAATAAAAAGGTATGGTATGATTTAACACAACACAATATAAAAACAAGAAGTTAGCCGTAATCTTAGACGTTTGAAGCCATTATCTAAAAGTGCATTAGTTTGAACTAATTTAGGAAACATTTATTTGACTAGCAACTTGGGGACAAATTTTAGTGCATATACTTGTCTCATGCTTGGGATATAGAATTCATGTTTGAATTGGCAGTTTGATGATGGAGAGAGGGGGAGAAAGCATGCTTGATTCGTTACCATAAATGGGATTTGCAAGATAATAGCGTTGGCATATGATGCAATGAAAAACAAATTATCTTTCGCAATATAAAGAATTGAAGAAACGATTACTTATTGAAGCACATCACGAAAGTACCGAATATTCTTGGATGTTCGTACACTGGAAGTAATTAACTTCAAGACTTGGAAATGAACCCTGCATGCCTGGCTTGGCTACTAACAGTGCATTTGTGAACAAGTACTTTTGTCTCCAAGAATTGTAACAGTTACGACCGTAAACGTGACTCTGAGCAAACACTACGTAAATATGAAACCAAGCACCACTACTGCAAATACAATAGACAATGCTTGGATAGAGGACAAGCTAGGTTTTTATTATTCATGATAGAATAGATAATACATATATGCCAAACCCAACAAAACGCAGCAGCAAGCTCATGGGCATAATAAGAACAAGAGCATTCAGCTCTCGGAGCTACAAGAGGTCTCAACTGTTGATAGGTTCTCTCTGTGAAGATGCTCCCTCACCTCATATGCCCATTCAAGACCAGGGCAGTAATGAAGGGGCGGATTGAATCTGCTATCATTGATGTCATCTGGCAAAAAAGCTCCATTCTCTATGAGGAATTTAACAGCTTCCTTCTTTCTCTCTTTGGTTGCTGTGTGCAGTGGGGTCCCTGGGTTTAATGACACAAAGGCAAGATTGATAATCAGCAGTTGAGTCAGTAGTAGCATATAAAATTAATAATTCCATATTAGAGTGAGGAACTGTTAATTATTTCCTATTTATAGGCGATGAATATACTTACAGCCACAAGCACCCCTGGTCCTGGCATCAATGTCAGCACCTCGCTCAAGCAATTCATCCATGACTTCGAGGTGGCCACCCTGAGCAGCAAGGTGAAGTGGGGTCACCCCTTTTGATTTGGGACCCAACGCAGCCACATTCACATCCATTCCTTGATTAAGAAGTTGCTTCACCTATTGCAGACAATTTTTAAATCAGCAACCATAACCCAAAGTAAATTTTTTATCACGGTATAAACAATAAACAGCAGGAAGCATCTCAGCCGTTATAAAAACCAAAGAATCTATTATTTCAAGTACATGGCAACAGTACAGTACAACAAGAAAAACAAATATGAGAGGGAAACATATACATAGAAAACAAGATCCAAATCAGGAACTAATCTGAATAAACCCTGCAGCAGCTACAATTACAGAACACTAAGATAAATGTCACACTTGCTGTGTTGTACCATAAGTTTGAAAAATTAGCAAAACCCTTTTAATCATCAGTTTTGTTGCTATAACTGACCTTAACATCATCCCACCCAGAACATAAATAATAAAACACTTATCTGATAGAAGGAAAACGAAAGAAGAAAATCAAACTTATCTTTCCACTCCATCATGTGATTGAAAGAAGAGCAAAAATAACCTAGAGTGGAAGTATTTAATTTCCTTACTCTCTTTCCATTTCCATCTCCATTTTCTGGGATAAGGATTTGGCAATTTCAGTGAATTTTGAAGAAACATTGATTCTTCCCAAAGCTTTCCCTCAAACCAAAAAATTGAAGTATGCTTTGCTTTCGTATCCTTCTATATTTTAGAGTTCTAACTAGCAATTGCAAAGCATTGCCATAACTTCAGTAGAAGCAGAAGTCCAGTAACACCTTATAAGTTAATTATGATAATATTTCATTTATCAGCAAAAAATAGACATACCCTGAGATGTTAATTAGCTGTGAACAATATGATATCACCCAAAAGAAATGATATAAGCCATAAGCTATAAATACTCTTCCAATGCTAAAAATTTCACCAAATTTGGGTCAGTTCTAAATTCCAATACAAATAACACAAGCGCCCACCGAACAAACAAGCAATAACAACAATACACAACCAAGAGCAAGCCGAGACTAAACCATTAGAACAAACAGACCAAAACAAATTGTAAGATAATACAAATTTTACAGACAAATATTTGAAGCCAATGGGATGATAACCACCTACGAATTATTCATCCATGATTTTCCAATAAGTTACTTCTTTATTACAAAAGAAATACACATTCTAAATAATAATAATAATAATAACAATAATTTGCGTCAACTGTTATAGAAACATAAATAGATAAAATCAGGAAGAACAAAACTTTACCAATTTGAGATCGCCTTTACGGGCACTGATATGAAGGGGAGTCCAACCCCTATCGTCCCTGTCTACCACAGACCTAAAGAAGCGCTTTCTAGACAATTTACGCTGCAAACAAAACGGACCCAATTGCTCTTGGGGCATACCTTCAATCATTCTTGCTTTCTTTCTTTCTTTCTTTCTCAACCAAACAAGAAGCAGAAACCCAGAAAACTGACGATTGTTTTTGTTTTTGTTTTTGTTCGTAATCGAAAACAAAACAATTCGAAAATCAGCAATTTTACATGATAAGAGGAAGAGATAAATTAGCGAGAAAGCATGGAGTGATTGGCAATGCAATAAGGAGAGAAAGGATTGAGACCGGGACCCAGAACGCGAAGATTTTGACGAACGCCGACAGTGGTAATAGCAGATGATGATGATATAAACATAGTAATGGATGAGAAACCCTAAAATTCAAACAGAAAGAGGGGTTTTTTCTTTTTTTTTGGTTTATGTGGATTTTTGAAGAGGAAACGAGGGAGAGAGTATAATTAGACAAATCCTGGGTTGATCTGGAGACAATCGGGAGGAAACATTAAAGAAACCTGCTTTTTGCCCTAACCTGAGAAGGAGCAAGACACTGCAACGCAAAGGAATGGAGGAAGCGGATTTGGAATTCTGGTCCCAAACAAAAGAAGAGAATTTTGGAATGCTTGTAACTTATTAGGCTTTCCGTGGCCCTTTATATAAAACAGTTTCATAAATTATCATCTCCATATTTTTATTTTTTTTTATTTTTTAAATACGCGCTTGATATTTTTCTTTTTAAGTGCCTAAAGATATAAAAATTAGAAAAAATAATTTTATTTTTAAATTTTAGATTTAGAAGACTTTTTTTTAAATGTTTCCAGTATGTATTTTAATATTTCAATAACTGTGTTTTCCATAATTTTTTATTTATTTTTTATATTAAGATTTTATTCTCTTTTACATTGTAATTTTTTTAAAAGCAAAAAATCAATTAAGAATGATCATAAATCGTAATAATAAAATTTCTGTGCTTCGGGTTTCTATTAATATAGCTATACTGAAAGTCTGCCCTCAAGAGCTTTATTTGTCAGTTTTTTTTTTTAATGGAAAATCCTCACTATAGCTATAGTTTGGTAAACTTCAATCATTATTCTTTAAAATTGCTTTTTCACTATAATATTACATATAAATAGACGAGTTTGATCATTTAATTCATAAAAAATACTAACTAAATCAATTATAAATTTTGGTGGGCAAAATTAATGCAAGCCTTAGGATTTGGGTGGCATGAACGCATATTGACATGTTGATGTTCCTGCATATGTGGCTGTGTTAGGATGTCCATGTTACGGTCATACCCTAGAGTGGGTAGATTGTCAAGGCATTTTGTTGATAGTAGTGGCCGCTAGGTGCAAATGGGCAGTCAACTCAAGACAATGGAAATGAGGGAGATGTACGTAAAAGCCAAGGTCTTGAAGGTCACCAATTCCCCTCCTCTCTACCATATGCAAGGGAAATAAGCTAAGTCGTTGGAGATCTCATATTGTCCATCTCCTTCATAGGTCTTTAGGAAGAACCTTGGGCTATATAAACCACAAGGGACACTTGGTACCATACATAGGGCATAATGTGGGTAAAGGTAGATCATTTCCTATGAGAGATTGCCCATTGGGGCAATGTTTGTAGTGTAGGTCATATGAGGAGAATAAAATCCAAGTACTAGAGGATGGACTCAACCTCTCCCTTGCTTAAGTCTACCAATTGGCAATTGCCAAATAGAGTGACAGTGATGATCTCTATTCCCTAGGCTTCCTCAAAAGGTGACACATTGCAAGTCCTATGTCAAACCACTTCCAAAGGTATGCCGTAACTAACATCAATTAGCTGCCATTCATTGGTCCCATTAGCTCCCATTCATAGGTCTTTAGGAAGAACCTTGGGCTATATAAACCTTGTCTCACATATTCAAAATTATACAAACTTCTCTCTTTCTACTTCTTTCCTGGATTCTTCCATTTGAGAGATTCTCTTTAGGGGTTTCAAATAGACTAGAATTATATTAGATTTGGCTGTTAGAGAGTTAACTCTAGCATTTATCGCTGACTTCATTGATAGTAGCTTTGGTTTTACAAGCCTAAGTCCTCAATTGTCAACCATTTGACTGTTATCCTATCCCAGAAGAGACTAGTCCTACTCTGCATGACGGTCTGCCCTTGCCTAGCATTCTACTTGCAAGATCTCCCCGGAAAACCCTCCTCGTTCGTCCCATTGTGAAAGACTTGTTGTTGATGTTAATTTTAGGTAGGGGTGGCAATTCGTGTAATGCGTGTCGACCCGTTTCATTATTCATGTCAAGATATGAAACACAGATTCAACACAGTTATCAAACGTGTTACGCAAATATCGTAATCGTGTCATACTTAATTTATATAATTTACTTAATTGTTTAATCTAATTATACATAATATATTATATTCTATATATTTATATCAATTAAAATTAATTTTAGAATATAAATAATTGTTTGTATAAAAAATTATTAAAATCATCATAATTTACTATTATGTAAATTAATTCACTTTATAATATAAAATTTTCAGTTTTATAATATATATATTGTAAGTAGATAAAAATTTATATTATTAAATAAGCTTGCATATTAAGGATTGATAAGATATATTTAACTATTTATGTCACTGAATGGGTTAGCATCTATTCAAACTCATTTATTAATAGTATATCGTGTTCATATCGTGTTCGCGTATTATGACCCAAATTGTCACCCCTATTTTTAGATATCAGTAGCTCCAAATCTTTATATAGCAAGTTATATTGTAGGGAGAATCATATGTTTAATTTTTCAAGGTTTGACTAGATTGTCTCTATATTTGTTGTCCTCTCGATGAATTCAATTTATTAATTTGAATAACTACCATTTTTTTAATCCTTCCAAAATGTGAATAACTTACTTAAATATTATTATTATTTTCTATTTGTTAAAAATACAAAATATTATTTTTACTAAGAATAGTTATACACATCTCATAATTTAGTTTAAACTCATATATTACAAATAACAACATTATATTACATGAATTTAAAATTATCACATCATTCATTATATCAATAATCCATTACAATCATTAATTAAATAAAATATCGTTTGAGATATAAAATTTGGATTATTTTTACGTGAAAATGTAGCAAAAGAGAAAATCCAATTTTTGTCATTTTATAAATTTTTATGAATTTATTTATTTACGTAAATTAATAAGGAATTACATTTTTTATTTTTATTTTTTTACGAGGCAGTTTTAATCATAATTTTAAGACTATTATCAAACTTCTAAAATCATACACTACCAATGTCAAGCTTATAGAAAGAAAAAGGGTTAATTCAATTGAATGCAATTTCTGATGAGTAATGATTCCTTGAACAATTTATTATATCTTTGCCGCGCCTGAACAGTTGGTGCAATGCAAACCCTACCACTACACATCAATAACATTGACACTTTTTCGAGACCGGAAATCAAACAATCTGGTTAGTCTCCGGCCTCAGAATCAGAAGCCAAATAACGAAATGGAAACAGAAGAAGTACTTCAAGAGTTGGAAAACGTGGAGTTTGAGATTCAAAACGTACAAGGTAATTATTATTTAATATAATTAGAATAATTATCAATAAATGCTGCTAATGCTCGAGTTTGAGTAACTAGCTTTAGGTTTATCTATAACATTACAGAGCAGATAAAGCTGTTGCTTGATCGCCAAGAGAAGTTGCATGAGAGAAAATCCGAGCTTAAGGCGTTACTGGAAGCATTCGAGGCATCGGGAAGCCCTGGACAATTTGTTGCTCCGACTGCTACCGTGGAAGACTGGTCAGGGCAATTTGAGTGGGATTCTCAAGCCGATGATGTTAGGCTCAATATATTTGGTATTTCTACGTATCGTGCAAATCAGCGAGAGGTGATCGGCTTTGGCTTCTCAATTCGTTCTTTTTTTGTGTGTTTTTATTCGATTTTAGCTGTTTCCTAGGTGGTGTGAATTATGCTGTTTTGATTATTCGAATCAGAATGAAAGTTTGCACACTTGTCAATGTGTCGTCAGTTAAGCTGTGAAAGGTGATGTAATCGGATGGGTTCTTGTTGGTTTCTTCTTATGTATGCTTGCTTTGCTAACAATGTTTTTCTTCTGTTTGGTAATGCATAAGCGAATACTTAGAGCAAAAGTAATTATTGGGTTATGGTGTAAGAGGACTATTGACTGAGCTGGATGGACTTGTTTTTGGTTCATTCCAATCAGCGTAGTATAAGCAGTGGCTGAATTAGGTAGTTATTGATGAACGGTCTCGTGGATGCTTATAACTATCAATATGTTGATATTCAGTCATGGTTCTGATAACTGATAGTAGTGATAGAAAATGAATAGACATGTTTGTTTTCTCCTTGCTGGAGGTCTTTACTATATTGGTAGCCATTTTTCTTTAAACAACAATGTTATTGCCTGTGCCTCATGGTTTTTAAAGTTTTGACCAGATTGTTACTTTTAGAAGTTGGTGTCCTACTATTCTTTCTGATTATCAAAATTGCCAAGTATCTGTTGTTGCTATTTGGTAACTAAATTATAAGATCTAAATGCTTTTTTAATTTAACAAGAGAGACAACGTACCTAGATAAGCACTTTCTGAAGCTGACTTCAGCATTTACAAACTGCTCCAGTTGCTTTTGGGTTTTTTTATTGATTCAGTCCCATAGCAATGGCAGGGATGGCAGCAGAGCATTAGTAAAGGAAAATTTACTGATACAATACCAGTTTTTACCAGATCATAAATGCTGTCATGAGCGGAAGAGATGTTCTGGTGATTATGGCTGCAGGTGGTGGCAAGAGCCTTTGTTACCAACTTCCGGCTATCCTTCGTGATGGAATTGCCCTTGTTGTCAGCCCATTGCTTTCTTTAATTCAGGATCAGGTGTTGTTTACTTATGCATTGAAAAAGTCCTCTGTCAGACTGTTTCTTGATTCTATTTGGCTCTTCTCACATCCACCAATGCTTTAGGTGATGTGCTTGGCTGCTCTGGGGATTCCAGCATACATGTTGACGTCAACAACTACTAAAGAAAATGAGAAATTCATATACAAAGCCCTTGAGAAAGGTGAAGGAGAGCTCAAAATATTGTATGTCACACCAGAAAAGATATCAAAGAGCAAGAGATTTATGTCAAAACTCGAAAAATGTCATAATGCTGGTCGTTTGTCTTTAATTTCTATCGATGTGAGTATATGGTTCAATAATGTTGTTATAATTGATTTTGGAGTGTGCATATTTGTTTTATCATTATTCTTGGTGGTAATTACTTGATCATGTAGATGGAAATGGGATGTGTTATTCAAAGTTCCTATACCTTGTTCAACATTATCATAGATGATATCTTTCTTATTTCTATTAAACAAGCTTTGCACCAAACATCACAAAGAAATGATTAGGAAAAACATAATGTTATAAACAGGTATCTTTGGTATTCTTGATATTTACCTTTTGAAAACATGATTTTTGGGCATTTATATGCTAAATTTTATCCATTCTAAGTGTTTGATTAGTTGGGTTAGTTTGCAGGAAGCTCATTGTTGTAGTCAGTGGGGTCATGATTTTCGTCCTGACTACAAGAACCTTGGTATCCTCAAGACTCAGTTTCCCAATGTTCCTATGGTGGCTTTGACTGTATGCCATTTTTCTCCCCTTTGTATATAGCAATGTACTTTCATTATTATATGTATTCTCTGCTGCAATTTTAGGGTAAATTAAATGAAGTTTACTTTCTGATCTGTTTTGAAGGCAACTGCTACTCAGAAAGTCCAAAATGATCTGATGGAGATGTTGCACATTCCAAAATGCATTAAATTTGTTAGCACAGTCAACAGGCCAAATCTCTTTTATATGGTATGGTTGTTGGTTATGTTATTTTGATTTTTGGTAGTTTCTGACTTACAATCTAGTGGTAATTCTGTGTTTTTCTCTCACAACAGGTAAGAGAAAAATCATCAGTTGGTAAAGTGGTTATTGATGAAATTGCCAAATTTATACAAGAATCTTATCCGAAGAATGAGTCGGGGATTGTTTATTGCTTCTCTAGAAAGGAATGCGAACAGGTTTGCATTTCTTCAATATTATCCTTAATTGCCCCTTTATTCCATATTATTTGTTTCATCTCTTGGGTGACTGATATACCTGGCTTAGGGAGGCTTTATTGAATTACTGATCTTGCTTTGACTTTTATTTTTGTTGGACTACGAGGTGGAACTTGGTAGTTTCACGAAATTAGAATGATGCTATCGTGTCTAATACTGTAAATGACCACTTTGACATGTAAATATTTATACTTTATAAATTTTATGGTGAAATTAACCACATACAATTAATCCCTTAGATTAGGGAAGAATCACAACACACACAAAGAAACAATCACAAGAAAATAACGCTTGAGATTTAACATGTTTCGGCTGTATGAAAGCCTATGTCCAGGGGAAACTACTTCCTAGGTTTCCACTATGAATAAAAGAGAATTACACCCTCCGTAACTCAATTACAGCCAAGGAATATTCTCTCTCCCACACTCAGGTCATTCCTGTGTATATTTTTCTGCCCTTGGATTGCTCACACCCAAGTTTCACACACACTACACATGCTTAACATTATGGCTTGAAATTGCAGAAATGATAATATGACAAAACAAGTGTCAAAAACCTATGATACTGTGCATTAAACATTTGTAGTCATGTTTAGAGCTGGAATACCATTGTTGGGTTAGGTTAAAGTGGGTACTTAATTTGGTATTAGAGACTAGTTGACCAAGTGGTCTTGAGTTTGAATCCTACATTATGTTAATTAAATATAATAGTAAGTTATGTTTGGTCGTGAACATGAGGGGATGGTGTTAGAGCTCAAATATTATTGTTAGGTTATAAACTGAAGCTTTTTGGTCAAATGGTAATTTTTGTTCATTAATGACAAACCTGACTTCTTATTCTTCAAGCCAAGTCTATTTCACTAAGGAAACACTTTAAAATTTTATGGTAGGTGGACCGATAACGCTTAAGTTTATTCCTGCAAAAGTTCAAGTCTCTCCCTTCGAATTTAGACTTCCCACCATGTAAACATAGAAAGAGCATATTCCATCTTCCGAAAACAACCTCACTGCTTTGAACCTTCCATCATCCAGGTGCTTTAGGTCCACAAATTCTGTTAGGTTGCGCTCTGATTGGTGGGATAATTTTTCATTTTCACTCTGAATATCGTTAAGTGTTTTAGTCCTGATGTATTAGATATGAGGAATTAGCATCTAAAAGGTGGTGTCAATATTTTTCTCTATCTCATATTGTTAAGAGTTGTAGGTTGCACATGAGCTACGTGAGAGAGGAATTTCAGCTGATTACTATCATGCAGACATGGATGTAAATGCTCGTGAAAAAGTTCATATGAGGTAGTTTCATCCTTTGTTTTATTTTAAAATATGTGTTTATAATTTCTTATCCAATGATAAAGGTAATAGCAGATCTTATTTTTTCTATTACACACGCGCGCGCGCACACGCAAAGACCGAATGTCTCACATATTGATGTCTTAGCATCTTAGTTTATATTTTAAAGGGATGGAATCTTTTATCACAAATTTTTTACACAAAATCTTGACATAAATTTTCAATCATTTATCTCATTTTATTTAGTGGTTGAGATTTGAAGTAAACAAATCGCATTTAGTGATGTTAACTCATTGACTCTATATATCATTGGATTAAATGGGATTATGGCTAAAAATTTATGTTAAGATTTTGTGTCAAAAATTCGTCTTAAAGGTACCAACCCTATTCTAAATCCTACAAATACCAAATAGGTCAGAAGACTTGAAATACAGCAAAATTTCCTTGCTATACAAACAACAATAGATGGTTTAGTGAACCCTTGTAAAGCCATAAAACATTGATTATTAATGCTAATTTAATTGTGGTTTCACGTTTTAAGTCTCATTTATGTGTTTTATTATTTCTTTATTATTAATTTATATATACTTTTTCATTTTATTATATGACAAAGGTGGAGCAAAAATAAGTTGCAAGTCATTATTGGTACGGTATGTATGTTGCACTTATTAATTTCTCATTGACATCATCATTGATTCAAAGTTCTAAATCATATGTTTCTATGCCAGGTTGCTTTTGGTATGGGGATCAACAAACCAGATGGTTAGTGTTGCAAATTTTCTTTCTAGCGGTGGTTATCAACAGTTGCAAAGTAGTAGGCAGAATTGATTGAAAACATAAATATTGTGTCATTTCGACCTTTTTATGAAGGAGAACACTAGGGCAAATTTTGAATTATTATTTGAAAATAGAAAGGAACATCATATAATGTCATTTCTCGTGCAAACAGAATCATGGTGTGTGCAATCTTAATTGTTTGATTGCCCATACTGGCTCTCCCATTTTCTTTATATTTTAATAAATTCTTGCATTTCAGGCGTATACATATATTCATGTTCTTTTATTTAATATTAGTTGGTGCTTGTAGTCAGGTTTGTCATCCATCACAGCCTGAGTAAATCGGTAGAAACATATTACCAGGTTCTTAACCATTCCCTGCAATTTCAGCTATTTTTTTCCTTAATGTTCTGCTGTTGATAACTGCTTTTGCTGCAGGAAAGTGGTCGTGCTGGACGAGATGGGCTTCCTTCTGAGTGCCTACTCTTTTTTAGGCCAGCTGACGTTCCTAGGCAGGTAAAAATTTTCTTTGAAATTCCATATTTATGATATATATTTATTCTAAAAATCCTTCTGTATTTGATAGTGACACTTCTCTGAGCAGAGTTCAATGGTCTTCTATGAGAATTCTGGATTGCAGAATCTCTATGACATTGTACGGTATTGCCAGGTATGGTTCTTTTTACTTATTTTGTTTTTCTTTGGCTGCAGTCTCATGTGCTATTCATGTTACTGCAGGTCATTGGTTTTGGGGGAAAAAAAAAAATTCTTTGTTGCATTTTGGGAGCTTGAAATTACATATTCTCAAATAAGCTTCTGAGTGTTAGCAGTAGATCATTAGATTACATTTGTTGTCTATAACATTAACTTTCTAGTTTTTATTTAAATTTATTTGCTTCTAGCTGTTGGAAAAATCTAACAGCTGAAAGTATCAGGTTTGGATTTTGTTAAAATCTGTCATCAATCTTCAAGAGTTATCCCCTTATGATAGTTGAATTACAGCCTTGAAGCTCTTCTCTCTCTCTGGCTTACCCGCTTTGGAGTCCATATTTAACATTGCTTTCAATATTAGACCTGCCATGCATTTAAATTTATGAAAAATAGTTGATTAATCTGCACTTAAAGTTTCTTTATGTGCAAATTTTAATTAATCTCTTATTCCAGTCGAAAAAACAATGTCGACGAAGTACCTTTTTCAGACATTTTGCTGAGCCATTACAAGACTGCAATGGTATTATTTATTATACTCATAATTTTTGGTACTTTGCTTGTCTCTGTGATTCTTTATTTTGAGTAATATAATGTAAAGTTTTCTATTGTCTTAGGAATGTGTGACAACTGTGCATTCTCAAGTGAGGTTGAGGAAGTCAATGTATCCGGTATGTTTCCTTGGCTTTTGTCATATTGATATGGTCTCTAGTTGATTTTTAAGCGTTGATCTAACTTCATATCCTGCTTCTTTCTTATTGCTTTTAAACTTTGAATTTTTTGTCTGAGGTAATTGTAAATTTTTGCCTTAATGGTTGAGTACTTCTCTTGAACTTCATTTTTGTCCTTCAAAAATCGAATCTGTGTGTCCTTTAAGTCTCGTGCTGACAATTCTGGCATGCTTTATTTTCATTGTATTGATTTACCTATTTTTGGTAGGTTTAATTAATTAACTTGTAAAAAATTCTTTTACTTTTAAACTGAATGAAGAAAATAAATATTCCTTAGCACATTTTGGTGATTAAGTGGGGCAGAGTTTAATAGCATTTTAGCTTCAAATTTTTACCAATGCAAAAGGTTAAGAGAGGGGGGGAGAGAGAGAGAGAGAGAGAGAGGGAGAGAGAACTTAATCTGACATCTCTGCAGCTTTTTTAATTTGGCGTTATGTTCCAAGTAGTTTACACATGTAGCATGCTTGCATATGCTTTTTGATAGGCCCCCGATCAAGTTCACTTATTCTAGGCGTAACAAGTCAAATAAGGAAAGGGTAGAGTAGGGAATTGAGTGAATCAGCAGGGATATTCACTGATTTGCAAGGTTGGGCCACGGGTATAGGGCTGGTGTGAGTTAGTTATTGCCTAGGGAAAAGTGAAGTTAGTTAGAGAATATAGGGCAGAGAAAGGGAGGAAAATCAGTTGGAGAGAAGTGTGTAGAACCTAGCTGTTGGGAGAGCTAGCAGACCTCTTGAAGAGTCTGCTACCCTCTCTTGTATCAGAAATCTTACTCTTATGAATTCCAGAAAATCTTTTCTAACTCTAGCAACTGCACTTACAATTTCTTCATTTTCCAAGTTTCATATCCAGATTCAGTGTCCTAAGTTGTTTGTGAGTTTGTGTGTTGCTGAGGGAGGGACAGAATTTCTACCACTTTTCTTGACTACAAAGTTGTTGCCATTGATTGTCCCTGGTTTTGAACTTTTGAATACATAAAGAGGGTCAAGGGATATCTGTATCACCCAAAAAGAGAAAACAAAGAAAAGAAATGTATATGTTAATCTACTGTACTTTTATAAAAATTGTATTGGATCAGGTAATTGATTTGAAGGAGTTATCTGCTAGAACTCGGGTTTTTCAGGAAAATTATCTAGCCTCGTAGTTTCATTTGTCTTGACTTAAGTCTTTCTGAATGTTGACCAATAGGCTTAATTGTCAATCATGCTACACTTTTTGCAGTATGATCTACTTGGGATGCCTATCGTCATTGATATTTAAGTATCCAACACTTTGATGTCCTGGAGGTACTGTAATTGCTTCCATTATTTACCCATACTTTGCTTTTATTGGTTATATAGTGAAAAAAGGGGAAGGGGGAAAGAAAAAAAGACTGACACCGTGGAAGAGGGTTTTTATAGATATATATATATATTTTGATTTTGGGGGGGGTGGTGTGGGTGTGGGGGTTGGGTGTGTGTGTGGGGGAGTGGGGGAGAAGAGTTGAAAGGGCCTCTGTTAGGTAGGTTTTTGATTATCATGCGTAGAAGATTTCATACGAGACTAGAAAGTGCCTCGGTTAGGTGAAGTCATGTCTATTAGGTTGATTCCTGGACTATAAGCTGACTGAATGAATATTTGATCCAGTAACAAGGGCATACTTGTAAAAAAGCCTAGAATTATTCCCATAAAGCATCACCAAAACATATTAGAAGCACCTAACTAGTAATTCTTAAAAGACCCTATCAAGTGAACCTTGATTATACTAGTTGGCCCGTTGCTCCCACCATGTCATACTTTACAGTAAAACATTTTGTCATACTTGATGTTCTCCTAGAAAAAAATTGAACTTTACAATAATTAGTTGTACATTTTTGTCTTCGTCTAATGGTTTCTCATTGAGTAAACTTATTCTCTATTGCCTTGGTGAAATGGGTTTTTATTTTGGTATGTTTTACTCAAAAAACTTGTTCTCACAGGTTTACACCATTTTTTTTTTCCCTAAAATGTGTTTTTATTTGTACGTATAGGTATATATCTTTATTTATTGTTGGATATTCTAACATAAAATGGATTTATTTTTGCTTACATGGCTATGTTTTGCAGATCATGCAAAATTAATGGTTTCTTTGCTCCAAGATGTGCAAGAGAATGATCAGAGAATGACTATGTTGCAATTGGTAGACAAAATGAAAACTAAGCACAAGGAATTAGGTTGGTTCTATGGCTTGTTTTATTCCTTCACTATGTCCAAGATGAAATCTACCATGTAAACCTAGTTAAACAAGAAAAGAAAAATCCTAATGAAAATAGGTAAATATAGATAAAATCTCTAGGATCTATAGGCTTTCTGTTATCAGTAGGTGGACGGGACAAACTTTTTTTTTTTTTTTTTTGGTTTCAGAAGAGTTATGAGGTAAATCTTTACAGTGTTGTGTGGTATCCTTTTTGCTTTATGGATACGAGATTGTCCTAAATTGAGGTAGAATAAGTTACAACCTATTGTACAAATTTCTTGTGACAATTTGAATTACAAGTAATAGTTCTTTTAGATTCATCTGATATATGTATTATGACAATTGTAATTATTTGTTCTGATCCTTTTTTGTTTCTCTCTCTCTCTGCCTTCTTTTTTCTGGTGGGTGAAAGCAGGTTCTGACCTGAAGAGAGAGGAAATGGAACAGCTTGTATTGAAGCTTATGGTAGATCGTGTTTTGGTGAGAATCAGACCCTCTAGACCTGGAATATCCTCTTATAAGCTTGCTTGTGCTTATTTACTCGCTTTGGTAGTAAACCCTTCAGGATAATGTCTTACTTTGACATGTTCATTAAGATCAAAGTCGCCTATTGTTCTTAGAGAGGTATTTTCTGTGTTGGCTTTATAGAAGGTGGATGCCCCTTGGTCTTTGTCTTAGAATATGTTCTTTTATAAGTGTTCTTTTATAAGAGACATTTAAAGTCTTTTGTTAATGCAAATTAATATTAAAACTTGTTGGTTTATAATAGAAGCCTTTTTATTTAATTTTTATGTAGAATGAAGAATTTCAGCATACAGCTTATTCTACAAATGCTTATGTAACAATAGGACCTCTTGCAAAACATGTATTGCAAGGTATGAACCTTTTATTCCAAAGAGATGCCTGGTTATATGTCTTGAACTTAGATTTCTAGAATCAGATTGTGTGTTGCTATCTAATCCTTAATATTTTTTTCAGTTAGAAGATATATTTTTGATGATTTGGATCCTCAATCTGAAGTATACAAGAACTAAACTCATACGAGGAATTTTCTTCTTACAATATTTTACTTTTATTTATCGTGTCATTTGTGCGTATTAATCTTTGAGATTCTGAATTCTTAGATAATATTTAACACAGGAGACCTGAAGCAAATTATTACATTTGGTAACAGAAGCCATGTATTTGTTGTAGAGAATGTACCACACTTTACTATAATTTAGAACATGTAAAATTCAGGGACCGGCTGTTGCAGGATCAATATCTGTAAACCATTTCTAATGAATTAAGATACGAAAAATGTAGGAGAGGAAGAAGCAAGAAGGCAGTCTTACGGTGTTTGAACAAACTCCGGTGTTTGAACAAACTCCTGTGTTTGATACATGCTTGTGACATGACATGGGGAATGTCTCTGTAGCAGCTGCTATGAAGATTTAGCATAAATCATAGTTAGGAGAAAGGCCCTTCCTGTGCTAATAACGTGGCCTGTTACCTGCCTTTGCGGATTACAGAAAGTGATCCATAAGATGAAACAAAAGGGCCTGCATATGTAATTGGATTTTTGTTATTAGAGCTTTTAAGTTAACAGAACTAGACAATCCCTGTGAATATACATGTCATCCTTGTTTAATACCGTTCATTAGAGAAGAATAGTCGTAATCCTTTTCAGACTTAAGTGTTCATGTACTGTATTTTTCAAACATTCAAGTATTTTGTAATTAAATATGTACTGACTTCTATACTATTAAGTACAGGAAAGAAGATCATTAAACTTGAGATATCCAGTGGACAGAAGAATGCAACGGACAACAAGAAATCAACCAAACGAAGTTTGAGCTCATCTACTATGGAACTAAAGCTTGATGAGCTGCGGAAGGAACTTTCTGCTGTCCATGGTGGAATATTACCTCATTCTGTTTTGTCTACTCAAATGATGAGAATCATAAGTGCGCAGAAACCTGATTCAATGGAAGAGGCAAGTTACAACCGTCATTATTGTTCCTCTGAAGATGCACCTTGTTTAAGTACCAACGATTCTATAATGGTTGTTTAAATGAATTTCTAGTTTGTCGCTGGGTCTACTCCTTGAATATAGGTTGCGTTGAATGGGAGTTCACGATAGCATGTCTATCTGCTATCCCATGGACTATTAAATGTGAACTACTGGCTTAGTGGCTTTCCCTAGTCTAAAGGGCTAGCTGTTTCTGATTAGATAATATGTTCACCTATAACCAGGTGTAAAATGTGGATTCCCTACCTTCACATAAATATGCACACACACTTGGGCAGAGAGAGAGAGAGATGATCCTGCTATGTAATGATTTTTGAATTAAAAAATACAAGAGAACTTGCAGAAGAAAATTGAAATCTAGAGATCTATGCTATAAATGAAATTATACTTATGTAATCTACTGTATCTTGCAGTTGGAGAAGATAATTGGAAAGTTAAAGACACAGAAGTATGGGAGTAGAATTCTTGAAGAAATCATAAAGTGTACTAACACTGAGCAGCCTGATGATGCTACTTTGAACGATAGGCGAAGTGAAACTAGACCCTCGAAAAGCATAAAGACAGGAAAGGCTGTTGTTGTTGTCGATAGTAGTGATGATGAGGTATGAAGACTCTGAGAAGTTCTTGTGAAGCTTCTGAAGGTATTACTGACAATCATCAATGCCTGCTTAGACATTGGACTGTATATGATTGTATTGATTTTTGCATATATGAACATTTTTGTTGGCATAGTTGGGTGGGCCTTGGCACCTATTTGGAGTATGTTCATAGCTGTCTCAGCGTTTCAAGCCTGTTACAGACCAGCTACACTGAGGTAGGTTCTCTTTCCCCGATGAGTAACTTCTCACCACTTTCCAGTTCTACGCTGGGGAAAATTGGAGAGTTATTAACTGTAATACTTGTCTATAGGGACAAAAATAGAGTAGAAAAGCCCTTTGTTAATTTTTTAAAATAGGAAGCTTTTACCATTTACATTATATATATAATGGACCTTCAGAGTATTCATTGCCCCATATAATGGTTATTACCAATGAAAATATCTGTCTTATGTTGATTATTTATGCATCTATGAGCACTTTTCGCGAAAAAATATTTGTTCTTGGCATCTTCTAGAACATCAAAATATATGATTGGGCAGACTTTTGTTTGGGGCAATTAGTTATAGAAGAGATATAAAAAGGAATTGGTTGAAGCTGTTAGGAAAGCAACTATAGATAAAAATTATAATTGGAAAGAGGAACTTTTAACGTTTTGGCTAAACAGAAAAAAAAAAAAAGTTTCTAGTGGTTAATAACTTATACACAGCAGAGAGCTCTTAGTAGTCACTTTTGGTTACCCCTTTTTTAAGGTTATTTTTATCTTAAGAATATATATGTTTTTGAAGTTCTGTTTGAATATTTTCATTCTTAATAATATCATATGAATTTATAGTGAGGACAAAATTATAATTAGAAAATAAACAAAAAAAGGGATGAACTATTAAGCAAATAAACGATGTCAATTTTTTAATAATAAAAACCCTTTTGAATATTAATTTAGAAGTTTTCTCTAAAGAATTTATGATTGTTTTCTGTTCGGTTGGACGACTGGTATCAAACACTCCAATCCCAAAACGAAAGGGTATTTGTTTTAGGACAATGTAGAAAGCACTTTTGGCTTGTATTTGGAAATTTAATCAAATCTTATTTGTTATTTATTTATGTTAATTAATTAGCTAATCCTTCAACCAGGTTATCCTTTAATATTTTTCTAATTTTAAAATAAATAAAGAAATAAAATTTTTACAATGTTCATCCATTTCAATCTGAAATTCAGATTTCGTGTTATTTGTTTATATTTTTAAAATTTTGTTTTATCAAAATACACATTTATTAGTGCATTTAAATTAATATAAATCATATATTATTTTTTAAATTAAAAAATTCAAAATCAATTTCATAATTTTTTCAAATTTCAGAAAAAAAACTTAAAATAACAAAAAAATACCAAGATTTTACTTCTTTTTATCCATTTAAATCTCGTGCAAACCCAAAATTCAATACTAAAAAGAAGAGAAACCTTTCAAAGAAAGCGTTTCTGTCTAGCCGTGTTGACAGTCTCAACATCCCTGTCTAATATCATGTAATACTTTATTTATAACATAATATTGAACTTAACTAAGAAAATAAAAAGAATTAATAAAAGAATCTCAACAACTTATTAATTATTTTTCGGGACAAATCTAGCTTGCCTCTTGATGTTAGGCCAATATCAAAGTAGGACATCAGATACCGAAAATTTCAATTTACCCCCTAAGGTTTTAATTTGAACGTTAACTTAAACGGAAAAATAGTGTTGACCAGAATTCGACTATATTATCTAATAAATAATAAAAAATACCCTTCTCTTAATAAATTAATAAATAAGGATACAAAAACAAATAATAAAAAAGATTTTACTAAAAACAAAATTATATAAATTATCAAATTATCCTAACCCTTATTTAACATCCAAGGCTCTTAATTTTATTAAAAATAAAAAATAAAAACAATCTGCTTCACCTGCTTCACCTTCACCATAATCACCGTTGCCTAACACCACTGCCAATCTCGCATCAATCTACCAAGCTTCTTGCCTTCCCTCAAACTCAGCTCAATAACCATAAATCCCGCCACCGCCTCAGAAACCATCAAATCTCACAACTGCCATCACCACCAACCTTCCTTTCCCTCTAAATTTTTCCCACCAACCAAACGGAACAATTAATCATGCAAATAAAGAAAAATCATAGCAGCATCATACCAAAACAATGCCACCATCATAAACCCAAGATTTCGAAGAACTCTAACAACTCCACAATTGCATTCAAAATCCAAAACAAATATCAAAAGCAATTAGAAAGGAAAAACAAAAGCAATTAAAATCAACAGCAATCAAAATCCAAAACAATCCAAACATCATAATCCGAAGATTTCACCATTTCTCTGTCGAACGAACCCTAGCCTCGCTGCTCTTCGCCTTCGCCCGCCATCCACCCGTGTCATAGTGGCTCTCAAGGAGGTGCACGACTACTAGTCGCCATTCCGCAAAATCGAGGCCTTGCAAATCCTCCAGAGTTCCCCCAACATCGTCATGTTGCTGAGTTCTTTTGGTGGAGGACAAGGACGCCGTGCTGGTGCTGGATGTTCATGAGGACAGATATATAAATTGTTCAAGGAATGGGAAACGCATCACTCATCAGAAATTGCATTCAGTTGAATTAACCTTTTTCTTTCCATGAGCTTGATATTGGTGGTGTATGATTTCCAATGTTTTACAATAGTCTTAAAATTAAGATTAAAACTGCACAAAAAAAAAACATAATGTAAATAAAATGACAAAAATTGGATTTTCTCTTTTGCTACATTTTCACCGTAATTAGTAAAAATAACCCAAATTTTATATCTCAAATGATATTTTATTTAATTAATGATTGCAATGGAATGCATGTATAACGCGATAGAGTAATGCTACAATGATTTAGAAAATATATATTAATAATAAATGACATTAACTGACGTGGCATGATATAATTTAATAAATATGTGTGAGTAAATTCATATAACGAAATGTTATTTGTAATATATAAGTTTTAAAGTAAATTCTGGGATTCTCACGGCTATTCTTAGTAAAAATAATATTGTGATTTTTTAACAAATATAAATTAAAAACAACATTTAAGTAAGTACTTCACATTTTGGAAGGATTAAAAAGAAAAAGTAGTTATTCAAATACATACATTGAATTCATCAGGACGTCAAAAAATATAGAGACAATCTAGTCAGACCTTGAAAAATTAAACATATGACTCTACTTACAATATAACTTGCTGTGTAAAGATTTGGAGCTATTGATGCCTAAAAATAACACCAACAATAAGCCTTTCACAATGGGGGAGAGCAGAAGAACGAATGATGAGGGTTTTCCTAAAAATTAAACAATGCTAGGCAAGGGTAGACCGTCATGCAGAGTAGGACTAGTGTCTTCCAGGGTAGGATAATAGTCAAATGGTTGGCAATCGAGGACTTAGGCTTGTAAAACCAAAGCTACTATCAATAAAGTCAACGATAAATGCTAAAGTCAACTCTCTAATGCCCAAATCTATTCTAATTCTAGTCTATTTGAAATCCCTCAAAGGGAAAAATCTAGGAAAGAAGTAGAAAGAGAGAGGTTCGTATAATTTTGAATACGCGAGAGAAGGTTATATAGCCCAAGGTTCTTCCCAAAGACCTATGAATGGGAGCTAATGGGAACTATGAATGGCAGCTAATTGATGTTAGTTACGGCATACCTTTGGAAGTGGTTTGACATAGGACTTGCAATGTGTCACCTTTTGAGGAAGCCTAGGGAATAGAGATCATCACTGTCACTCTATTTGGCAATTGCCAATTGGTAGACTTAAGCAAGGGAGAGGTTGAGTCCATCCTCTAGCACTTGGATTTTTTTCTCCTCATATGACCTACAATCATAGCTACAATGGGCAATCTCTCATAGGAGATGACTTACCTTTACCCACATCATGCCCTAATGTATGGCACCAAGTGTCACTTGTGGGATCTCAAGAGTAGGAGTCTTTTCCTTCTGTGAGTGACTGCCCAAGCAGATCATGGAAGGAGATGGACAATAGGAGATCTCCAAGGACTTAGCTTATTTCCCTTGCATATGGTAGAGAGGAGGGGAATTGGTGACCTTCAAGACCTTGGCTTTTATGTACACCTCCCTCATTTCCATTGTCTTGAGTTGATTGCCTATTTCCACCTAGCGGCCACTACTATCAACAAGATGCCTTCACAATCTACCCACTCTAGGGCATGACCGCATCATGGACATCCTAACACAGCCACATATGCAGGAACATCAACATGTCAATATGCGTTCTTGCCACCCAAATCCTAAGGCTTGCATTAACTTTGCCCACCAAAATTTATAATTGATTGAGTTAGTATTTTTTATGAATTAAATGATCAAACTCGTCTATCTATATGTAATATTATAGTGAAAAAGCAATTTTAAAGAATAATGATTGAAGTTTACCAAACTATAGCTATAGTGAGGATTTTCCATTAAAAAAAAAACAGACAAATAAAGCTCTTGAGGGCAGACTTTCAGTATAGCTATATTAATAGAAAACCGAAGCGCAGAAATTTTATTATTACAATTTATGATCATTCTTAATCGATTTTTTACTTTTAAAAAAAATTACAATGTACAAGAGAATAAAATCTTAATATAAAAAAGTAAAATAAAAAATTATAGAAAACACAGTTGATTGAAATATTAAATCACATACTGGAAACATTTAAAAAAAAAAGTCTTCTAAATCTAAAATTTAAAAATAAAATTATTTTTTCTAATTTTTATATCTTTAGGCACTAAAAAAGAAAAATATCAAGCGCGTATTTAAAAAAAAAAAAATAAAAAAATGGAGATGATAATTTATGAAACTGTTTTATATAAAGGGCCACGGAAACCCTAGTAAGTTACAGGCATTCTAAAATTCTCTTCTTTTGTTTGGGACCAAAATTCCAAATCTGCTTCCTCCGTTCCTTTGCGTTGCGGTTTCTTGCTCCTTCTCTGGTTAGGGCAAAACGCAGCTTTCTTTAATGTTTCCTCCCGATTGTCTCCAAATCAACCCGGGATTTGTCTAATTATACTCTCTCTCTCGTTTCCTCTTAAAAAATCCACATAAAAAAAAACCCTCTTTCTGTTTGAATTTTAGGGTTTCTCATTCATTACTATGTTTATATCATCATCATCTGCTTTATATCATCATCATCTGCTATTGCCTCTGTCGGCGTACGTCAAAATCTTCGCGTTCTGGGTCCCGGTCTCAATCCTTTCTCTCCTTGTTGCATTGCCAATCACTCCATGCTTTCATTTATCTCTTCCTTTTATCATGTAAAATTGCTGATTTTCGAATTGTTTTGTTTTTGATTGCGAACAAAAACAAAAACAATCGTCAGTTTTCCGGGTTTCTCCTTCTTCCAATTCCAATGAGCAGCAACGGAGGTAAGGTTTCGTTCTCCGTTCAGTCAAAACTCTCCAAATCAAAACACAAACCCTCTCGAGGAACCCACCAAGATGAAGAAGGCGAAGATCAAAACAAAAGAGAGTTCGTCACCGAATTCGAACCCACCAAAACCCTAACCAAGTCCAAGCCCAGACTTATCATTCCTCCCAAAGCACCCGAATCTCGTCCCCACAAGAAGATGAAGAACATCGACCTTCCCCTCACTCAACCCAACGATGCCTCGAATCAACGCCAGTGGGACCTCCAAAACAAACCTGATGAAGCTGGCGATGCCAACCAAGTAACCTACGGCCTCAACCTCAGGAAGAGTAGCAGCAGCAGCAACCCGGGTGAGGAAGATGGGGCTGCTTCCACGGTTGAAGCTGAAGAGAACCTCAAATTGAAGGTTGAGGAGAAGCCTATGTTGAAGGATGTTAAGCTTCACTTGGAGAGCTTGCCGGATGATGAGGGGCTGGAGCAATATGATGAAATGCCAGTTGAGGGTTTTGGCGCTGCTTTGCTTGCTGGGTTGGGTTGGTATGAGGGCAGAGGACTTGGTAAAAACCCTAAAGGTAATGTTCAAATTAAGCAAATTGAGAAGAAAAGTTTTGTTTCTGATGATGCCAATATTAGCTTGATGACTAATAATAATAGGGAGAGAGATGGTACTTCTTTGGGGAAACATATGGGTTCGAAGGGAAGTGATAGAAAAGATAAAGAAAGCAAATCTCGGAGTAGAGGGAGTGGAAACAAGGACGACAGGAATCAAAGGGAAAAACATAGTAGTAATAGCAGAAGTGGAGAGAATAGTAATCATAGAAGTAGAATTTCTTGGCTTAGAAGTGACATTAGGGTTAAAATCATTAGCAAAGAGTTAAAAAGGGGTAAACTGTATTTGAAGAAGGGAGAGGTGGTGGATGTGGTAGGGCCAACAACATGTGATATATCGTTAGATGAGAGCGGGGAGTTGATTCAAGGTGTTGATCAGGATTTTCTTCAGACTGCATTGCCGATTACTGGGGGTCCGGTTCTTGTATTGTATGGGAAGTATAAGGGTGTGTATGGGACTTTAGTGGAAAGGAATAAGGATGGAGAGACAGGTGTGATTCGTGATGCTGATACACATCAGTTACTTAAAGTTGAGCTCGATGAGATTGCAGAGTACATTGGAGATCCCAGCTATATTGGGTATTGATTCTCTTGCTTCAGCCAGGTCCAAGACCTTATTGTTGGGCATATCTTCCTATTAATAGGTATTGTCAGCTACTTCTCTATGTAACCATCGCTGAATATTTTTAAGTATTTAGTTCCTGGTTCTATTCAGCTCTCGCTGTTATTGTTGGTGTATTATGCTCTTGGGAAGTTTTGTTTTTGTTAAGTTAATAGTTTAATTTATCAGTTATTGATTACGAGAAGCTAAAAGGTCTTAAAAGACGATTGCTGGAAATCATGAAGTTGCTGATATTAAAATAGTGGCTGTTCTTATAGTGCAGTCAATACTCAATTAAAACAAACGCTACAAATTTAGTGCACAGACCTCATAACACTCTATGTTAAGTATTCGGTATCTTCTACAAATGACATTCTTATTATTCAAAAAATTTAAGAGCTTAAGATCTACTGCTACTGACAGACCAGTCCACGATTTTTCAGTTCAGTTGTGAAGAGTCTATGTATGGTACATCTGACTGAACCTCTGCAACATGGTATTCAGTTTACTTACATTTGAGATCAGTTTAACTGGAGCTCAACTCCAGTGCTTGCTTTTCATTGGCATACCAATAACTTTAATCTTCTTACCATTTGTCAGTATAGAGGTGATTTCATGATGCTGTTATTGGTGTCTTGCAATATTTACTATTTTATCTTTATGCTTGCGAAAATCATTTTAGATTTTGAGGTTTGCATAATTGAATTTTGTGCTTGAATAAGTAGTCACTTCTTTATTTTTTTCAGTTCAGCCAAAATGGTGCTCAGAACATCCCAGAGACTTTTGAAATTCAACAAAGCATGAATGAATGAAACATTTGGAAAGGTTAGCTTAATGATGAAGGTCAGAGGTCTGTGATTCACCACATTGGTGTTATTGTATAAGAGGCAATGTGAGAGTAATAGTCTCTTTTTCTTTATTGTCCCATTATCTTTATCTGAATTGAAGTTTTACACATTTTACTGTTACTGAAGTGAGTTAGGGTGTCCTATTCCCTTGTAATTCGGTGCCATTGAAAAGCGGAGTTGAGTAATACTTGACTTACAAACTTTATATACAAATTGATGTGTCACTTTATGAATTGAATAATAAAATGAAAGAGCCCACTTAATAAATTTAGATGTTAATTTGGCAATAAAAGAGTAATGCCATGTAAGTTTGAATAAAAAAAGTTGTGTGTATAGCACTACTTGTTTGGTATATAAAGGAGGCTACCATTGCATTGTCGGTCTCATCATATGAACATGAGACCTTTTGTATTTTCAGGCCACAAGTTCAACCAACACATTACTAATTACTTGCTAAACTGCTAAGTTTAAGTCGTAGTTTAACATATAATATGAGTATATTATATTGCAATTTAAGCATTCTCATTGTTGCTTCCCAGCCAATAATCCCCACTCTCCACATTGGTAAATTTACCAAATTTATGACTACAGATTTTTCAATAAATAGATTACAGATCTCTTTCTTTAGATTCTATTTGTGATATATAGTGCTTTACAGATGAAGAACCTTGTGACTTGTACTGTTACTTCATCTATTTGTCTCTTATATAGAAAGATAGGTAAAATTCACTATCTTCTACTATGTCATTCTTATTGTTGGGTGGATATGTAAATAACGGTCTTTGCATACCTCATAAGACTCTATGTTAATTGTATTTGGTATCTTCTACAGTGTCATTCTTATTGTTAGAAAGTGGTGTAGAAGATCATTGGGTGCATATTGTTCTAGAGATTTAGGAGCAGACCTATCCATGATTATCAAGTCAGCTTTGAGAATCTACATATTGTCAAGCTATCTAGGGCTAGTTTTAACATTTTCTCTGGTTTTGTAAGTTTTACCTGTTTGAACCTCTGCAATTGTAGTATTCCAACTCCAATGCTCGCTTCTTATTGACATAGGGATAACTTGCATGTTCTTACCATTTATCTGTATATAGGTGATTTCATGATACCACTATAGGGGCAAGTGTTCTGCCGTGTTGCCATTTCATCTTTTAAGATGGGAAAATCATTTTAAATGTTGAGGTTTACATGACTGAGTGTTATGATCGAACAAGAACTCATTGCTTTATTATTTCAGTTGCTCAATTTTGTTCAATGGATCCCATATGGTGCTTAGAAAATCTTAAGAGCATTTTGAAATTCAGCAAAGCATAAAAACATTTGAAATGGGTAGAATTCTGTTGTAAGGTTCAAGTTCTGCTTTATTTTTTGCTCTTGGAAGAAATTCTCACTTAAAAATGGAGGGCAGGGTTCTGTGTATCACCAAATTGGCTTTGGGTAAGGGACGCAGGGGTAGAGTTTTTTTTTTTCGCCCTTTCTCTTAATTATCCCTTTATTTAAGATTTCAAGGTTCACATTTTTTGGTGTTGCTAAAGTGAGTCGGGTTGTTCTTCAGTTTATTATTATTATTTTTTTTTTCAAAGAAAGAGGAGTTGGTGTATTTATTACCTTGTAACTCCTTACCCATGAAAAAGGAGGGGAGAATAATATTGTTCGTAACTTGTATGCACAAATTAATGTGGCAAAATAAGAATAGAATACTGCAAATGAAATAGCGAACTCAATATAATAAAAAAGTAATGTTATACATTAGTTATACAAAAATTGTACATATTTGGTATGTAAGGACGATGGGTGCAAGAATATCGAAGTTTTCTTGTTGTATAAGAAGAAACCGGTATTTAAGGGAATAAAGGTGGAATATCATTTCGTTTATTCCTCTGGCCAGAGAATCCTTTCATTTTTGCGGACTGTAATGTTTTTTTTGTTTGTGATTTTTTATCGGAGTGTGATGCTTGAATGTCTGTTTGAAATTGGGTAAAATCAGTGAAAAATATCATTTACGCCCTTACTTCAACTTCTTCGGATTCAAACCAAACCTGGTTTTACCTACCATCGCATTATTGGTTTGACCTTTTATATTTCTAAATTGCTCCAACAATTACCTGCTGGGGTGGTAATTTTAAGTTGAGAATAACGGTGTTTGTCATAAATAATGTTAGAATACTCTATTATCACCTAGTCATTCTCATTGTACCTTTCAAGCAAATAATCCTACTTTAAGTATTGGTAAATTTACCAATTTGAATTTACCCATTTGTCTATAAATATATTACAAAAGTAACAAACAGTGGGTGCATATTGTTCTTAATTTAAATGTTTATAAATAGCTTATTATTGATAAATCTATCTCTTTCTTTGGATTCTATTTTTTCTTTCTGTTCAAGTGCTTTACAGGACAACTTGGAGGCCTGTAGTGCCACTTTTTTTATTTGTTCTCTTACATGGGACCAAATAAAGAAAGAAAGAAAAATTTAAAAAATGTGCAAAATTTAAGAATGGATTGATAAAATGATTATATCTTCGAAAATTGGTATGTTATGATTTTTTGTCGATTCGAATGTTAAATATTATCAGATAACAGTTATTGATGGACACCGCAAGTCACTGCAGGACATTGTCAAACGTTAGGCTGTTAGACATCGTGGAATGAATGCTGGGAATGGGGTCATTTATCAAATAATAACTTTCTCAATTTTTCTTGAAAAAAGAAAAGACTGAGAGAACTTAGAGGATACGATGGGAAGCCGAAGATTCCCTATTTGTGGCTTAAATTAGTTCCTTGAAAAATGATATTTATTTTTCAATAAAAAAGACAATAAAGAAAATTGGTATCATAATTGAGTGGAAAGAGAATAAATGACCGAATACGAAAAATTGGTAGAAAAATCTTGAGTGAGATGAGAAAGAAAAAATCTTTCCTCAACCGAAAGTTAAGCATTGGTGATTTTAAGATAAATTTGTTGTAAAGAAGTCCACCTTTTCATATATAATTTATTTTTTCTCTTTAATTTTATAAAAAATTAAAAAATAGACACAATTAAAGACTCTTGATGAAATTTGGACACATCGTGAAAAATTTTTATGCTATAGACATTTTGCACAGAAAATGACTAAAATACCCTTTAAAATTAAATTTATTACATAACTCTTCATTTCCGTCTTTTTCCATAAATCATCTATTGTTGAAAGCGAAAGGTTCACCACTCGACAGCCTTCTACACCACACAACAACGTCTGAACGCAGCAAGAGGAATCCAACACACGAAGATCCATTGAGGATACAAGCAAGAAGACGCAGAGAGAAGGAAGAAAATTCAGTTCGGATAAGTTACTTCGTCGGTTGTTTTGCTATTTTTTAATTTTTTGCTTGTTTTATTGATCCTTTGAAGTGATATTTGTGTTATAAATAATGAAAATGACGTTTACATTAGGTTTAATCCGCAAGAATAGAAATTTATATACGAAATTAAATATTTAAATTTCTTAGGGTTTTCGGCTAGATTTTAAGACTTTTGAATTAGGGATTTAAGTTTCCGATCAATTTTTGAACTTATTCTGTGTTTATGCGGCTAAATGAAGTGTTATTAGTTGATTTTTGAGGTTTGACTTGTATGAAAACGGTGAAAACCGACAGACTCGATCACGAGATAGATGATGGTCGAGTGTCAGATATCCGACACATCTCGGCATATATCCCACAAGTTGAGATGTGTCAGATATCTGACACTCGACAGTCGGATGAAAGTGAAAACAAATTTGTCGAGTGTCGGATACATCATCCGAAGAGTTTACAATGTCGGATTTTGCATCCAACACTCGACAAAATTGATTTCACTTTCATCCGACATGTCGAGTGTTAGCTATACGATACATCTTGAGTGTCGGATCATCCGACACTGTAATCTCTCTTCGATGATGTATCCGACAATTGAATTCAACTCTCGACAAAATTGCTTTCACTTTCATCCGACATGTCGAGTATAGGATGAAAGTGAAAACAATTTTGTCGTGTGTCAAATGCAAAATCCAAAAAGTTTACAGTGTCGGATTCTTCATCCGACACTCGACATAATGGTTTACACTTTCATCCGACATGTGAGTGTCAGCTATCCGACACATCTCGAAACTCTTCAAATATGTATCCGACACTCGCCAAAATTATTTTCACTGTATCGGATGAAAGTGAAAACAATTTTGAGAAAACAATTTTGTCGAGTGTTGGACTCGGGTGTGGGATACATCATCCGAAGAGTTTACAGAATCCGACAGTTTTGTCAAGTGTATCGAGCGTTTAGACAGTTTGCTTGTTTTAGCCTTGTTTTTTGGCCTTTTTACATCATATATAACTATAACAGATTTTGTTTTTGCAGGTTCAAGCAAATGGCAAGTGAATTTGGACTGTCCTTCACCCTGAAGACACTGAATGATGAGCACTACCATGCGGTCATCACAAACTTGGCAAGTTTGGACTGTATTGAATGGATTCGCGCGAACTTGAGTGCGAGGCAACAAAATATGTTTTGTAATACATGTTTTGGGTTTATCCTAAACATTCAGGAGCTGTCCTTTCCATCTCAGTTGGTACACAATATGCTTCTGTGGGAGGTTAACACTGAGGGGTACGATGAAGAGATGTGGTTCCTTATTGAAGGTAAAAATATGGTTTTGAACTACAATGTAGTTGAAAAATCTTATTTTTGAGCATCTGGTAATCATAGTTATTTTTTTTGTTACCATTATTGTCATTTTATGTTTTTTTTTTTGTTACTTCTTTGCAGGAAGACTGATTCGTTTTTCTGCCCACGAGTTTGGTTTGGTTTAGTTTGGTTATCGGATTGAGATTCGTTTCCACCGTGCCACCAATACCGACTGTCTTGAATCTGTGCCTTTTGTTGGATACGTACTTCGAGGGCGAGGACATGGAGCTCAGGGAATTCTATCTGAGACTTCAGAATTTGAATGTGTCTCGTATGCCAGACGAGGATGTTGTGAAGCTAGCCTTGTACTACGTGCTGAAGCATTTTTTCATGGCCCGGGATCGACGCCGACTTGTGTCCCGTGTGTGGTTGAACTTTGTCAACACACTGGGCACGTTTAATAATTATCCATGGGGTTCGGTGTCTTTTGATAAGATACTTAAAGGAATGAAAAACGTATTGAATGGGAGGTTACAAAAATATAAGAAGCGAGTCCAAGTGAAGACGAAGCAGGTAGAGAGATATAACTTAGAAGGGTGTCCCTACGCTATTCAGGTACATACTGCAAAACATATGTGTTGACGTGTTTATTATTTTCTTTAGTGTACAAATTTAAATACATAGTGTCACTAAATAACCCTTATGTTATTAAGGTTTGGTTGTACGAGGCCGTGCCGTACATTGGCGTGACTTTTGGGCGAGTGGGCAAGGACCATGAGGGGAGGATACCGCGCTTGTTGAAGTGGGAGACAAAGAAGACCCCGTCGGAGCATATCGTCAAACATGATGTCCTGCGGGTTAGGAGGTTGGTATGTACGGTTCTGCTGTCTTATGAACTTTTATTATTTTTGGTCACACCGAATCATTGTTTAATTTTATCGAATCTCTGTTTCTAAAGTCGATAGATTATTTGTTGACGCAGGCTCGTCCACTCGTCGTTTTGGAGCCATCTGACGCAGAACGGATGACACAGTGGTATCTTAGACTCGATCAAGTAGTTGGCATCAGGAGAGGTACACATGTAGCTTGGGCGACATCTGTGGATGCTCCTTTAATGTCCGATGAGAGGATTGAGCCACTTCCGATAGAGCATCCATTAGCTCCACCTCCTGCTGGTCAGAGTTCCCCTATTCGACCTGATGCGGGTCCAGCCAGAGCCACAGTCGATCCTACGGGTGCTCCACCTCCTGTTGGTCAGAGTTCCCCTATTATACCTGAGGTGGGGCCAACCGAAGCCACATCCAGTCGTGGGGGTGAACGTGTACGGTCTCCGTCGTATGCTTTCCCCCCTATACGTCCAGCACATGGACATGAGGATTCTTTCGAAACTCATCCCCCTGGACATAGTCCCGTCGGCAGACATGGACAAAGCCTTTTCCCCCAGCAGTCCTGCACCTACCAGATTTGATAGCTATGGTCATGGAGGCGATTAGATTCCTCTGTCGGGTCGCGCGACCACCTACCGTGACGGTTCCCCCCCTGTACACGATGTTCCTTCAAGCTCAAATGTCAGTATTGAGAATTAAGATTCGTATACTTATCCGTTTACATTGCTGGTTGGTTGGGTTGTCATGCTGATCGTGAATAATGCTATACAGGCACAGCCAATCCATGATGGGTTCAAGAGTACAATTCTGGGTGAGCTTGCAGGACTCCGACAGCAGATGACACTGTTACAGAGGGAGACGCTAATGTTATGGGGGGAGAACAAGGAAATGCGGGGGGAGACAGTTCGTCTACGTAATGCTTTTGTTCTACTTGGTGGCTATTTTGGATACGCTCACATGGTACGTTGCATGAGTTAGTACACGGATTTAGTGCTTTCCATGATGTCACACCACTTAACCTGACGTTATGGTTTGCTTTAATACAGGAATCGGATGGAGGTTTCGGCGATGACAGTGAAGGTCAGGAATCGGATGGAGGTTTGGGCGATGACGATGAAGGTCAGGAGCCAACAGAACCTAAACGCATGGACACGAGTGTTCGCCCCGTCAATCCTCCTCCCACGGCCTCCGTTCCGCTCCTCCATCGGTGTCGATTCTCAGGAAAGCATAAAAAGAGCCCCTTCCTCAGTCCACCGGGTAGAAAGAGAGCGAGGGTTGAGTCGCAACAGAAAGCCTCTGACAAGCAGCATGTACAGTCGGAGGCTCTGGTTGTTGAGCCCGAAGAAAGACCGTATATTCAGCCCCCCGAGGAGCCCACTGTACGTCATGGCAAGACCGCGGCACGGGATGTAGACATTCTACCCCGTACGGAGCCGTCAACGCATGCCCCACTATTTGACCCATTTGCCCCCATACCAGCTGCTGATTACATCAGCTTCGAGGAATGGAAGGAGGAGGGGCAAGGTTCTATTGATTTTAGCATCTGCTCCGCTGATCGTGAGTTCTTCACGACGATGATGAAGAATTCATCGTGGCTAGCATCTGAGGTTTGTTTCCATCCTTGCGTCTCCTCCAGTATTACGATATATAATTGCATTATTTATTGAGTACTATTACTATATGCAGCACATGGATAGCTATATGTGGGTGTTACGTCGTAAAGCTGGCGAGATGGGCGCATCTGGTGTCCAAAGGTGTGCTTTCCTGGACACCATTTTCTGGGTAGGTATTTGCTAAACATGTGATTTCGTTGTAGGTTAATTTCTGCTTCCTTCAATGTGCTAACCGTACTCACGAAATTGCAGTTAAAAGTGAAGTCAATGTAGGAACGATACTTGGACAGACTCGACAAGATTAATTGGATGGAAGCAAATGACATGGTCCAGTATGTCTTGGGGCAGTTGCCTATCGCGGGACGACCATGGTTCGATGTGGACAGGGTAAGTACATTAATATTTAATGTGCTAGTACGTGCTGTTTTAATTGAAATGTTGTCAATGATTTTTATGTTCTCAATTTTATTTTCAGCTCTATGTCCCTGTTAACATCGGAGACGAGCACTGGGTGGCAACCGAGGTGGATTTGATTCGCTGTGTCGTAGTCATATATGACTCAGCTATGGCAAACAATTCCACCGACACATAAAGTCCAATGCCTGGCAGAGTTGATACCCCGTATGGTGTCAATGGTTGTTTATAGTCGTCCTGACTACCCCGCAACCCCATTCAAAATTGAGCGCATCGAGGATTCGACACAGGTGCCACAACTGGAGGCTGGGGGAGGAGCATGCGGTGTGTACTGTTTAAGGTACATTGAGTTCCTAGCGGGGGGCGTTCCACTGACAGCCATTACGGAGGATGTCCAGCGATAGAGAATGGTGGTACAGCTTGGGCGTATCGCGTTCTTCGATAGGCGGAGGAGGGAGTCTCGACCGTCACAGGACCTGCCCAGGTTGCGGCCACCACAGTCCATGCCGATGTCGTTTCAGTGGATGTTGAGCCGCAGCCCAGCACGACGCCTTATCGATTTCGTGTCGTGTATATATTTTATATAGTTATGCATTTTTTTGCATATATAGTTTGTAGATATTTACACATTATTGTATAGTGATAATTTTTTGTATAGTCGCACATGTTTTCCATGTATAGTGGTACGAAAACTTGTAAATACATATTTTTTCGATTGTATTAGTACATACATGTAAATACATTTGTCGAAGCACATGAATGAATGTTTCATATATGAATGTTTTATACAATGACAAAATCACATATATAAAAGTTATTAATTTGAACAAGACACAAATTGGAATAAAATCAATAGACTACGTCGCTTACATCAAACAAATAATATTACATAGACAAAATAACTCATTGCCTACATTTGGTAGACATCATCCCTCGTTATGAAGTGGAACTGGGTTTCGGCAAGTTTGACGATTGTGTCTGAAACTTCCACAGCGCCTGCAAGTTCGAGACGAGCTAGACTCACCGACGGAAGGGATTCTATTCCTCCGAGGATGCCGACTGGTCTCCTCATGACTGGCGGTAGAACCACTCTGCTGCACACCTCTTCAGGAACTATCCAATCCTCACTAACTCCAACAGGAACAACTGGCAAAGCATATGCATGTAGTAATGTTTAAGTCGTATACCAATGGGCACAATAATCATAGCACGTCAGTAGATTCATATGTTTGCATATAGCTAATACATGTGCACACAGAAGCTGATCAAGATCAAATACCCGGCACGTGCATGTATGAGCGTGCATGTCAACGATCAGAGCACGGTCGTTGCCTCTAACCTCATACATAGTAAGAGAGATACCCCTAACCCTCATACGTTTTTTTTTTTAAAAAATTACTATTCACATAAAAAGAAAAAAGATAGTACAATATACGAGGGGCATGCCCCAAGAAGAGTATTTAGTACTCACAAGTCCAAAAGGAAATAACAAAGCCCAAAAGCTTCAAACGAATAAACAGAATATAAAGCTAAAGGCCCCAGACAAAACGATTGCACATAGGCCCAAAACCAACTACAACATAGCCAAGATCACCCAAACAATAAAAACAAAAGGGCGTATTAGCCCAATCTAGCAAAATAAAGTCCAAGAAAACAAACTAATGATGAAGACCCCATATGGCACGAAGTTGAGGAGTGATCACATACTTGGCCTCCAAGGTTAGAAGCCGAGAGCGAACCAAGGTAAAAATCTCATCAATCACTTGACGACAAGTCCGATGATGCTGCTAATACACACGATCATTCCTCTCATACCATAGAAAATAAACTGTGGCAGAAAGACCAAACGTGCAAGGATATGGTCAAAATTCTTTCTGCCCTGAAGATGAAGAGAAGCCCAATGAAGTAGAGTGAGCCAATCAGAAGATGGCCAAACAATGAGAGTCTTAGCTGTAATCTCCTCCCATACAGAAGATGAGAAAGGACATCTAAAGAAAAGATGCTCATGAGTCTCATTTGCTGAGGCACAGAGAACACAGCCCGAAGAGGATAACATGCCATGACGCTGTAATCGATCCATAGTACGAAGACGACCCAAGGAGGCAAGCCAAAGAATAAAAGAGTGTCTTGGAACATGGCCAGGGAACCAAAGAAGATGATGAAATGAATTCACGGCTCGTCTACTCCGTAAAAACTCTCATGCTGAGGCAATGGAGAAAACTCCAGAGGTGTGGCCCTTCCAAACAATACGATCAGGAGTCCCCATCATAGGCCGGAAGCTGATAGAGTCCCAAATTCGTCTAAGGGCCGCTCCACCATCAGGAAAAGTCCAATCCCTATCCTGAATAATAGCGGAGACCTTGGCATCTGAGGGAAGACCTGTAGATGAAAGATTCCTAAAAGAAAACAAATCACAAAGACGCCCCTGTGGCAACCAGTAATCCTGCCAAAGTGAGGTGTCATGACCATCTCCAATACAAGAGACAAATTTACCCCTACACCAATCTCGACTGTGCAAAATCTTCCTCCAAGACTAGAAGGCTCCAGAAGTAACTCGAACCTGCCAAAACGAGCGGCCTCGAAGGAGTACTTTATGAACCCAAGAAGACCATGTGGAGGACTTATCAGAAAGAAGTCTCTAAACATGCTTTAGAATAGCGGCCTGATTCCATTCCTTCACTCGCTTAATTCCCAATCCTCCTTCCTTTAACGGATAGCAAACCGAATCCCAAGCTACTTTGGTCCCAGAACGAGACAAAGAGGTCCCTCTCCATAAGAAAGCAGTCAGAATACCCTCAATCTTCCGCACCACAGTTGCCGGCAATATGAATATGGACGGTACGTTCTCCCTCCTTTAAACGCTCCTCCATCAACTTTTTAGCCCACGGGGAGAGATGTGATTCTGAGTTAGCAAATAACTGTCGACGCTCATAAAACCATTGCTGCAAGGTGGCTCGGTAATAATCTGTTAACAATGTCACCGGGAGGAATCGATGGTGTCGCAATTTGCTGTTCATCGACTCAGCTATATTTATTGTCATTATGTTATACCGTCGACCATGAAACTGTGAACGTGCCCATTTCTCGACTCCAATCTCTCGAAGATAAGTAGCTGCTGTTGGCATATACGATTCAATTTGTCGCATATGATAGTTGAAATCAGCACAGTGATATGTCTTTACAGCTCGGTAGTATAATTCTAACAAAGTCTTGTCCTTGAATGTTGCTTTCAAGTTACTCTTCAGATGATGAGTGCATAATCCATGCAGTGCATGAGGAAAAATTGCTATAATAGCGCGTTCAATGCTACGATGACGGTCAGAAATGAAGACAAGATCTCAGACATTTTGTACAACATGATCACGCAACTATGTCATGAACCAGTTCCAGGAGTCATCATTTTCAGAATGCCCAACTCCAAATGCCAGGGGGTATATTTGTTTATTTTCATCCATACAAGAAGTCAAAAACATTGTACCTCTATATTTCCCTTTCAAAAAAGAACCGTTAACTGCGATAACTGGCCTAATTGATGATGCAAATCTAGCAATAGAGGCCCCCATACTCATGAAAAAGTATCTAAAATGGTTGTTCTCATCAGTTTCTAAAGACGTTTTGGTCCCCGTGTTTGCTTTCTTAATCATGTACATGTACTGGGGGAGTAGTGTGAATGATTCCTCATGAGATCCATGAAGTTCTTGCAAAGCCGCCTTCTTTGCCCTCCATGCCTTGTTGTATGTGATATTAACACCCAATGACTCCTGAACATTAGACATAATATCTCTCGGATGATATATTCTCAATGCCTCAACGAATTTGCTCTTAATGTGTTTGCCAATGACATGTGCAGTTGCCTGTTTGTGATTTGGGTGAAGTCCAGCTCCGGAGCATGTGTGGTGGTTTTTATACTTTTTCACTTGGAAAAAATGTGAGTCAGCTACCTGTATGGCACGTAAACGTCATTTACAAGATTCAACACGGCTGACAACCTCAAACCTTGTTACATTGGAGTTCCTCACCTTGAATTGAAAGTTCCGTCTCAATGCCAAAATCGATAACTTCTCACGAAGCTCCGTTTTGCTATTAAACATCTGCCCAACCCCAACATCAATCCTGTCAACTACAAACAATGAGGCATCATCGCCATCAATGGATGATGAATGTACGATAGGCGGCATCCACCTAAATGTGTTAGCCCTACAGCTATCATTCTCAGAGCCCAAATTAGCTTCTTCATGTCTACGATTTGCATCCATTCTCGACTCATTAGTCGACACTGGATCTTGCTGATATCCGTATACTGGAGGAGTAGGTGTGGAGTGAATTGGAGAAGACACGGTAAACGACATATCCTGGTTCACATCATTCAAGATATCCCTCTGTTCATCATTATCAAAATGTGAACTGTCTATATACTGGTCATCAACAACAAAATCATTCAAACCCTCAACATCATTCTCAATACGAATCGCGCAATCATCATTGTCATTGTCAACATGCTCACACATGCTCACTAACATCATCACTACCATCATCATTATCTTCGTAATCTTCATCACCACCATCGCCATCATTAACATCATCACTATTACCTAAACTCTCAAACTCTCTAATGCTATCAAGATGACGTACCAATCTCGATGGAATCGACGGGGGTACCCTTTCTTCATTTTCAAATAACAACCCAGCTGACTCATGCCCTACATGCCCTGAATACTGCTCAAACTCAATGCCAACGTCATCATTCAATTGTGGTTGTGCACAAACAGGAGTAGACTCACTTAATTGGTTGCTTCCACTTGCTGAGCGAAACAAAGAGGGATGAGAAGAACTTTGTCGCCTATGTACTGCATCGGATCCTGACTTCTGTCTTTGCTTCTCCCTATCTTCAACTTTGACAATTAATGGTGTATATGACTGTTGGTCCTCCAAACAATATTGTATAAAAAAACAAACATCTTGGTTTGTCTCAATAAGAGTCGACATTGGCGGAACACCCTTAAAAGGAAATTCAACCTCTAAACTCATGTTATGCTTACGAAGATCCCAACCCATTTGAGTACTAATAAATTCAACCAACTCATTATATGTAGCACACCTACGAATTATCAATGGCTTCGCCCTCCCACCGGTGTACAAATAACCACCATTCTCTTGCATAGTCCAAGAACCATTGTATAGAATAAGTATGCGTAAAGCTTCCATTTCCTGCATGATAGAGTCATATCATATAAGGTCCGTGGACAAAAAATCATTACGAAATTGCTTACAAAAGTCACAAAAACGAAATTTCTGCCCAAGCGCTCGACTACGCTCGACACATCTCGACACACGACACTCGACTAAACTAACTCGACATACGAACTCAACGAAATTTACATCCGGCAACAGACACCTTCAACACTCCACTCGACGCACATACTCAAATTCTCGACACACGACTCTCGACAATCGACTAACTCGACATACATACACGACGCACGAACTCGACAAAATTTACATCCGACAACAGACACGTTCCACTCGACACACAAAATCGACACTCAACATTACCCGATGACGCTCAACAAATCTCGTTTTCTTCCCTGTCGACTACGACATCCGATTTTCTCAAACGATTGGCAATTTCCAGTAAATTTTTACAAAAACCGCACTATCTCTAACCTTAGTTTAAGCTATATAATGCGGTTGACAGTTTCCAAAACAATAATACGATTGACAGTTTTCAAAACAATAAATAACGAGAGCATTACAACCTACTGAAATTTCCATGCCATTTAGAGAGAGATTAAGGAAAGTTGTTCTTACCTTGTTTGTGTTCTTACCTTGTTTGCTCAGCTTCAGCTGTTGAAGTTATTTCGGACAGTGATGTGTATGAAGGAGTGACTGGTCTCTTTGTTTTGTTTACTTACTTTTTTTTTTCTAAATTCAATTACATAAGGGTAAGGGTATTTTAGTCATTTTTTGTGCAAAGTGTTTATAGCATGAAAATTTTTCAAGATGTGTCCAAATTTTATCAAGGATCCCTAATTGTGTCTATTTTTTCAATTTTTCCTTAACTTTATATGGTTGTGCGATTACATAATATCATAATGGAAAATGCCAAGACACTCCCTAATACTTTATAGTCGTACCTGTCCCCACTAAATTTTTATAAAATTTTAAAACTATATTTAAGCCCAATATTTATTCCTCTACTGCATTTTCATGCTTAATTGTTATCCCCACAAGAATTAAAATTTTCTTTTATGTATCTATTCAAACAAATCATTTCGATCATTTTATTAAAGTACAAATTTTATTTTTAACCAAAAATATACGATTTTGTTATTTTCTTTTACATGTAAATTACTCTTCTAACTCTAACAATGAAAACATATCTCACTCTAAGAATGAAAACTTATTTCTCAAAGTTAAACCCAAAACTTTTCAAAATGTATCTACATTTTTTGCATAATAATTATAATTTTTTTTAATTTATTTAGGACCTCCTAAAAAGTAATATGATTTTTTTTTGTGGGTCATTGATCAAAGTTTGTCCCCCACTAGCTCAAGTTCAATATTGTGTCTACGTCAGTGGCTGGAAGGACCTTCCATTGCTGGGAAATGCGGGCTTGTTGCCAAGTGGGTTATCACTTTTTATCTAAATCATGATATGATTGTGCTTCATATTCTTCATATTAAACTTGAAAGGCGTAACATTGATTTCAATTTAAGTACTCATATGTCTTAGCAACAAATAGTGTTTTGTATAATCCTATTATGATTATTTTTAATATTAACTTTGGGTCATTTTACTAGTTCCATTAAACGTAATCTCAAAATAAAGTTATAATGTGAGAGCATAATTCCTGCTCAACCTCGTAGTTGACTTGATCACTTTCACTCTATAGGAAGGCTGCATAATTTAATATGTAGAAACACAAAAGTGAATGATTTTTAAGAACTCGAAAATAAAAAATCGATGCCACACAAATTAAGCAAAAATGGCCCGAAGCTTAAAAAATGTAATAAGAGAAACAATTATCCCACATTGTTGAGCCACTGTGACCTTGATTACTTTATTTTACACTTGGAAGCAGCTTTCAATCACGAGGCGCAACAAAAAAGATTAAAAATTTAGTTTTTAGCCTTATTTCTCAATCTTAAACCCAAAACTTTTCAAAATACACGTCAATGCCACAGTTTTTGCACAATAACTACCCATCATTTTTTTTTTTTTAATTTAGGACCTATCAAGGAATAATATAATTTTTTTCGATCATTCATCAGAGTTTCCGCCGCTAGTTCAATATTCTAGCTACGCCACTAATTGTAATTGTCATAGATTCTCGTTCCACTCCATACAACATATGATAAATGTTTTACCATATGGGTTAATTTATTTTCATCGATTTATGTTGTCTATTAATTAAATATTAATACATTTTGTGGAGAATTATCTTGGATTTAAATTTTAAATTTTTAAGTTCAAGATCAGTTGTGTAGATGAGTAAGAATAACTACAGTACAGTAGTAGTTATTTGTCAGTTTCCTACCCTTTATTTAAAGGACTTATTGTACATGATTTACTTTAGAAAAAAAAAATAGAATTAATCTTCTTTTAGATTTCTCTGATTTCATGGTACCAGAGCCGGGTTGATTCTAGGGTATAATGGCTGGAACTGCCATGGTTGATGCAAACAAAAGTGATTCTCTGATGTGTTCGTAGTCGCAACGCAACGGCAAGTTCCACTGTCACTCATGGAAATTCAAACAATCCCTTCATGCAGATCACTGTGCATAAGTTAAATGGAAAAAACTTATGGCAGTGGTCTTAATCTGTGAAGCTATTTATTCATAGACGAGGAAAGCATCGATTATTTGACTAGAGTAGCAGTGCCGCCACCATAGGTGGATGACCTTGCCTACGGTGCGTGGGATGCTGACAACTCAACTGTGATGTCGTGGTTGATCAATTTGATAGAGCTTCAAATGGGACAGACTTACCTATTTCTTCCTATAGCAAAAGATTTATGGGATGCTGTTAAGAAAACATGCTCTGACCTTGGAAATTCTACCAAGGTTTTTTAGATTAAATCAAGGCTAAGAGAGACTAGAGAAAGAGCAATTAATGTCACTCAATATTATAACGTTACTCAAAACCCAGTGGCAAGAACTTGATCTGTTATATGATTACGAATGGAAATGCAGTGAGGAAAGTTCTAATTACAGGAAGATGCTAGAGAAAGAGAGAGTATTTAAGTTCCTCGTGTTGCAGGGGGGTCCTCATTTGGATAATCCTCATTTGGGAGTCCCACATTGATTGGTTAAGGGAAGGTCATGGGGCTTATATATGTGAGGAGTTCCTCCACCTAATAGACTAGTCTTTTGGGCTGGATACTTGCTCCATATATGGTGGCCCATTTGTTGAAAAATTATTGTTGTGCGCAAGCGGAAGCGATCCGTAACAAGTGGTATCAGAGCCAACCCAAGACAGCAATGTGTGGACTCGTTTGGTTCAGACAAGGATGGTGACTCGGCCCACCGGAGCCTTGTCGTTGTGGAGGATTATCGTTGTCTGGTTCAGACAAGGATGGCGCCTACCACCGCCGGGGCCTTGTCTGAGGAGGGGGATTGTTGCAGGGGGGTCCTCATTTGGATAATCCTCATTTGGGAGTCCCACATTGATTGGTTAAGGGAAGGTCATGGGGCTTATATATGTGAGGAGTTCCTCCACCTAATAGACTAGTCTTTTGGGCTGGATACTTGCTCCATATATGGTGGCCCATTTGTTGAAAAATTATTGTTGTGCGCAAGCGGAAGCGATCCGTAACACCTCGTTGGTCTAAACAAAGAATTAGATGAAGTTAGAGGTCGAATTCTAGGCAAAGAACCATTGCTTTCCACTCGTACGTGAAGTTTTCTCTGAAACTAGGCGAGAAGAGAGCCAACAAAAGGTTATGATGGGAGAAACTAAGGAATCATTTTTGCACTCAGAGGGATCTGCATTGGCTGCTAAAAGGTTTGAGGGCCAAAACTGAGGTGCTACAGATCAGAAGGCAAGCCACAAAGGAGAAAGGTTGTAGTGCGATTTTTGTCATTGCACTCGACACACTAGGGAGACATGTTGGGAGCTCCATGGAAAGCCAAAAAATTGGAAACCAGCAAGGCAAAATGAAACTAAAAGTTTTCTAGTCACTACCGTAGACCATGCACCACAAAAAGAAAGAGAAAATATAAGGGACAGCGCCTTCGGCAGGGAACAGTTAGACCAACTATACAAAATCCTAAGTCAATCCAATAATAATTCCGGTTCATGCTCTAGAGCCCACGTAAGTACTGTTTCCTCTATTTTTTTGACTAATAATATTGTAATTAACTCCTGGATCATAGATTGAGGAGCCTCGAACCACATGACCAATAATTCGCATTCCTCTATGTCATACACTTCATGTCCAGGCACTTTTAAGGTTGAGATAACAGATGGTTCACTTTCCACTGTCGCAGGAAAAGGTTCAGTTAAAATTTCAAAAGAAATAACACTTCATTTAGTACTCCATGTTCCAAATCTCATGTAATCTCTTGTCCATTAGTATACTAGTCAAGGATTTGAATTGTACAGCTAAGTTTTTTCCTTCTTATTGTGAATTTCAGGACCCATAATTGGGGAAGATGATTGGCAATGCTAAGAGGTGTGAAGGCCTTTACTACTTTGAAAATGGAGAATCCAAGAATAAACAAGTCTTATTTTATAGTTGTAATTCTGTTTCTGTTTCTAAGAATGCAAAAATATTGTTGTGGCATCGTAGGATAGGCCACCCTAGTTTTCCTTATCTTAAGCGTATGTATCCCTGGTTATTCAAGAATAAAGATCCAAATTCCTTTCAATTTAAAATTTGTGAATTTGCTAAGCATTGCCACAAATTTTTTCCAAAACAGCCTTATAAACCTTCTGGACCATTTTTTTTAATCCATAGTGATGTATGGGGCCTCTAAAAGGTAAAAAAATATCTCAGGCACTAAGTGATTTGTCACATTTAGGGACAGAGCCAATTAAGACCCAAGAGAGGCAACTGCCCCTGTTAGGCCTTTTAAAATTCCTAAATTGTATATATAATTTTTACCAAATAAACCTTATTGCCCATTCTGTTTAGAATAAGACTTAAGTCCAAGTAAAAATAAATGCAATTGGCTTGATTTCAATTGTATTATAATCTAAGCCCAAAAAATATTATTAGAAAAATGCTTAACAAAACTATTAAACTATTTTTATTATAGTTTATGAAAATCATATTATTTGCAGGATTATTAGATTTTTTTTTTTTTTTTGTGAATGCTAGCTTGATATCAACTGTATTATAATCTAAGCCCAAAAAATATTAGTAGAAAAAGGCTTAACAAAACCATTAAACTACTTTTACAGTTTATGAAAATCACATTATTTGTAGGATTATTAGATTTTTTTTTTTTTTTGTGAATGGTAGCTGCTAGGAATCTATTGAAAATAAATCTAAGATTTATCAACGTTTAATAAGTTTAAATTAAAATTGATAATAAAATTAGCAAAATCATATTCTTTTTGTAATAAAAAATTCTATTTATCAAGTTATATATTATTTTATAGAAATTTTTGTATATATATTGCACTATGAAATTGTCCCCCCTTAATGGGATTTCTGGCTACGTCCCTAGTCACATTTATAGATGATCATACAAAGGTCTATTAGGAACATCTCCTCAAAGAAAAATCTGATACCAAATCAAGTTTTCCAAAATTTCCACTCTATGATTGAAACACAATTTCAAACACGAATTCAAATTCTTCGAACTGATAATGGTCGTGAATATTTTCATTCAATCTTGGAAAAATACTTGGAGGATCATGGGATAATTCACCATAGTTCTTGTGTGGATACTCCCCAACAAAATGGGGTTTTAGAAAGAAATAATAGATAGCTTTTAGAGATTGCTAGAGCTCTAATGTTCACGATGCATGTTCGTAAGTTTCTATAGGGGGATGCTATTCTCACAACTTCTTACTTGCTAAACAGGTTGCCTACTTGAGTCCTTAATTATCAAACTCTTCTTTCATCTTTAATGCAAATCTATCCTCATTTCAGGTCAATCAAATCTCTTCTTGTTAGGACCTTTGGCTGTATAACCTTTGTTCACAATCTATCTCTCAACTGCGGAAAGTTCAATCCCCGTGCCCATAAATGTGTGTTTTTGGGTTATTCTCCAACTCAACAAGGCTACAAATGTTACTCTTCAAGCCTTAAGTTGGTGGAAAATTCCTATGCCTATTTCTACTGGTTCAGTTCGAACCTCTACTAATCCAGTCCCAGTCACCTTTCCACAATCAAATTCTGCTCCTTCTCAACTATTGTCACCTTTGGTTGAACCTATTATGTCACAACTTAAAGAAAACTCAGAAACAGAGGGAGTATTACAAAGATTAAACCAATCAGGGCTTCGTGTTTATTCTAGGAGAACAAATCCTCAAGAATTAAGGCTAGCTACATCTCCCCATAGCCAAGCATTGGAACCGGGAGTGGCAGGTCAGGTTATGAACAATTCAAGTATAAAAATTTCAAATTCTAATCAAACTTCTTTCACTCTTAGTGATTTTGATGACCTAGGCTTGCCTATAGCTCAAAGGAAGGGAATTCGTTCATGTACTTTACATCCAATGTCTCAATTTGTCTCTTATGATAAATTGTCACCCTCATTTCATGCCTTTACAATAAATCTTTCATCTTTAGAAATTTCAAAGTTTATACAGGAAGCTCTAACTATTCCAAAGTGGAGGAAAGCTATCCAGGAGGAAATGGCAGCATTAGAGAATAATGGTACTTGGGAATGGGTGAGTTTGTGAAGAGGTAAGAACACCGTTAGCTGCAAATGGGTATTTACAATGAAATACAAATATGATGGGACAATCAAATCATATAAGGCGAGATTAGTTTGGAAAGCATTTACACAAGCATATGGCAAAGATTACTAAGAAACCTTTGCACCGGTTGCTAAGCTGGATACCATTAAAGTGTTGTTGTCACTTGCTGCAAATCTTTAGTTAGATGTCAAAAATGCCTTCCTAAATAGAAAACTAGATGAAGTGTATATGGATCTCCCTCCTAGATTTGAGAAGATGGGAAATCTAACAAGGTATATAGACTAAGAAAATCACTCTATGGCCTAAAACAGATGGGAAATCTAACAAGGTATATAGACTAAGAAAATCACTCTATGGCCTAAAACAATCTCCAAGAGCATTGTTTGAGAGGTTCACTAAAGTTGTTAAGGGCCACAGTTTCACACAAGGGCAAACTAATCATACATTGTCTTTTAGACATTCCAACAAAGGAAAAATTACAGTTTTAATAGTCTATGTTGATGACATAATTCTTAGTAGCGATGATCTAGGAGAAATGGAAAAGGTGAAGAAAACTCTTACAAAAGAATTTGAGATAAAAGACTTGAGGCAACTAAAATATTTTTTAGTTATGGAGGTGGCTAGAAGCAAAAAAGGCATCTCAGTATCTCAAAGGAAGTATGTACTAGACCTTTTGAAAGAAACAGGAATGCTAAGGTGTAGGCCAGCTGAGATACCTATGGATCCTAATCACAAATTGAAACAAAGTAAGAATGATACACCAGTACAAAAGGGCAAATATCAAAGATTTGTTTGCAAACTCATTTACCTATCCTACACAAGGCCTAACATAGCCTTTACAGTTAGTTTGGTTAGTCAGTACATGCACTCACCTTGTGAAGAACATATGGAAGCAGTGAATCGAATACTACAATATTTGAAAATGAACCCCAGAAAGGATTGGTTTTTGGAAAGTGTGTAGAACAGAAAATTTAAGTGTATACAGATGTAGATTGGGCTGGATTAATTAATGATAAGAGGTCTACTTCAAGGTACTATTCATTTGTGTGGGGTAACTTGGGGAAGTAAAAAGCAATCTATGCTTGCAAGGAGTAGTGTAGAAGCTGAGTTTAGATCCATGGCTCAAGGGATTTGTGAAGTCATGTGGCTGAACAGGTTGCTAAAAGAGTTGAAAATTTCAAGAAATTCTACTATAAAACTCTATTGTGACAATAAAGCTGTCATCAGTATTGCTCACAATCCGGTACACTATGATAGGACCAAGCATGTAGAAATTGATCGCCATTTCATTAAGGAAAAGATTGAGAAGGGATTGATATGCATCACATATGTCCCAACACGACAACAAGTTGCAGACATTTTGACACAAGGTCTAACAAAACCTATTTTAAGTTCCCGCTCATCTACATAAAAGATGTCCCAGCTTGATGGGGATTGTGGAGAATTATCTTATATTTAAATTTTAAAATTTTAAGTTCCAGATCAATTACGTAGATGAGTAAGAATAACTACTAGTAGTAGTTATTTGTCAGTTTCCTGCCCTCCATTTAAAGGACTCATTGTACATCTTTTAATTTAGAAAAAAAATTAGAATTAATCTTCTTTTAGTTTTCTCTGATTTCACATTTAAATTAAGAAGATGTATAGAGGGTAAAAATCCAATCGATAGATAACATAAATAAATAATTTTATTTTTTATTTCTTTTTTTAGTTGGCAAATAATAATAATATTGGACTTACAACTCAAATATAATCTAAAGTCTAGGACATGATATGACAGTCTAAATAGCAAAATTCTATTGGATGGAGATATAACTTTCTTCATTCATTTTTATTTTTTTCCTCTTCTAGCAAATTTTTACCATGTAGGCTGCTACATCAAATCGTAGACTTTGGGTTGTATTTAGGTTGTAACTTTAGTAAGGATGGCAAAACGATCTGCCAGGTCCGGAGCCCCACTGTGACCCATACATAAGAGGTGAGGGTTATCCCGCCCCATTTGAGGTTAGGGATGAGTCTGGTTCGGGTATATGCAGCCCTGTTTGGGGCAGTTTCAAGGCCAAGCCCAGCTTCTAGCCCTATTTGCCCTGCCTCGGCCCGAATCTAAAATATGCAAATGTTTTGGAACAATTTGTATTCCGAAAATTTCTAGAAAATTTTGGATTCTTTTTATACTCTAAAATTTTTATATGTTAAAATAGGCATCTCAATGGTTATCTAGAATTTTGTTTCACTTAAAAATTCATGACATTTGATTTTTTGTGATTTTTTTAAATTTGTTACCCAAACTTGAAAATTTCTATAGTTTTTCGGACATCTTTAGGTTTATATAAAAACTATTATAACTAATCAAGTACCATGCAAAAGTGATTCTTCTATTTTGTAATAAACTCAAAAAATCTTTCAAACATTTTTTTTTTGGCCTCAAATTGAAGGTTTGTACTATTTATCATGAATTTTTGAACTTTGAGCAGCAAACCTAGAACTCTTTATTTTCATAACAGAGCATGGAAACTGAACTAATTTTGATTGACTTGTACTTACACACAAAAAAAAATTCTCATTTTTAGTATGTTAATATTGTATATGCCTCCTTTAAATCTAAAAAATTTCATGATTTTTGGACCTTTGTAAAAATTGTTATGATTTTTTGACACTTACTGTTCACAATGTAAGTTTGTTAAATAGAATTTGAGGGTTGGCAAAACAAAGTTATTTCATGAGTTTCATGATCTCATTTTGATATGATATTTTTAGTGAGGTATCATATATGTGTCTAAATGAATTTTGAAAATTTTTGTAAAATTTAGAACAAACATCAATTTTCTAAAAATCATCCAATTAAGTGTGTTTGTTATGGTTATAGCTATGTACTTATTGATTTTGTTTATTGATATTATTTGTTGAATTGTTATATAGAAATAGTATGTATGATTTTTAGATCGAATAAATTATTAAAAAGTGGTCATCCTTATATGTGATATATTTATTTTAATTTTTGATTAAACATAAGATTGAAAAAAAATTATGAATGATAGGAGTGAGACAAGATGGCATAAAAAATAATTTAGCAGGGTGGGGTTGGATACCTGCTGGATTGGATCAGACCTGTCCTACCCTATTACCTGTTCGTTTATGAATCAAAATCCTGTTTTCTGTGGTACACATTTTCTAATGTAATTTATATTCAATCTCAACCACATTTTCTTTTCAAAATTTAAAATAATTTAAAATCAACCATATATTTCTAAATTTAATTTAAAATAAAAATACTGAATTTATAAACGAATACACAACTTTAGTACTATCATGCAAATAATGGGATAAAAAGATAGAAAAGGGGTGGTTTTGTCAAAAGGAAAAGAAGTAGGGGAAAACTTGACAATAGTGTTTTAGATAATATCGAGGTAAGCGAATTAAATAAAAATAAATAGCGTGTTGGTCGCTTCTACCCATCAAAAGCCAGCGAATCACAACGAAGGCCACATGTACAATATCCACCAGGAATCTACTTTCTTCTTCATCTTCAACTCCTCATTTAATATGTTTTTTTTAATATATAAATAGCCAATCAGCCACCCACTCACACACAGCTCAAACAAAAACTTCTTAGCGTTACGTATAAGCAGCAGCGGATCGCACAGAGAAGAGATAATGGGTTTGAAGGTCTGAATTCGCTCCTCTGTTTTCATGCTTTTATTTTTTTTTTTTCAATCAAATCTCTTAATTCTGTTTTGTTTGAGATCTCTTTTTATTCTAAAAGATGACTAACTAACCATTAGCCTCTGATGTTAACACTATGTTTTGTTTCTGGATGATTCAATTCGCCTTATTTTCTTTTTAAAACAATAAAAATTATGATCAATTTATGCTTCCAATTAGAAATTGTTTGAAGTTTTTTTTTTTTCTTTTTTGGGTAAATGTGATCTGGGTGTTGCAAGTTAGTTAGCTCTAAACTTAAAAGCTAACTTTATTCTAGTTGGATCCTAAGGAAAATTAAGGGAGGGAACTCAAAGTTGCTGTTTTAATGTATCCTTTTGATATATTGGATAAGGAACATGATTCATGTATTTACTTTTGTGGGTTTTTGATTAATTTCTTTTCTTTGGACCCATTCAATATTCTAGTTAATTATCAATCTATTTGGAATATTTGAAGTTTGGAGTTTATGTATTTAGATTTTGAGGGTTGATTTCTTTTTTTCTTGGTTGGCGTTAGATTTGGATTTGAATACTATTAATTTGTAACTTGGTATTTTGCACTTTGAAGTTTTGTTACCCAACCCCATTGGTTGGGTTGAGTAGTTGTGACTTTAAGTTTCAACCAAAAATTCCAAGTAACAAATAGTAATAGTGTGTGATGGTTTTTATCACTTTATCTATCTATCCTTTGTTCATGCGGTTAGCATGTAATCATCTGAAATTTATCCTTCTTAAAATAGTTAAGCTTGAGCTTGAAGTGTTATCTTTATTAATCATATATCTCATACTTGATGAGAAGCATGATAATTTTAATATCAATGATAAAATTCTGGTTTTCCAGGAGGAGTTTGAGGAGTATGCTGAGAAAGCTAAGACCCTCCCAGAGACAACAACAAATGAAAACAAGCTCATTCTGTATGGGCTCTACAAGCAAGCCACTGTTGGACCAGTGAATACCAGTTAATATTTTACTGCTATATGCACACCTTTGAACCATTTTTATCCCTCTACTATCCTTGTTCATTTTTTTAGTCTGATTTGCAGCCCGACCTGGAATGTTCAACATGAGGGACAGAGCAAAGTGGGACTCATGGAAGGCTGTTGAAGGTGGGTAGTTTCAGGAATTGGAGTGTTCTTAAGCAACATAGCTCTGTTTTGTTTTCCTGAATCAGGGGAAAATCTGCTTCTATGTTTGTTGTTTGTTGCAACTACTTATATTATTCAAATCTGTTTTGGCAGGGAAATCTAAGGATGAAGCCATGGGCGACTATATCACAAAGGTAAAGCAGTTGCTGGAGGAAGCTGGTGTTTCTGCTTGACATTCCCTTGAGTGCTCGTCCTGAATTTATGTGTTTGGGAAGTTAAAAATAAGTTCAAATGAAAAAATGTTAGTTGCTTCAGGACTGATGCTATCTTATATCTGAATTTATGTCAGCTTAAATTATTATTACTGCTTATGAATTATGTTAAGTACTTCTGTTGAATTTGATCAAAATGATTATCTAAGTTTAAGACTGCTCTTGCCGATGTCCCTGTCGTACTCAACAGCACAAAACTAATGCTGGGCATCAATGACCTGGACGACAATATCTTCTCTCCTGGATAAATATCCAGAGTAGCAGAACTATAGCTACAATTAATTCTTAATCGATAAAGGGCTAGTTTTCGACTGCTATTGTTATTATTGTGAAAATAATTACCTACTTTTATTATTGTGAAAACAATTACCTATTTTTACCGCAACAATTGAAATGTTTCAAAAATGAACTCCTCTAAATAAAGTACTTCAAAAGAAGGGGCTTTTAAGTTCAGTTATACAATGTCGCCATCTTCTGTGGCCAAAACTAAATCAAACGCCAGAATTTTTGTGTCCTTGTCGACACCGCTGGACAAGCAGGTCCCAAGTTTGGGGGTATTTAAAAAAAAATTGTTAAAAATATATATATATATATATAAAATTAGTCCCTATTCATATTAAAATTGTGGAAAAAAGATAATGATAATCTTGAAATACACTTATTTAGTCAGAGTCACATTACAATGATTATAATAACAAAACTTTAAAAATAATAATAATAATAAATAATAGCAAACGATTAGATTAATATCTATAATTATTCTAATTAATAAAAAATATTGCAATATTAATATCTTATTAATTTAATATATCATAATAAATATAATATAATATGATTCTTCAATGTAAGTTTATTAATCACGTATTAACACATATTTTAAGTAATTGAAAATAATTATAGATCAAATATGCTATTATTTCATATTTTTATTTAAGAATACAATTAATTTTTAAGAATAAATGCAAGCCCTCAGATTATAACTTAACTTAAAAATAAAGACGAGTTAAAATCATAATTTATAATTTAAATAATAATATTTAAAGACAAGACTTGCCAATTTGGAGTAGGGTAACTAGTTAGTGTAATTTAGAGGAGAAATGAAAATTAAGAATTTTAATTTTGAATAGTTCTAGACTTACAACATTCATACAATATGATGTGACAATCTACATGACGAAAATTCACTGGAGGAGGACGAAAACAAAAATGAATGAGGAAAGTTGCATCTCCAATAAGATTTTGTAATATATGTTGCTACGTCATGTGGTAGAATTTATATTGTATGAATGTTTTAAGTCTAACATTATTATTTAATTTTTTAGTATTCGTAATAGTTTTCTTAAAGTTGATACAGTCAGATTTATAATAGACTGTGCTCTAACGTGAAGTGAATTTAGGGGTGGCAAGTTTTGACATGAAAGACGAGCACGATACAGACATGACATAGCGGGTTTGGGTTAACATTAATCGCGTCTATATAGAAGAATCCAACCCATTTAATAATCGTATCATGTTCGTATTAAGGCCTTCAACCCGCGAATGAAACAAATTCGTTTATAACCCAAACACATTTATAACACGATTAAAAAATTTGGTACGATTATCTAATTGATTTTGAAATTTGAATTGTAAATTAAGCTATTTTTGTAACTTTGTAAATCATAATCAAGTTATGATAAACACATGAAAATTCATTTTTAAGCATAAATAATTGATGCTATTTTTCAATATTTTAAAACTTTTTATGATATTTTAGCATAATTATTTGCTTGTGCCTATTTGACATTTGTTTCATTTCCTTTGCATTTTTTTTTAAGTCTTTATCTTTAAAAAAAATGTTGTCCTTAAATTGCGATTAATGGAAATCCTTGCGCTGGTTTTGTGAAAGGACATAACTCTCAATCTATAAATCAAAATGAAGAGATTCTTGAACCTCGAGCAACATGACCTAATCCTTTACAAAGTTGAAGAACAATCAAAACCCAAATCCAACATTTAAGAATTGGATTGCAACTGTTGCTCAGCCTAGCTTATCTCCAATATTTGGATTGTATCTCACAAACTATGTATCTAATTACTATGATTCCAGAGGCTGGGAATATTTGACTCAATTATCTATAACTCTTATGTTGATCACAAAATTAAATTCGATCATTTTCATAATCATAAAGATGTCATAATTTGTCAAAAGTAATGGCAGCTACAATCTGTCATACATTCAATATTTTGACCATAACTCATAGAACATTTATCCAAATTGCATGAGTTTAGCGGCTATGGAAAGATGAGACAAAAAGCTACAACTTTCATGTTTACCATGAAGTTTAATCCGATCATTTTAGTAGCCAAAAATGTGTTACAAGTTGGTGGCCGAAAATGTGGAAGATTTGGATTCATACTAGAATAGTTCCATTTAATTACCTCTATAAGGACACCTTCGGAAGCTGATTAAAAAATCTAGAAAAATTCCAAGAAAATTCATAGAATCCATTCTATCATTGTGTCTTACAATTCTCTTTTGTATTTTCTCTCTAGAATTTATGAGAATGAATTGGAAGCTAAGCTAGAGTTTTTGGCAACGCTAAAGATGAGATTTTTTGTGTAGTTTATCTATTTTTCTACCTTGATTTTTCTCCAAGGGCTATAAAGTTTTTACATTTATGCGTGTTTTAAACTTTTTCTCATCTTTTATTTTTCTATTAATCCAGAAATTATAATTTTCAGTTCCCATATAAATTCAGTCATGCTTTCTTTATGTGATTCTTTTTAATTTATAATTATTATTGATAGTTTCATTTTATAAATTTATCTTTTACTGCAATATTGTCAATTGATATAATATCGATCTTAGATAGTTTGGAACAATGAACATTGTGTGTGAAACTTGTTATGAAGAGTTTACTCATACCAAATACATTTGTTTACAAATTATGCTATACTAAAAATATCTTCCGATTGAATGTTTGGGATGTGAAACTTTCAATTAAGCCATAAATATTGAATTAAAGCGGGAAAATAGATTCACAAAGCGTAGTGATTCTCAAAGCCTTTCTCCTCCTATCATTATATATTTATTCCAATTTTTTTGCATTGTATCCTCTTTACAACAAATCACTTTAAAGTTAAATTTTATGTCTTTATGATCATTTTAGAGTTTTTGTTTCACTAACCTATTTTGTTGGAAGCTTCCCTGTGGGATTGACACCTCAGCCTATATTGCAATAACCGTGATATATTTTAAGCGTAAACATAATGTAATCGTATCAAACGTGTAAACATGTTATAATCATATCAAATGTCTAAACAGGTTAAATGTGTAAATAATGTCAATCATATAAACGTGTTATAATCGTGTTAGACGAATCATATTCATGTTTAAGATGGAAATACCCCCTTTATCGTTCATGTTACCATGTCGTCTCGTGTTACCCGTGTAATAATCATATTATGTTCGTGTTGGACCTAAGTGACATGAATAATAAATATATTGTGTTCATGTTTGATCAATTTGTTGTTTTTAGCTTGACATGACACAAACATAACATGCAAACATGAATTGCAACCGATGATATAAAGTAAGAGAAGTAATCAAATATTTTAGACGAAGGGGGCAATCTTTTTTTTGTCTGAAATCTGAATATGTCTTAATTAAACTGAAATCTGAATAGGTATGTGTTGACCCAGGTATGGCAACCCAAGAGGGGGGGTGAATTGGGTTTTTATTTATTAAAAACGGATTTAGAAAACTTTTCTTGAAAGATCAAAATTATTTAAATCTTTCTTTGAGAACAAAGGTAAAGAAGATGAAAATAGAATGCAATCAAGAGAATGGCAATAAAGAACAATCACAAGTGCAAGTAAATGTAAAGAGGATAGGGATAGAGAGAGTGCAAACTCGATGTACGTGGTTCGGCAAACATTGCCTACGTCCACGGGCTCCTAGCTCCACAAGCTAGGCTTTCCACTAAGTTGTAGAAATCTTTACAACTTGCTTGATGAATAACCTCACCAAGACTTTTTCCTTCAACTCTTGATAACACCACACCAAGAGTTCTTCTTGATGAACAACCTCACCAAGGCAATTTCCTTCAACCCTTGATAACACCACACCAAGAGTTCTTCTTGATGAACAACCGCACCAAGGCAACTTTCTTCAACTCTTGATAACACCACACCAAGAGTTCTTCTTGATGAACAACCTCACCAAGGAAAGAGTTCTCTCAAGGATAACTTTTATCCTTTAAAAGAAGATCTCATTCTCACCACAATACAAGAACAAAGAAAATTTTTACAACAAAAGTACAACTCTCTTCAAAGAGTAGATAAAGAATATAAAAGCTCTCTAGACTTGATATTTCTCTTGTTTTTTGCTTGATAAATGCTTATTGAATGCATGGGAGAAGGGCTCCTTTTATAGGCAAATGGGAAGAACTTAATCAAGTGAAGACACTAACTCCAAATTTTCAGCCCACCATAAAAACCGTATATCTGCCATTTTTGTCAATGTTACGTTTGAAATTTGAAAATATGCAAAACATAAAAGATCTGGAAAATTGAATAAGCTTTCCAACGCATCAAGAACCAAGTCATTTGGATATCTCTAGCTCAAGATATGGTCAAAACACCATTCGGTGCTCATGTGACTTGATTTTTATTCCATGTGTCAGTCCACTGACTTGCATGTGTATTATGTCGGCTTTCTGTTTGAAATTTGAATTTCTTCAAAGAATATAAAATCTGCTCCATTGAATCATCTTTCCAATGCCACAAGAATTAAGTCATTTGGATATCTCTAACTCAAGATATGGATAAAACATCATTCGGTGCTCAAATGAGTTGATTTTTCTTCTCTGTGTCAGTCCACCGAATTGCATGTCAATTATGTCGGCCTTCCGTTTGAAATTTGAATTTATTCAAAACATATGAAATGTGCTTCATTAAGTCCTCTTTCCAATGCCACAAGAATCAAGTCATTTTTATTTTTCTAGCTCAAGATATGTCTAAAAGAGTATTCGGTACTCATGTCAGCTGCTTCCAGTTGTTTTTCAACTTGCATGATTATTTGGACAACCTTACACTTGAAATTTGAATTTCTTTAAAACATATGAAATGTTATAAATTGAGCAAGCTTTCCAAAGGATTAAGAATCACGTTATTTGGATATTTGTAGAGAAATATATGATTAATTGATTAAACATTGTTCATGTGTCACATTTCTTGAGTCAATCCTTGTTCTTAAACTTTGGTGCTTTTAACATGTAGTCTTCTCCTTAGCTTCAACACTTCATTTTAATAAGCCTCTTCTTGATTTTACAATTATTTCAATGATATTACTCTTGCACATAAATAAACATGTTAGTAAATCACAATGAATCAATGTGTATTGTTATCATCAAATATTCATGTAGCCTTAGGGCTAACAGTATGCATATAAAAATATGAATGATATGTTTGTTTTTTATTTTAATATATGAATTGAAATGTTTGAAAATTAATGGTTTTACACATACATTCGTATTTATAATTTTTTTTACTTGTGATTTTATTTCATATAGTAAAAATATTTGCATTCAAAAATTTGTTGTGGATTTAATTTATTTAAATGTGTATAATTAGTTAAAAATATTTTTTCTAAAAGAATTTTATATATAAATAAGTTAAATGATCATAAAATAATTTTAAAAATATATAGAGAATCATAATATAAAATTAGAAATAAATAATAATATTCTAAAATTAAAGTATTAGGTTATGTATAAATTGATCATAATTGAATTCTTATGAGGGCATTTAAGAGAATTAGAGGAATTAGAGAAGTAATAAATGATAGACATTTGCATTTAGATAAAAATTAGAAATTTTAACTTTTTATATGTAGATGAAAATATATTAGATTAAGTCTTAAATATAAAAGTCATTATAAAATTATTTAAAATATAAAAATAAATTAAATCTAAACTTCAAAAAAAATAAATAAATTAGCCCTTAAATCTTAAATCTGTCTTGCAACTGATGCACCAATGGCTCGAGGGAAATCTCTCTCAATATTTTAATACAAAAAGAAAGGTGAGAGCCCATAGAAGTTGCTTTGAGGCTGAAGTGGAGACCATTTAATTCAAAATATCTATTATGCCCATCTTCACGTCTTCTTTTTTTTTTTTTTTAACAAAAATTTTAGGGAGGTCAAATTTGAAAATTTGTTAACACTATACTTGTGCATAATTAAAACTTTACATATATTTAATAATTTTTCTTTTAAATTGGTTAGGGTCGGGTCCTCGTTAAGCCTAAATGTGGTTCCACACCTGCCTTTGGCAACAAATTTTTTATTTTCCATTATTTTTTAAATTTAATAAAATAAATCTAATTACTTAAATTTAAATAGTATAATATAAATTCATATTTATTTAAAATGTATTCAGTCATTATATCTTTATAAATTTGAAATTATTTTGTAAATAAATATGTACATTTTTCGCATTAAATATTAATTTTCAATTATTTTGCTTTTGGTATTAAATTAAAATTAAAATTTGAACTTTAATATAAGCTATACGGTCATATTTTTAAATAAATTAAAAAATTAATTACACTTTTAAAATGTTATCAAACGTTTATAATTATATAAAGTCAATTTATATAAAAATTGTTAACATAATTAAAAAATTAATTACAAAATTTTGATAGTTAAATATTACAAAAGAATAATACATATGTTATTTATGGCCTGTTTGTTTCAGCTTCTACAAGTAGAGCTTATTGAAGTCTATCTTTTTAAGTAGAGCTTTTAAAAGTAAACTTTTATTAAAAAGTTATTGATTGTTTGATGGGACAAATGTAAAAGCATTTATTATAATTAAATTACTAAAATTAGAGTTTTGTTATAAGGAAAGAATAATGCAAATTATTTAAAATTAAATGAGGGTATCTTTGACATTTCAAAATTTTTAAAATGCTCAAAAAAAGCTTTTTTCAAAAGTCTGAATTTTGGGTTTCTTCCAGTAAAAGTAAAACAGCTTTTTTAATCATTCAAAAGCTCTTCTTAGATGGCAGTCAAATGATACAAAAAAAATTTTAAAGAAGTTTTTTATATTAAAAAAGCTCTTTTACCTAGTAGATAAGCTCAAACAAACGCACTCTTAATCATTTGTCATAAAAGCTATAGCAATAATAACTCAAACATCGACACCCTATTTTTTAAAGATAAAGTAATTTTTAAAAGCTAGATTACCGTACATTCTGTAATTGCTTTTATAAATTGATTATTTCTACGACATGATAAAAACTGCATATTTGTACAATTACAACAATCCATATTGACCCTAAATTTAGTATAGGATATTATTATTGGAGGTAACGATTGCTTTATGTGAATATTATTATATGATATCATATCGCGTTATATGATTTGTAATTGTCTACAAGATTTGAGATATAAACTTAAAGGGCATCGTTATCGGAACTTAAAGATCTGGTTCTTCACTAATTATTTGATATAATTTTATGACTTTTTTTGTATTGATTTACTGTAATTTAACAGAGATAAGGGAAAAAAATAAAACATAATTATTTTTAACGTAATGATTTTTTCCAAAAAAATTACTCAACTTTCTCCAAAAAAAATGTGTTTTAAGTGTTGTTTTCATTAAATTGATTATGAATTATTTGGTAATTGATATAATAATATTTTTTTGTTCATTTAGATGCAGCATTTGAGATGAGAATCTCTCTCTCTCTCTCTCTCTCTCTATATATATATATATATATATACACACACACACACTAAACTTTCACCAGAAAAAAAATGTGTTTTAAGTGTTGTTTTCACTAAATGAATGATGAATTATTTGGTAATTGATATAATAATATTTTCTTTTTCATTTAGATGCAGCATTTGAGATGAGAATTGAATCTATATATATATATATATTGATTGTTGAAAAAAATTCAATATAGGGATCACACTTAGAAAATGGACGAATGAAAAAAAAAAATTATTTAGAAGAATTTTAAGTTTAGTGATCACACTTAGGGGATTATTGTTTTTTTTTTTTTATTTAAAATCTAAATAGGTACGAATATGAAAATCTAAATAATATGTTTGCTGTTTTATTTTAATATCTGAAAACTAATGGTTTTACATATATATCCATATTTATGTATATTATTTTCACTTATAATTTTATTTCACATAGTAAAATTATTTGCATGCCAAATTTATTACGAATTTAATTTATACAAATATGTATAATTGGGTAAGAAATTATTTTTTCATAAAATGAATTTGATATATAAATTAGCTAAATAATCATAAAATAATTTTAAAATTATATAGAGAATTATAATATAAAATTAGAAATAAATATTAATGTTCCAAAACTAAAATATTAGGATATCTACAAATCGATCATAAATGAATTTTATAAGGGTATTTAAGATAATGAAATGAGTAATAAATGATTCAGACATTTGCGTTGGTTATAAATGAATTTTAGCCTTTTTCATTTAAATGAAAATGTCTTAGATTAACAGGCTAATTGGTTTTTTATCTGAAGTCTGAATTTACTTAATCTTAGATTTTAGACTTTCTAAGGGTAATTGTTTTTAGACTAAACACTTTTTCTTATATAATTATATCTAAATAGAAAAAACTATATCCTCCTGTCTTTTATCTGAATGAGAAAAGATCTGGATTATTTATTTTTATATTCTAAACACACTTGTTAATTTTAATCAATTCCCATATTGTAAATTCTTTACGTTCTTTTCGTAATCTTAAACTCTTTTGTGAGATCAAATTGTAAATCAACTCTTTCAAGCATCAAATTAATCTTTTGTTTTTAATTATTCTATTGTTAAAATAATTTTTTGAATACTCATTTGTTATTTTTTGATTAATAGTAATTAAAAATTCAGATTATATGTGAAACACATTAATAAACAATATAATTTTTTTATGACACTATAGTATTCTAATTATGATTTTGTTGTATTGATTATTTACATATGTTTATATAACATATGTAATATATGATATGTATAATACTAAATAAGGGTATAGATGCCAAATTATTAACTTTAAGATGTTTTTAGTTATTAAAAACAAACAATTTAAGACATTTTAAAAAAATTAAAAAAACAAGCATATCATGTAGACATTTTGTATTCAAATCTATTCAGATTTCAGTCAAATTTAGACCCATTTAGGTTTCAGATAAAAAACATTCGCCCCCAAAGTCTTAAATAAAAAAAAAATCATGAAAAGATTTGAAGTTTGAGAATAAGTTAAATTCAAACTTCAGACTTAAAAAACAATCAACCTCTTATAAAATATAGCATTAGGGTTGTGCTAACGGTCATGTATTAGAGTTATTCTAAATTGACCATAAAAACATTAGTTTAGTATAAATGAAAAATATCATTTTACTATTTTAAGAAGTATTTTTATAATTAAGAATTAACCAATAATAAATTAACATGTATTTAATTTAGGAGTAATGCTACTCTTATAAATTATTTATACAAACTCAATCATACAAACTAAAGTGGCATGATGTGATTTGATAAATAAATGTAGTGATTTGATAAATATATACTAATAATAAATGACATTAATTAACATAGGTAATATGACGATCATATATGGATGCCACATCACTTTGTATGGATAAGTTTGTATAAGTAATTTGTAAGAGTAGCATTACTCTTTAATTTAGTGGTGTTCGTTGGTTTAAATACAATGAATTTAGCTACTAACCAATTATAACTACTACTAACCAGTTTAGAAAATTTTCAGTCCAATCTAATCTGATTAAGGGTGAATATCTAATCCAACAACAAATTATTGAGATCCAATTTGATCCAATCAGTATTGAAAGGTATAAAATCTGGTTCAATCCGACATCAAGGAACTTCTAACCAAATACATTATTTGATGAAAGAACCAAAATTCAATATAATATGATATAACAAACAGTCGTATATATTTTAAATTATCTTTAGATTTAGATTTATGTAAAAATAAATAAAATATTTATATTTCATATATACTTTGAGTTTAAAATCATCAAAATAGACTGTATTTCTTCAAAACTATGTATATTATCTGGATTGAATCGATTTTCGATAGATATTCGTGGTATAATCTACCAACCAATCCAATTAATTAATTTTTTAATTTTTAAGTCTAATTTAATCTATTATTTCTTTAAATTCAATTAAATTTATATTAAATTGGATCGGTCAGTTTTTATAAATTAGATTGAATATTGAATACCCCTAATTTAATTATTGTTTTTAGGGTTTTAACAACGCGAGTTTGTATAGAATACACGTTGACGTCGAGATAACCTTTAGTATCATTCACATTATCTTAATTTCTTGTAAAAGAATAATATATTAATTCATACAGTTTACATTTATGAGCAAATGTTACAGAACGGTGATGATAAACATCGAGCAGTTAACCGCTGGCAAATCCAACGACCTCCTGAACCTATTTACTCTCAAATTAATGATCACCATCTTTTGCTTCGACGGTTGATGGAGTAATTATCCGTCCCTCTTAAGAGGTTTGGTCACCAACTGCCTCCTGAACCTATTTACTCTCAGAGATAATTCAATTTGCCCCCTGAGGTTCATCGAAACTAAAAATGCCCCCTCTCATAAATGATCAATCCAGACGTTAACTTAAACGGTTTTCGACAGTTGACCGTTGACTGACTGATGATGACATGTAGCTAAAAGATGAAAATACCCTTATCCTTCGCACATTTAATAATATAATGATACCAAAACAAATAAAAAATAAAATTTTACTGAAAATATGAACAATTTAAATTATTATATAAATTATGAAATTATCCTAAAAATGAAATTCATATTCGCAAGACTGCCTATCAATCCAGAAAAAAATCACATCCAATGCAGACTTTCTCAAGTACAAACAGAAACAAAAAAGCACTTTCTTTTGTTGTAAGGACTTTTCTCAAATTAATAAAGCCAAGTTCCAAACAAACCAAAACAAAACCATCACAGAACCCGAATGAACCAGAATAAAATCTACACCGAAATAGTTTGGAGTGGTGGTGTAAAAAGTTCCTAGAACCATGACAACAAATACTTCTCGCCAAGCCGGCGTCCATGACACAACCACCCTGCAGCCAAGCTAACCAACGGAACAACCGGCGTCTAGCCGACAACAACCCTGACACAACTACAAAAACCAACGGCCGACCACCCAACCTCGAACAAATCCACCCTAACACTGCAACACAGACACGACTAACCACCCAAACCACCTATTTGACCTCCACGCAACAGTTTTGGTCAGGGAGGAGAGTGGGGGGTAAGGGAGAGGGAGAGAGGAGAGAGGTGGAATTGGAAGAGGTAGAGGGAGGGTTGGCCGAGGAAGCGAAGGCGCCGTCGATGTCGGAGAAGATGGAGCGAATTACGAGAGGCGTTCGTTCAATTTAGATTTTAATTATAATTATAAATATTTTATTTTTTGATAATTTATAATTATTTTATTATATATTATTATTTTATTTAGTTTACTGTATTGTTATATGATTACCATTTTGCCCTCTAGCGGTTTAAGTTAATGCCCATGTTGATAATTTAGGGGTAAATTAAATTAGGGGTAAATTAGAATTTTTAGAATGAGAGGGGGCAGTTGTATTTGTGATCAACCTCAGGGGACAAATTGGAAATACCTTTACTTTGTAAAGAGCCTATTTTAGTCTCTTCTCGGTCTCTAGGTCATGGCATGCAAAAAAATTGGGGAGGGGTTGATGACAAGGAGGCCCATAAAATAGGGGCATCCGGTATTTCCCAAGTTATTAATATCAGGTTTTCATTTTTACAAACTTCAATTAGGATGGCCCATAAAATAGGGGCATCCGGTATTTCCCCAGTTATTAATATCAGGTTTTCATTTTACAAACTTTAATTAGGATTGTCAAAACCTCGTACGATTATCTCTAATTCTGAAAATTTTACATATTTTATTTTTTTGTTAAGAATCTGAAAAATTTTTTGTAAAAAAAAGTTTTCAAATTGTATATAATTGATCATTAAAAAATATTCAGAATTTTGTAATTATGTATTTTCACACTAATATCTATCTAGGGACAAAATTGAAATTAAAGTTTATACAGTTTTATCTTTTTTATAAATAATAAAATATTCAAATATCATGATTGCAATTGATGTTGTTGGAGATTTAATGAGCGAAAATGGGAATGTCAAGGACAAATAAATAATTACATTTAATGAGACAATTTTTCTGATAATTTAACGAGACAGGTGGTAATGGTACGGTGCTTTCTACTTGTTTTTTAAAAGGGCAGTGTCATCCAGTTTTTGACCTAATGATAGGGGATCATCTGATAATGCCCCAAACAAAAATAAAGAATATAAAAAAAATCAAAAGTATGCTACTACTCTTCTATCGACTACTATCTCAATAAGTTTTAAAAAAATTATTATCATAATAAAAAATTATTAAACTTAAAAAATTATTAAAAATAATAAAAAAATTTATCGCATTTACATTTATAAAAAATTATAAATTTATAAAGTTGAAAGCGTGTTTGTTTCAGCTTCTTTACTAATCAAAAGAGTTTTTTTAATATGAAACACTCTTCTAAATTTTTTTTAGATTATTTGGTTGCCATCTAAGGGGAGTTTATGGATGATTAAAAAACTATTTTATGTCTTTTAGAAGAATCTCAAAATTAAGGCTTTTAAGATAAATACTTATATATTGATCAATCAAACAACCATTAACTTTTTTATAAAAACTTTAATTTTACAAGCTCTACTTTAATAAGATCTATTTTAATAAATTCTGTTTGAAAAAGTAGAAACAAATATGCCTTAAGTCTTTTAAGGCAATTTCTTTATTTTCTTTATTTTAGTTTTTCGATTCTTAAAATTTTAAATATTTTTAATAGTTAATTAAGAGTAATTTAGGAAAACATATATTTTTAACCGAAATTTTTAACAATTTTTAATAGAAAAAGGAGATACTTGAGGTTTTTTAAACTAGAGGTGGTCCTATAAGATTTTGACAAACTTCAGGAGAGATTTACGAAATTGACCCTAATAATAATACTGCCAAATCTTTCTTCTACATTTTTAGCCCAGGATCAATTTTCAATTAGATAATAATACTTTATTTTCATTCTGAAAAGTTTTTAAAAACACTCCAAATTTAAATATAATGTAAAATATATACAACATTAAAATTTATATACTATGACCTAATCAATAGATAAGTGCCTCCGACCGGTGTGCGGAAAAGTATCCGACAATTAAGCCTTCAACCGAACGATAGCATAAAATTTTTTTCGAAACTAATCCATTTATATCTTTCAATTTCACCAGTCATTTATTATTAGTTTGTACGTGTGAGTGTTAAACAACGTTAATGACAAAAAATGAATCCGATTTTCGTTCACTTTCCAAAACCTTTCCCCTCTACTTTCTCAAATTATCGACCCATTAATTACCTCATATTCCATTCCAGGCGCCCCTTTTCAGTTCACTCTTGGTATCATCATTCTTGGTGGGCACTGATCACAGTTTTTGCAGCTTAACTGTTTCATATGTGATAACTTCACAATGAAGAGAGATTCTGATTTTGACAAGAGAGCAAACCAGATTGATGCTACCATGAACACCCTGCAATTTCATCTTAAACTAGACATCTGATTTTCTCTTTATGGTTTAGATCAGCATATATACCGAAGAAGCAACGGGTTTTTTTGTTAGATTAAGATTTGAGGATACCATTCTTGAGATTCTATTGAACAAAAGGATATCTAGAGATATAACATTCCCTTACACGAGAAGCACCATCTCTGGCCAGAATGCCTTCTAGGTCTCCGATAATTCTGGCCAGCCATATTTCCAAATTTCTCTGAACTTCTTTCAAATTGTTTCTAATGCAGTCGAAGGACCGTCTCGTGGTTAGCTTGGGCTGGCTTCCTAGTTCATCATCATAATGAGATTTCCCAATCTCTGTTTGTAATGCCACAAGTTTCTGTCCAGTTTCGGATGCACGCTGCTGAAGTTGAAATGCTTCAAGCAAAAATTCTGCTTGCCTTTGTGTTCGAAATTCAGGATTGAGTGTGGATTCACAAGGATCACTAGCCTGCTGTAAAAAGCAAGAGGCAAGGAGACTTAAGCAACATGATTCATAAATTTTCTATTCACCAAACTCAATGAGAACAGATGAGCAAAAAAAATTGGTATTTCGTAGGGGGGAGACAGGGAGAGAGAGAGTGTGTGTGCGTGTGTGTGTGTGTTCCGGATAAACTAAAAAAATTATTTTAATCCCACACTGACATGCGACTGCTTTGATCCTCAATAATGATTTCACGAAAACATCAACAAATACAGTAAATCTAAAGAAAAGGTAACATTAATACCACTATTGAGTTTGTCTTTGGATCCACCTCATTAAAAAAAAAAGACTTTGATAAAAGACATGGATCCAACTCTTCAACTCTTGAGCAAATGATATCAACAGCCTCAGTAGACAAAAATATGTAAAAACAGCAGCCAAAAGTTTACACAGTTTTATAGACTTTGATTGTGGTACAATTAAGTGCATAAATGACCAGTGGATTCTCTGGGATGAACACGAATGGATAGCAAAAATTTCTATATTAATTATGATATAATATTTAATTGTATGAAGTCTACATATGTTTACCATGTAAAATCTATAATCAATTAAAGTTTTTCCAATCTTCTTGATTACATAAAAAGCATAATCAAACCAAAAAGATCATTTAACCTATGAAAAATACACCAAAAAAATCGCCTTGCAGAAATATATTCTCTAAAATCAAACCGTCAAATTTTCTCCTTTTATTTTTCATTTATTTATTTCCACTCAAATATGGTAGTTGATCAATTAGGTCCTAATGTGCACACTCCAATAACCCAAATTAGTTGCAATCACAAAAGGAATTCACATTCTGTCTCATATCAAACAGTACAATCATGAGTAACTATGCAGCCTCCTTTCAGATTTGCTAAGCAATCTCTTCAAAATCAAGCTCAATCGAGCAACATGGTTTCAATAAGCAGTAAAAGTCGAAAGGGAATGCAAACAAAGCACTGTACAAAAATATAATCAGAAGTAGAAAAGTCTTACCATTCTTCTGCAAAGGTCATCAATCTTCCCTGCAAGAGCTTGGTATCTCTTAGCCTGCTTCCTCATTATTGCTGGGACCTTTGACAGATCACTTTTCCCAATCTTTTCCAAATTCAGCAGTTCCTCTTCAAGTAACTTCAGCTTAGAGGAAACTCCTGATGACTCACCATCTACCTTCCAAGGGGACTCCCTCCTGAAAGGAAAGCAAATGTTGCTTTTTTTTGTTAGTGCAGTGTTCCAATAATTTTTACTTCACCAATAATCAGTTTCTGGATTGTTCAAATTTACCTAGCTACGAAATGCTTCATATGGTACAGTGATTCAAGGGATTCATACTGTACATCCTGCAGGAATAATCCGAGATCAAACAGCGGAAGACATCTTCAACACAAATCAATTGACCGCTAGGAGAGTCCAGATCAAATTGTTTTGAAGGTTAGAGTTTAAGATCTTGCTCTTTACTGTGTGCACCGCAATTTTATTTCCCATTACAACGTTGACCAATGCATCTACCAATAGCTCAAAATTTGTGTTATAATTTGCAACCAAAAAGTGGTGCCATCAATCCTTCCACCTTACCAAGAAAGTAAAATCATGCAACCTAGTGTCTTCTTTTTTCAAAAAAAAAAAACCTAGTGTCTTCTTGTTAGCATCTTCAAAGTTTGAATTTGAACAATTTATATTGTTATATGAGCTTGTTAAAGAATTTGGTTTGGTTGTTGTAGATATTGACCTCCTGTGGTCCAAACTCATCAACAATATGATCAAATAAAGCAAAGATAACCAGACGTCTTGTCATGAAGCCATGGATAAGGGTGGTCCCATCAATGCCGAAGTTGAATTGCGACTTAGAGAGAAAGTGGCAGCAGATTTTTAGAAGGTAACAAATGAAGTTTTTGACCACATCATTGAGTTACTTAGGTTAGACAAAATGCAAATTTCAGAATGACAGAAGGTAAGACAAATGGAAACTGTCGTACACACACTCTCCACCACAAAGATGATTAACTGCGCACTCAAAATACAACACTCATGTTTGAGTAATCAATTTTACTTCAAAAAAAGCATCAAGTCAAGGAAACAAAGAGAATAATCTGCATGTAAAACTTGCCTCGCTTTCTTCAAAACAAAGAGACTTTTTTTTTAACGAAATCACTTGTTAACTTGGCCTAGAATTTAACTTTGACATTAAAAGTTAAAAATTAAAAAGAAAAAAAAAGAGGGAGAGAAACACAGCTCAAACCTGCCACAGAGTAGCTTTCTCAGCCCAAAACTTAGAAGCGGAAGCCAAAAACTCCGAACCAAACGCGAAATTCCCATTCTGCCCATCATCCCCACCGTAGCATTCCCTGCTCCCGCAGCCACCGCCGCCCAATTGCTCCTCCTCCTCCTCCTCAAACTGACAGCCTCTTCTCGACATGAACCCAATCATCTCCTCCAGCTCATCAATTCTCTTCTTGGATTCCATCTTCTCTCTCTCCATTTCGTCCAACTTCGATCTCAAATTTGCCATCTCTTCCGTGGCAGCGTCGATCTGCTGCAGCAAGCGCTTCTCCTCCAACTGCCAGGCATTCCTATGGCTGGCAAAGATCTCCACCACTCTTGCATTTGCTTTTGAGTCCTCTTTTCTTCGTGATTTCATTTGCTTGAGCTGTTCCTCCGCCGTGATTAGCCTTGATGATAGCTCTTTGACATGCGATTCCAGGGTGGGGAGTAGAGAGAGTGACTTCTTCGGAAAGAATGCTAGAAACAGAGCAAAACTTAGTCCAAGATAGGAAGCAAGGAGCTTCTTTGCTGCTGCTTCTTCTTCTTCTTGTTGTTGTTGTTGGTGCAGCTCTAGCTCGTGTGCTGCCATTAGTGATGGAACTGCTACCTAGCTGTGAAAGAGAGACAGACAGAGGGGTTTTCACCTTTTTTATTTTTTATTTATTTTGTTCAAATTTGTATTTATTTTAGTAGGGATTTTACATAATGCGGGATTGATTTGGATTGGGTAATTATTGTTGGCCCCTGTTATTTACAAAAACCACGGTCCCCAACTTTTGGAAAAACATCAAGAAACCTCTTGCCGTTAGTCTCCGTTTCATGAAGCAGGGGTATCAAAGTAATTTTAAGTTATGATAAAATATCTCCTATAAAATAATAAAATTGATATCATTTAATTATTTTTATTCTTTATTTTATTTCATTTTTCTTTCTTCTCTTCCCTGCTCTTTCAAGTTTTCTTCCCTGATGAAATTCCTCTCATCATGAAATCCTCTTCTCTCCCATCCTCTCTCTTTTTCCTCAATCTCTCACTTATTTCTTTTCTCACTCTCGCTCTCTTTACCTTCCCCTTTTCTAGAATCAGATTCAATCTATTCCATCTCACAGGCTTAAATTCGTAAACCCTAGTCAAATTCAATCCTAATACTGTGACATTGACCGTGGGCGCTAGGAGTGGCGGCTTGCTTTTGGGTTTGGTAGAAGGTAGAGTGGCAATGTGGAGGTGGGCGCTAGGGTTTGTGGCCATGGCATTGAAGTTTTTTTCTATTGTTCCTAATTGTTGACTAGCAGTTGGTCTTCTTTCAATTTGTTGGTTTGCCTTGAGGAGACGAAATTATGACGAGCGAGGCTTTCGAGCTTTGACTGATTAATTTGCCTTTGTTTGCTTTCCATTTGGTTGTGTGATTTCACTCTCGTCTCCACCATCAATTGTTATTAGCTGCTGATATAGTGGATCCTGTTGGCCAACGATGAATCAAATGCCAAGGGTTTGACCTTGATGGGTATTCTTGAATTGGTTCAAATCTTTAGAAGAAGAAATAGTGGCCTACATGAAATTAATTCAGTGAGCATATTTGATATGGGGGGTCATCAGTTTTCAATTTGTAGTGAGGTTTTACTTGTAAAGTTAGGGATTTGAGTATGGATTTAATTGTTCTGTTTGATCAACTATACAATTTCATTTATTATTGTCTATAAAAATTCAATTTTCCAGCAAAGAAAGTGAAATCGGATTTCTGTCTTTGTTGGTTGAATGTTTTGCATTAGTAAAACCATGATTCTAATTATTAAAAAAATTAGTTTTTAAAATTTATTGAATTTTAAATTTGTTTATTTAATGTTAGAGAATGGGCTGTCAAGGATAAATTAGTCATTGTAATTACTGATCTAGGATTTTTTGACACCAACGGGACGGAAGGCAACAGTCGGGGGTTTACCGGTGTTTTTCAAAAAGTTAGATGGCCGTCTGTTGTTTTGTACATATAGGGGTTTGGGTGATAGGCTGATAGCTGCCTCTTGGATTTACTGGAGTGGGCTTGTTTGGTTGGGGATTGTCCTTTTCTTTAAAGAGATATGGACAGCGGACAGCGCGCTCTTTCAGACTTTTACCTCAATTTCCTTTCCCACTTTTACCTTTTACTTGAACTTCAGGTTTCCTTTTGTTTTTTTCTTTTATTTTTTTAATAAAAACCAGGGAATACATTTAAAAAAAAAAAAAAAACAAACAGCAAGTTTTGAAGGCCAGAAATAACCAATCAAACCCATTAGTTGTTAACTAATAAGTTTAGAGTCGTAAGTTGTTTAAGTGTTAAATTGTAACACGATACTAAACAAGCTTTTAATATTGTGTTAGTTGTTAATCACTATTTACACTATTTAATACGATCTAGGCGCGTTTGGGAAGCAGGACAAAAGCTGTATTTGACTATTTTTTAGAATTAATTGTTTAATCTCTTGTTTGATTTTTTTAAAAGATATTAAAACTATTGTTAGTCCCAATAGTGTCAATCTCATGGGGCAAGTAGTCTCATGTGAAACCATGGGACTCAATAGTCCCAAGATTTTACAAATTTTTTATTTTTATTATAATTTATAATATTATAATTAAAATATAATATATTTCAAATAAAAGTAAATATTATTAAACTTATATTAAATAATATTAAAAATAAATATTATTAAACTTATATTAAATAATATTAAAAATACTTAATTCTTAATAAAAGAGTAATATTTAACAACTTTTCAATAAATATAATTTTTAGCTATATTTAAATATTTAATTGTGATGTAATAAATAAAATTTTTATTATAAACATTTTATTTTCCTCAATATTACAAATTTTATTATTATAATTGACAATATTATAATAAAAATATAATATAGTAATAAATAAAAATAAAATATTATTAAATTCATATTAAATAATATTTAAAATACTTACTTTTTCATAAAATAGTAATATTTAATAATTTTTTCAATAAATATAATTTCTAACAATAATAAATATTTATTAATGATGTAATAAAATATTTTTATTATAAATATTTTATTTTCCATTATAATACAATTTTTATTTTTATAATAATTCATAAAATTATAATTAAAATGTAATATAATAATAAATAAAAATAAATTGTTAATAAATTCATAATAAATAACATTAAAAATTCCTACTTTTACATAAAAGAGTAATATTTAATAGTTTTCGAATAAATATAATTTTAACTATAGTTAAATATTTAATTATGATGTAATAAAAATAATTTTATTATAAATATTTTATTTTCCATTATATTACAAATTTTTATTTTTATTATAATTCATAATATTATAGTTGAAATATAATAAATAATAAAAAAATATAATATTATTAAATTCATATTAAATAATATTAAAAATCTTACTTTTTCATAAAACAGTGATATTTAATGATTTTTAAATAAATATAATATTTAAATATATTTAAATATTTAATTAACTATAAATATGATGTAATAATAAATTAAACTTGAATAAAATTAAATTAGTTTATATTTAAAAATAGATGTTTTAAAAGTTTATAATATACTAATATAGTCCAGTCTCATACTACACCAAATATAAGATAACACTGTATGTGATCTGATCCAATCTGGTATAATCCCAATCAAAGTCTCAATCTGAGTTCAGTCCAGTCCAATCCAGACTTCCAAACGCGCCCTAAAGTAATAACGTATCAAGCAATATAAGCCGTAAAATTTAAAAGTTGGTAATGGTTTACTTTTTAAAAAATTTAGTGCCATCTTGGGTTGCATGGGTTGCTATAGTTTTGAAAAGAAGCATGTTTTTTTTTGTCAGCAATAGCAACCATTTTCAAGTTACTTAAAAAAGAGGTTGTTTAATATATATAAATGTTTAAATATATGTTTTTACCAAAAAAAAAAAACTCCAAAAACAGGGGTTTGACTACTTTTTAGAGGTTTTTTTAAGTGTTAAAAGCCTAAAATATCCTAATTATAAAACATAATACAAAATTATGCTTCTTGTTAAAGTTTTCGTTTTGAAATTTGTACTTAATTAATAAGAAAAAAACTATAAATATTATTTATTTTCATAATTTTCTATAAATATTTTTTATAAATTTTTATTTTTTTGAAGATTTTATTATTTTTAGATTTCATAATAATTTATTTAATTGAATAATTATTTAATAAATATAATATTTTAAATCACTTTTAATTAGTGTAGTTATGAATATATTTGTATAATTTATAATTAATATATATGTTGAATATAAAATTCATGATATGTAAATTTATGATATGTGTATAAAATTTAAAATTATTTCATAAATAAATAGATCCATTTTGATATTATAATATTAATTTTAAATTATTTTGGTTTTGATATTAAATTAAAAATATAATTTAAACTTTAATATAAACTATACAATCATATATTCTTACAAAAAAAAATAAGCATACATTTTTAAATGTTATAGATTATTATTGTTATTCATATAAGAATTATTATAAATAATTTATATAAGACCTGCTTGAAAAAATTTAAAAAAAATGACTATGAATATTAATAGTTAAATATTATAAAGGGATAATGACATTTACATTTTAATTATTTGGATATAATAAAAGTTACAGCAATAACAATCTCAAACATATCTATCATGCTTAAGCAGTTTTTAAAAGTTTATTTACCAAACATCTTCCAACTTCTTTTAAAAGCTTTTTTTTTTTATAGCACATCAAAAGCCACTTATTTCTACAGCAACAGCATTCCTAAACTGGCCTTTAATATTGTTACTCATTTCAAATTCTATCACAAATTTTGTATATCAAATAATGCATATATAATAATATTTATTAAGTGGATACTTTGGTGTAGTATTTTTTTTTATTCATTCATATCATTTGAAATATATGATTTTAGAATAATAATCGAGATATTATCAGTATTCCTAAATTATATACTTAAATTATCGAGGATAATTCTTCAAACATATATGTATCATAAATTTGTGTCTTAGATTTTATAAGAAAATTAAATATTCGAGTTAAGTATACATTTATAAGCTTAAACTTTTAGTAAAAGTGATAAACTTAACATGATATTAACATAATGTGAGAGAATGTGTGAGAAAATTAAATATTCAACTTAAATCAATATCTACATGTTTAAATTTTTAGATAAAGTGATAAACTTACCGAAGTAATTAATAGTTTACTAAGCGTGTTTGATGCGCAGTATAGCGCTGCATTGTATAGTATTAAGAAATTATACTACTTTTAGTACGGAACTGTATAGTATAACGCGTGTACTGTAGCGACACTGTAGCGGGTACTGTAGCGACACTGTTTGTATAAAAGTTGAGTATTTTTATACCAAGCCTACCCATGGTATTACACCGTATAAGCTTATTTTTGTCTCAATCTTCACTAATAAATACAAAAAAAAATTATATAAATTAAATATTTATATAATTAATAAATAATTTATTAAATATTTAAATAAATAAAAAATTTAATAATTAAATTTTTATATTAGAAATAATTTTAATTATTATTTAAATTTATTTTATATTTAAATTAAATGTTTCATATTATAATTTTTTTAGGTTTTATCTAATACAATAATGTTCTATCAAATATAGTATAGTATTATATTTTATCTAATCTTATCCTATACTATTCAATTCAATCCAATCCAAACAAATTTACGCTATCCTATACAATGTTATACAACGCATCAAATATAATAGGGTTGTGATACGAATGCGGTGGAGCTCCACCACGCCGGTCCCTATCCCTGCCTAACTCACTATACCTGCCTAAGTCGTTCTCTTGAATCCCATCAATGAGGCAATTACTTTATGTGCTTCGAGGAGAACTGCAACTTGCTTTCGTCAGTGTGGAAATGGACCTTACCCAACCAAGTCCAAGCATAATGTTCCTTGCCTAAGATTAGAAGACAGCCCACCAAAGCCAACTCAGCCCATTGCACTGGCAAGGAAGTTGAATTGAAGTCGTGTGGACTTGCTGGACCAAGTTAGAATTGTGTTTTGTGTTCCCACTCTAATTTGGTTCCATCCAGCGCATTGTGATCGGCCATGGTGGCGGTGGACCTTGCCTGTAGACAAGCACCTTAGAACATGTACAACAGTACAAATCATTCCAATTTCGAGAGCTTCTCTAAAGCATTGCTAAAAGTTTCTAGTTGTCTTATTTTGCAGTTTACACCCTTCATACCATTTCTTTTTAACTTTTATCATTCACGCAATAATTGGTACATTGTTCTTTGCGTCACCTTTTGATGTTTTAAAATTTAAACCTTATATATCTAATTGAAGAGTACATGCGAAAATCTAATTGTTATGGCCATAATAATATTGGGCCTCAATTATTTTTAATTCAGTAAGCCTATTACTGTGGTCCATTATCTGGGCCCATTATTTGGGTCCCACAATGACCCAGCCCAGCTCAATTATTTATGATACGGTAAGCCCATTACCGTATCTCACTATCTGGGCCCATTACAGTAAGCCCATTACTGTATCCCATTATCTGGGCCCATTACAGTAAGCCCATTACTTTATCCCATTAGCTGGGCCTATTACAGTAAGCCCATTACTGTATCCTACTATCCGGGCCCATACGGTAAGCCCATTACCGTATCCCATTACATGGGCCCATTACAGTAAGCCCATTACTGTAGCCCATCGTCTGGGCCTATTATCTGGGTTCCACAATGGCCCATTCCGACTCCTATATAAACCCTCCGGAACGTTGCTCAAGGTAAGTTGACAAATGCACATTTTTCTGAACTTATTATCTCTCTACAATTCCTCTATTTTTGAGAGCTTCTCTCTCTAGGAATTTCTCTCAGAAAATTCCGGAGTGCCGGATACTGACTTGAGCGTCGGAGGGTCACCGCCGGCACCACCGTCGGAACCCCTGACCGTTTTTCTGTGCTCGCAGGACCGGACCCGTCGCACGACCCGAGCTCCGACCCGCTCCCCCGGCCGTCCGGAAACCGTGCATCAACAGTTGGCGCCGTCTGTGGGGAACGACAATCTAAGCCTCTTTAGTTGTTGCTCTCATCCTAACGTACTCAAAAACATCATGAGTCACGAATCTCAACACTCGACCTCCTTAGACGTTGATGAAGAAATTGAGGTGGAAGCGCCTTCCCGACGCCGAAGGGTAGTCGATACAGGGAGGGCGTTAGTTATATCCTCTGGGGTAGGGCCTAACCTCAGGCAACCCCGGCTTCCACTGAGAAGACCAAAGAGGGGTAAGGCGAATCGATTAACTGCCATGGAACATACCATGCGGAATTTCAGTGAATAGATGAACCGTATGGTGACTGTGTTTAGCCAAGCATTTGGACAAAATGCTCAACAGGCTGCGTACACCGCTAGGAATAACCCAATGAGTGCCATGGTAGAACCGAATGACCAGACAGATGTTGGTAGACGTCCTGATTTAGTCGCCCAGACTACGGGATTGCCTCGCCATCAGGAAATTAAACCAAATCCTCCCCATCCTGTTGTTCAAGGGGGGTATGGTCGCCCACAGATTCCCCCTCCCTCACACATTGTATCTGAACAACAGCTAGCAGCAGTGGACCTTCGACACTCCCTGAACAAGAGGCACCATACGAGTGTTGAACATGTACCAAGGGGAAGTCATGTTGACCAGCCCGCTTATTCTTATCATGGCCCTTACGTTCCAGGAGGTAATTATCGGTTAAAAAGAAATCGCCCCAGTCCACCTCCCAGAGTTAAAAATCATCGCCCAGATGATTCCTCAATGCATGTCTCGGAGGAGGGGACATCAGACAATCATTATGCGGAGTTCAAAAGAGAAATGGATGAAAAAATCCATAAACTGGAGAAGCTGATTAAACGTTCAGGAGGTGAAGAAGATGGTCGTCCACAATGGGAATCACCATTTGCTGAGGATATTCTAAGGGAGAGATATCCACATGGATTCCGGATGCCGCAACTTGAGCCTTATCAAGGGACGACAGACCCCAGAGAGCATTTAGACTCTTTTGTTTCGCATATGGAGATACAAGGGGTCTCAGGGGGAATCATGTGTAGAACCTTTTCTCTCACCCTTGGAGGATCAGCTAGGCAATGGTATAGAAGGCTACCAGCTGCATCCATCTCCAGCTTTGATGAACTTGCCCGCAGTTTTCTCACACATTTCAACAATATGAAAATGCGGAGTCGACCAGCGCAGAGCCTTCTTTCAATCAAGCAGGGTCGCAATGAAACCCTTCGTGCGTTCTTGAATAGATATCAGCGGGAGGTTTCACGAGTTGACCTATTTCATGATGGTTACGCCATGCAAGGCTTGGTTCAAGGAATCAGGGGGGAGCTCCCTCTAGCATGGGAATTCTCCGTCAACCTCCCATGTACCTATCAAGAAGCATTAACAAGGGTTTCTAGCCATGCTGATGCAGAGGAAATCTTTCAGGCCAATTACCCTGGGCAAACTCCGGTGGTACCCAATTCCTCGCGTACAGATAGAAGACCGTACGATAATCATAGAGGAACGCCTCATGATAAAAATCGTAAATCAGTTTCGGACCGACACTCTGCACGTAACACAATCCGAAATGATCACTTCCTGTTACAAGGGTCATCCAACCGACCCCGTCAAGAGCATCATGATCAACCTCAGGAGGAGCACCGTACATTTACGTTGCTTACCATGCCACAGCAGGATATCCTTAAAGAAATCAAGGATAAAGGCCTCCTGAAAGAACCTGCTCCCTTACGGACAAATCCAAAAACAAGGGATAAGAGAAAGTATTGTCACTTTCACCAGGCCCATGGTCATAATACTGCCGACTGCTTCGAATTGAGGAGACAGATCGAGAGTCTCATCAAGGATGGCCAGCTGCAGGAATATATTTATCGGCCCCCTGAGTCATCCAACAAAAATGACAAAGGGAAGGAGCCGTTGGAAGAAGTAGCCACAATCTTTGGAGGAGTAGTGGCCGGTTCGAGCTCCCAAGCCCGAAGGCATCTGGTCAGGCAAGCAAGAAACGACCTCACTCACCACGAGGTCAACCTGACAGCCTCTTCCACCAATGTAGGAAGTCATGACGTTATCTCCTTCTCATCACAAGATGCGCAGGGCATCCATCACCCATATTGTGATGCCTTGGTCCTCACAGTGATAGTGGCCAACAAAAGGCTACGAAGAGTGTTGATTGACAACGGGAGCTCGGCTGACATACTGACACTGGATGCATTTGATCGGTTGGGTCTTAACCGCAAAGATATGAGAGGCATCCAGACTTCCCTGATAGGATTCACTGGAGGAAAAGTCATTCCTGAAGGAATAATTCCATTACCAGTGACCTTGGGAGAAGGTTCCCTGCAAACAACCAGGATGGTAAACTTTGTCGTGGTAGACCATCCGGGAGTGTATAATGCCATCCTTGGTCGGCCGTCACTCTATGACTTCAAGGCCGTGATGGGTGTTTATCATCATGTCCTAAAATTTCCAACACCGACTGGTGTAGGAGAAGTTAGGGGTGAATAGCGAGCCTCCCGAGAGTGCTACAATATGGCCTTTAAAGAGAAGGCACATAAGTTGTTAACAATCCGAGGAGAACCTCCCGTGGTCATATACTAGGCGGTCAAGTGCCACAAAATACTCGAGAACCCATTGACGAAGCATTATGGCTTAACTAAGAGGGTTGTCATCGAGTCAAAGCAGTCGCCCGACCAGGCACATACGGACTGGTCACCTCGGATGGAGGTTGCTCCCTCGTCCGTGGAATCTCGAGCACTCAAAGAAATACTACTTGTAACCTCTCTCTATATGTATTAACTCCGCCCAGGAGTTATGCGCACGCCTCTCTATATGCAGTGACTCCGCCCAGGAGCTTATGCATGTGTAACAACTCCCATAGGGAGACCAATAAAGAGGTTATTAATAAAGTGCTCAGATTATTCAGAATTCTTGTGACTGCACCTCCTTAAAGCACACGTATAACCAAATTGCAATGAGATGGAACAAGTAAAAGAATACAACACCAGAGAAAAAAAAAAATTTTTTAGTGTTCTTATTATTTGAAAATTGGTTGAGGGATGCCACACATCCTCAACTAGTACATTGAATCGAAAGTAAAGACAGTAAAAGGTAAAATCAAGGCCTGGAGAGCAGCCGTGATATGGTTATTCCTATGAATAAGCATCTACCTACTTGGAAGAATTTCAATTATCCCTAAGAAGTGGCCTCATCACCTCCTTCTTCGTCTGAAGACGGTGAGGTAGAGTCACCTTGCTTGGCCTCCCAAGCTGCTGTGTCCAATGTCGACTCATAATCCTCATCTTTAAGGGTGAGGCGACGGAATTGCTCGGGATCGGGGTTCGCTGTAGGGATAGGCTCTTCCACCAAGTTTAACTCCTCAGCTATGGGTGACTGATCAATCTCTGGATGGCGGTCATGGAACCATCTACGCACCCCATTGACTCCCTCAATGTAGGAGCGTTCCATAGCTTGCTGGTAGATGCGACCCCTACGGAAGCGAGCCACTGCTTTGCCTATCCTACCCTGCTCAGCAGTAGCTCTCTCTCGAAATTCTTGGCTAAAATCATTGGCCCTTTTACGCTGGATAGCTGCCTCCTTCTTGGCCTCGGACAAGTCAGCCGTCAGCCTACCAATCTGTTCCTTCATCTCTGCCATTCTACTTTCCGTCTCGGTTAAGTTGTCAAGGCAGACTAGATGCTTCGCCTTCCAGTCGTCAACCTCGGAAGTGAGAAGATTTACTTCCTTAAGGAGGTTGGTATTGGTAGACTCCCCTTGAGCCAAGGGTCCTGTCGCCTACAGAAAGGAAGGCAAGGAGAGGGAAGGAGTTAAGGCATGACTGTGAAAGTATAAAGAAAAAAGGAAGAGAGGGTTTCAATGAAGCCTAACCTGAAGGATGATGCCCATCCCGACGGCGATCGCATCAAAGTATGAGAGTCTTACGTCCCCTGGAAAGACATTGGTAGGCATGAGGCGTGCAGCATTTTGAGACAACTCCTGAAGGTAGTCTCCACATGTTGAGCCGCCCTGAAAGCCCGTACTGTCAAAAGTAAAGCGCTTGGGTAGCTGAGTGGCTGAAGGTAAACGGCTCCCAGTAGGCTGGGAGGTTGCCACTTCACCCGCAGGCTGAACGGAGGCAGACCTTTCAGGAACTGGCTTCCGTACGGGAGCCTCCTTGTGACTACTAGCTCTCCTCTTCGGAGGTCTGAGAATTGGAGGACTGCCACTCCACTTCTTCTGGGATGAACTAGGTTTGTCATGAGTGAAAGGCTTAAGTGGCATCTTGGCTACGAGTTGAGCAAACCGCTTCATGGTAGGATGTAATGGGAATAGTCCTGCACGAAAATAAAACTGGTAAGACTGCAAGTACATGTTTGATGAAGTAAGATCGAAAAGTAATGACCCAGCTTACCTTCCGGAGGAATGGGAGGTGATAAGCCAAGACGGGCCAACTGCTCCCGATCAGTGAGGTTATTCACGTTTTTCGCATCCACGGGTAGCTTGAGCACCACTTGCAAGTCGTCCCTCTCTTTTTAAGACAACAGCGGACGCTTGGTCCAAGAAGCTGCAACAAAAACAGAAAATAATGTCAGTCGATCAAGAGTGGTCATAACAAAGTCAGATAAGGAGCCATTATAATATGGTACCACAAACACCAAAATGCCTCCTAATCTTCAACTTCTCCCCCTTTGGACGAGCACCTTCCTGATACTTCCAACCGCCACCACACCAGAATTGCTTAAACTTCCATTCTTTCACATGGGAAGGAATGCCAAAAAGGCGGTTGGGGTCATCCGTCTTTCCTCGCTGGGATATATAATAGTAACCCGTCTTCTCTCCATTCGGCGGGTGAATGGCAAATATGTGCTTAACATGATTGGTGGTAGGGTCGTCAAGGCCGGCACTTCTGAATAAACTTTGAAAAGCTATCAGAAGCCGACAGTTGGGAAGGAGCGATGCCCATAGCATCGAGTATACGGCGAACGTAGTTATCAAAAGGCACCCGGAGACCAGCTCTCAATAGCTCTAAGCTTAAACCAATGACACCGCGGGGTGGCTTACTCCACCGATCACCTTTCCTTGGAAGAAACAGGATGACTGAAGCGGGGATAAGGAAATGGGCTCTATATGTCTTTAATCGGTCTTCTGGAAGCTGGTTATCAATATGGTCCGCCTCCCACCACTTTTCGGCCTCCGGTTCGCTATCCGAGGTAGCAGAGGACGACCAGTCGCTGTCCCCTTCAGTGTCTACCACCTCATGGTTGACAGAATTTTGTCCCAACTCCCGATCCGGACCCAAGAAGTTTTGATAAAATTCGTTAACTTCTTTACGGTTGGTCGCCGGATCCTTGCCCCTGGAAGACTGGGTTTGATGACTCGGTTCCCCCCGTATCAACCTTACAGTGGTTTTGACTCTAGCCATCTGCACAGTCAAAGAGGGGTCGTTAGTCATCAAACCAAGTCTACTGAGGGAAGGAAGAGGTGAGTAAAAAAAAAAAAAAAAAACTGCTGGGGGACTGTATCGAGAGTCCGCGGGAGCACACCCGCGGAGGATAAAGTATTCAAAGTTAGAATGTCCGCGGAAGCACACCCGCGGAAGAAAAAAATATTGAAACTTGAAAATCCGCGGAAGCACGCCCGCGGAGGAAAGTTTATTCAAGTTTGAAAGTCCGCGGAAGCACACCCGCGGAGGAAAAATTATTAAACCTTGAAAGTCCGCGGAAGCACACCCGCGGACCCGCGGAAGTACGCTAGCGAAAAAAAAAATATATTGAAACTTGAAAAATCCGCGGAAGCACGCCCGCGGAGGAAAGTTTATTCAAGTTTGAAAGTCCGCGGAAGCACACCCGCGGAGGAAAAATTATTAAAGCTTGAAAGTCCGCGGAAGCACACCCGCGGACCCGCAGAAGTACGCCCGCGGAAGAAAAAAAATATATTGAAACTTGAAAATCCGCGGAAGCACGCCCGCGGAGGAAAGTTTATTCAAGTTTGAAAGTCCGCGGAAGCACACCCGCGGAGGAAAAATTATTAAAGCTTGAAAGTCCGCGGAAGCACACCCGCAGACCCGCGGAAGAAAAATTATTCAAGTCTGAAAAATCCGCGGGATCACGCCCGCGGATCCGCGGAAACACCCCCGTGGAGAAAAAATTATTTAATTTTAAAAATTCGCGAAAACACCCCCGCGGAGAAAAAATTATTTAAGTTTGAAAATTCGCAGAAAACCCCCCGCGGAGAAAAAATTATTTAAGTTTAAAAATTCGCAGAAAACCCCCCGCGGAGAAAAAATTATTTGAGTTTGAAAAATTTTCAGAAACACCCCCGCGGAGAAAAAATTATTTAAGTTTGAAAAATTTTCAGAAACACCCCCGCGGAGAAATAATTTTTGAAGTTTGAAAATTCGCGGGAACACCCCCGCGAAATAAAATGAAGTTTCGAAACTTTTCACAAACACCCCCGCAATTTTTAAGTAAAAGGTTTGAAATTTTACACTAGCACCCCCAAAATTATAAAATGAAAATTCGAAAATTGCAGGCACGCCCCTGCACTTATTTAAATTTTTCCAAGAAAGCCCTTGGACTTTTCAAACGCTGCATGCAGCATGCAGCACCAACCCGTCGCCGGACCTCGCCACCCAGGCGCCCCCGGCGCCTCAGGAGCTCGCCCCCGAGCACCAGGGGACACGCTAGCTCGCCCGCGTGCGCTGGGCGCTGCGGGAGCTCGCCTGCGTGCGCTCGGGAGCTCGACCGCGTGCGCTGGGCGCAGCAGGAGCTCCCACGCACACACAAGGGCTGCACACCCGAGCACACACGAACCCGCTCATTCCCGCGAGCCCGCTGCGCGCCCAAGGCAGCCCTCGCATGCATAGCAGCTCACCCAGTCAAATTTCCTCCCTCCATCACACTCGAACACCCCTGAATTTCTTCTTCCAACACAACCGAATACACATGCATGTTTCCTCTTCTCTCATACATAAATTCGCAAAGGGAACATATGTGCAAGCATTGACATGTTCTCACGCAAGACCATAATAAACACAAAAATTTTAAGCCTAATCCATGCATTCTAAAGTGTATACACAAGTGAAAAGTACTTACTTGTGGCGGTTGGAAAATCCGGGTTCGGGTTGGAGAGTCCTGTTTGCTGGGGTCACTTGTACTGCTCGCCTCCCGGGTGCTCTCTCTTATTTTTGAGTAAACCCTACTCCCCAATACTTGTGTCTTATATAGAGCACCAACTTAGGGTTTAATAAATCACATATTTGGGCTGGCCCCCTGACACATATAATTTTTAGCCCAGAAATAACTAAATAGTCCCTACGTCGACCCATTGGTCAACTTGGGCCTGGGGGGACTACTGTTATGGCCATAATAATATTGGGCCTCAATTATTTTTAATTCAGTAAGCCCATTACTGTGGTCCATTATCTGGGCCCATTATCTGGGTCCCACAATGACCCAGCCCAGCTCAATTATTTATGATACGGTAAGCCCATTACCGTATCCCACTATCTGGGCCCATTACAGTAAGCCCATTACTGTATCCCATTATCTGGGCCCATTACAGTAAGCCCATTACTGTATCCCATTAGCTGGGCCTATTACAGTAAGCCCATTACTGTATCCTACTATCCGGGCCCATACGGTAAGCCCATTACCGTATCCCATTACATGGGCCCATTACAGTAAGCCCATTACTGTAGCCCATCGTCTGGGCCTATTATCTGGGTTCCACAATGGCCCATTCCGACTCCTATATAAACCCTCCGGAACGTTGCTCAAGGTAAGTTGACAAATGCACATTTTTCTGAACTTATTATCTCTCTACAATTCCTCTATTTTTGAGAGCTTCTCTCTCTAGGAATTTCTCTCAGAAAATTCCGGAGTGCCGGATACTGACTTGAGCGTCGGAGGGTCACCGCCGGCACCACCGCCGGAACCCCTGACCGTTTTTCTGTGCTCGCAGGACCGGACCCGTCGCACGACCCGAGCTCCGACCCGCTCCCCCGGCCGTCCGGAAACCGTGCATCAACACTAATTAATATAGAAAATTCATGCTGAGAGCGTATTTGTTTCTACTTTTCTACTAGTCCAAAGAATTTTTTTTTTGTATTGTTTGATTACATTTAAGAAAAGTTTATGAAAAATTAATAAAGCTCTTTCTATTTCTATTAGGAGAATATCAAATTTAAAACTTTTATAGTAAGCTTCTTTTTAAGTTATGAAATATCAAAGATATAATTCATTTGATTTTAATTTTTTATCTTTTTATAATAAAACTCTATTTTTATAATTTAATTATAATAAGTGTTTTTATATTTATCATATCAAATCATCAATAGCATTTTAATATAAATTTTATTTGTAGAAAGCTCTGTTGTAATAAAATCAACTCCTACAATCTCTATCAAAGCAAACAAACCCTGAAACTTTTAATCTTGATTATTATTTTAGTTTTTAATTTATTTATTTTATCGTTCACCGATCCATTATCCATCCAACTCAAACTAATAATAATAATAATAACAATAACAATAATAATAATAATAATTTATATCGGCATTATCATTTTCTTATCTAAATCATTAAGCATGTTTGGTGCATGAGCATGACACTGTATAGTACTATTTTACTACATTGCATTAAATATTGCAATATATGTCTTCCATTGTAATTTAGCATAGTATTAATTTATATATATAAAGTATAACCTTTAGATGCATCCACATTATATTCAATTATATAGAGTTAATCAATGACATTAGCATTACATTATATAGTACCAATTCCAAAATATCAAATTGTCTCTATAAAATTATATATATCTAACAATACCTTTCAATTTTTTAAATTTAAAAATCATTATTCATTTATTTTATATATAAATTATAAAATCAAATTTATTTTCTGAAAATTATAAAGCGGCTGCTGGAGGAACTCACCACCAGTTGCCAATAGTATGGCACATTCAGTGACATAGCCACCACCAAGATGCTCGTCAGTGTGCCTTCCATTATGATCTGTTAACCATCTCGTTATCTGAGCTACCGATTGTTAGAGATCTAGTAGTTAAAGTTTCGGAACTATATTTTTGGTTGCCTTCTCTGACTAAAATCAACATTTTAAGATGATGAAAGTCATCTCATTGTATAGATCATCGCATGATGATCTTTTTTAGCGCGGCAGTGTCGTTAGACACGTTGAAATTTTTTTCTTCGATTTAAGGCAGTGACAGTTTTGAAAAATTAATAAGTAACTAATTTTAGAAACTTAAATTAAATATTTTTTATATTTCGTATATATTTTTTGAAAAAAAGTTCTTACTTTTTTGAACAAATCAATACAACATATCAGTACATCAAACACAATATAATTTTGACATAGCACTATTTTTAGTACTATATAATGCAATGCTATATAATACTATACTATATGATGCAGTATCACGTACCAAATAGGGATGGCAAGGGGGCAAGCCGAGTCTGGAGTAACAGGTATCTAGCCCTGCCCCGATGAAATTTTTTTGCCTAGCCCCGCCTCCCATTGCCCCTTAAAAGGGTGGGGCAGGATAGGGCAAAAGATATTTCAACGGATCCAGACCCGTCCCGCCCCACCCCACCCTTGTCATTCACAATTTTTTTTTTTAATCTCATGTTTAATAAAAAAAATTGAAACATATGTAAATATATCGCATATAATTATAAGCACTCTTTAATGGTCTATTCAAACTAAAAATCATATTTACTATTCCAATATACCAATTCAACAAACAATACCAACAAAAAAATCAACAAGTATAACCATAAAAAGCACACTTAATTAGATGATATTTAGAACATTGATGCTTGTTCCAAATTTCACAAAAAATTGGAAAATTCATTTAGACACAAATAGGATATCTCACTAAAAGTATCATATCAAAATGAGGTCATAAACCCATGAAACAACTTACTTTTGCCAACTCTCAAATTTTGTCTAACAGATTTGCATTTGGAATAGTAAGTTTCCAAAAATCATAACAATTTATACAAAGTTCCAAAAATCATGAAATTTTTCAGACTTAAAGGAGACACATACAACATTACACATGCTGAAAATGAGAATTTTTTGTAAAGTACGAATCAATTAAAATTAATTCGATTTTCCATGGGCTGTTATGAAAACAAGGAATTCCAAGGTTTACTGCTCAAACTTTGAAAATTCATGATAAATCATATAGACCTTTGATTTGAGTAAAACAACTTTTGCTTGAAAGATTTTGAGTTTATAAAAGGATAGAATAATCACTTTTACAAGATACTTTATCAGTTACAATAACTTCCATATAAACCCAAATATGTCCAAAAAGTAGAAAAATTTCCAGGTTTGGATAGCAAACTTCAAAAATTCACCACAAATAAAACACTGTGAATTTTCAAGTGTAATAAAATTGTAGATAACTTTCATTATGTCTATTTTAACATATAAAAGTTTTAGAGTAAAAAAAAAGACCCAAAATTTGTTGAAAATTTCGAAATACAAACTATTATTAAAAAATTTATATATTATATGTATAGGGCGGGGCGGGTCAAATAGGGCTACAAACTGGACCTGGCCTTGGACTTGTCCCGGAGAGGGTAGCATGTACTCAGACCCTGACCTACCCCTAACCTCAAATGCTTCTACTCCTGTATGCACGGGTCACAGCGGGGCCCTGGACCCAGCGGATCATTTTGCCATCTCTAGTACCAAATATACCAAAATTAATTACTCAATTAAAAAAAAGAAAGTATGAAATATTCATTCTAATGTTTTATTATACATATTATATGGTATATGCAAATGTCGAGAAGTTAATGCGGTGTGTTTGGAAAGAATAATGCTAGACCTATAACTTATATACAACTAAAATTTTATACAATCTTAGTTGGTATGATATTATTGAATAGGTAATTACAATACCGTTCAATTTAATATCTTTTATTTATTTTTATCTTTTATCTATTTTCTGATAATTTATCAATTTAATTTATATAAAAAATGATTATAAATGAGTCATAGGTGAAGCATCATCCATCCAAAGAAAAGTAAGAGGAATGTAATTTAAATTGGAATTGGGCTGAGAGGAAGATCGCAATTTGGGCCCACTGAAACGGAAACCAAAAGTTTAAGTTCAAACGTAGAAAATTGAAAATCAGGATGAGGTGGAGTAGTTAGTTCTGAAATTGAAAGTTCAAATGAAAGGTAAAGTGGTAGAACTGGCGGTGGTGGCACGCTCACTCCGTACAACTCTCTCTCTCTCTCTCTCTCTCTCCCCGCTTTTCTCTTCCTCTTCACTGCTTCTACGTCCGGTTGCTGAGATATAGTTCATCAGTAAATGGACGTCTGAGGTTTCCTTATTTTCCAAAAAAAAAAAAAAGGGAGGAAATAAACCTCATAATAATTCTAAGCAATGCCAAATTTGAAATCTGAAAGTTGCCTCAGCAACCGAAGAAATAGTTTGTCAAGTAAGTTTCCGAGAATTGAAAGCGGTGCATTTTCGTTCTTGTTTTTGCAGGTTTCAGCTCAGTGGTGTACATCCATTTGTGATTGAATTGACAGAAATGTCCCTCCTCAGTAGATTTTTTTACAGGAGGCCCCCCGATGGATTGCTCGAATTCGTTGAGAGAGTATACGGTTAGTTTATAGTTTTTTGTTTTAAGTGATATTTGATAATTGTGTGTGCAAGGAAATTGTGTAGTGAACTGTGTATTACTTGAATTGTGCAGTTTTTGATTCATGTTTCTCAACCGAAGTGTTGCCGGATGAAATGTACCAAATATATTTGCATGAAATTGTGACTGAATTACATGAGGAGTTTCCTGATTCGTCGTTTCTGGCATTTAATTTTCGTGAGGGTGAGAAACGGAGTCATTTTGCTGAAATACTATGTGAATATGATGTTACTGTTATGGATTATCCGCGGCAGTATGAGGGTTGTCCTCTTCTTCCATTGTCTTTGATTCAACATTTTCTTAGAGTTTGTGAGAACTGGCTTTTGCTTGGGAATCATCAGAATATTATTCTCCTGCATTGTGAGAGAGGAGGTTGGCCCTTGTTGGCCTTACTTTTAGCTAGTTTTTTGATTTTCAGAAAGTTGCATAGTGGAGAGCGTAGGACTCTTGAAATTGTTCATCGAGAGGCTCCCAAAGGGTTCTTGCAGCTTTTGTCTCCTTTGAATCCATTCCCGTCTCAGCTTCGATACCTTCAGTATGTAGCTAGAAGAAATATTACCCCTGAGTGGCCACCTCCTGAGCGGGCTCTTTCTTTGGATTGTGTGATTCTTCGAGCCATTCCGAATTTTGATTCCCAAAATGGCTGCAGGCCAATTATCCGTATTTTTGGTAGGAATCTACACAGTAAAGGTGGTCTTTCAACCCAGATGCTCTTCTCCATGTCCAAGAAGAGGAAGACTCTTCGACATTACCGCCAGGTGATAAGTTTGCCTGGTTGACTTCTGTATTATTGCTCCTTTTTCTTGCATTACTGGTGCTGACTTGAATGGTATCTGTTGCAGGCAGACTGTGATGTGATTAAAATAGATATACAATGCTTGGTGCAAGGAGATGTTGTATTGGAGTGTGTGCATTTGGACTTGGATCCTGATCGGGAAGTTATGATGTTTCGTGTAATGTTTAACACTGCATTTATCCGATCCAACATATTGATGCTGAACTCTGAGAACTTGGACATTCTTTGGGATTCGAAGGAGCGTTATCCAAAAGGTTTTCGTGCAGAGGTGAATACCATTTAAGCTTTCCCTTTTATCTTGGATAGATGGGAGAAAGGAAAGGCGAATGATGACAAATTTCGTACAAAATTAAAATATTATGTATGTATGGCAGTTCTCTTTCCTCTCATCTTTTCCAAGACTAAGATGGAGCCTAAACTTCTGCTGTTTGTTTGATTGCTTTGTCTTTTTCTTTTATTCATCCATCTGATAAAACTAAGTTTACGTTCAGGTGTTATTTGGAGAGGTTGAGAGCATCTCCCCTCCAAAGGCTCCAACTGCAATCTTAAATGGAGAGGAGAAAGGTGGATTACCTATTGAAGCTTTCTCTAGGGTTCAAGAACTTTTCAGTGAGGTTGAATGGGTTGATAACAATGATGATGCTGCCTTGTGGCTACTGAAACAACTATCTGTCTTAGGTGATGTGAAAGAATTTTCAAGATTTCAAAGTAGAGGAAGTTCCTATACGTCTCCGGTGGATTCTGAAGAAGAAAATAGTGCATCTTGCACTGCTGATAGTTCAGACGAAGCATTTGATGTATTTCCTAAGCCTTCAGCAGATATAGAGAAATTATTGCTGTTCGATACCGCTGATTCAATAATCTTACCTTCTGAAAATGGTGGTCAACATGATGTGGTCCTTGTTTCAGAGCCTCTAGATCAAGTATCTGTTGAAACTGTTCTTTCATCTACTAATCAAGAATCAGTAGTTTCAATTGAAGAAAATTTGCCTGGTTCCCCTCGATCACTATCTCCAGTACCTCCTGTTCCACAAATACCACCCCCACCACCTCCTCCACCTTTTATATCTGAAAGAATTCCCTCGTCAATGTCTGCGCCACCACCACCACCACTGCGACCACCACCACGACCTCCATTGTCCTCAAGTGAAGTTGGTAGTCCTCCTTCCCGTCCTCCACCTCCACCTCCACCTCCACCTCTGCCTTCCTCATGCAATGTTGATAGACTTTCGTCGCATGAGTCAGTGCCACCTCCTCTACATGCTGTCTCTAGTAGAGATTCTGTATCACCTTTACCTCCCACCAATAACAAAAGTCATCCACCACCCCCTCCACCCCCTCCACCTCCTCCACCACCTAGTTTCTCTACTAAAGATTCTTCTATGATGTCTTCAACGCCTCATAAAGGACTAACAACACCACCACCGCCGCCGCCACCACCACCACGTCGTTTCAATTCTTTGAAAGCCCCACCACCACTACCTTTTAATTCTTCAAAAGCCCCACCACCAGCCCCACCACCACCACCTTTCAGTTCTTCAAAAGCCCCACTACCAGCTCCGCCACCAGCACCGTTCAGTTCTTCAAAAGCCCCACCACCAGCCCCCCCACCACCTCCTTTCAATTCTTCAAAAGCCCCGCCACCAGCCCCCCCACCACCTCCTTTCAATTCTTCAAAAGTCCTCCCACCACCTCCGCCACTTCCCCCACCACCTCCTTTGCTAACTTCTAAATCTAGTCAAACATCTTTGCCAACACCACCACCCCCGCCCCCTCCACCTCCACCTCCACCTCCATCCTTGGGCAATACAAGCAACAAGTTGCAGCCTCCACAACCACCGCCACTTCCAATAAAATCTACCAGTTCTGTACCTATGGCACCACCACCTCCACCTCCACCTCCTGTAGGTCACAGCCCTGGCAATGCCCCTAGGGCACCTCCGCCTCCACCTCCTTTAGGGCCTGGAAGGACAGGTGTCCCACCACCTCTACCACCTGCACCCAAACCTCCTACGGCTCCTCCTCCCCCTCCTCCTCCTCAGTTAGGTCCTCCCCCACCAGTGGGAGCAAAGACCTCTACCATGCCACCACCACCACCTCCATCGACAGGGAGGGGGAAAATGATTTCAGGGCCAACAACCCATGCTAAAGGTCGATTTGCCAGTGGGGTTAGTGGTGCACCTAAGAAAACTTCATTAAAGCCCTTACATTGGGTGAAAGTTACTCGCGCAATGCAAGGGAGTTTGTGGGCTGATTCTCAGAAGCAGGAAAATCAGTCAAGGTGGGATACAATTGTTATGTTATATGACATCACCTATATGATGACTTCTATTAAATGCTAAAAGGATTATGCCGCTTTGTTTTAGTTGTTTGATGAAATGCTAAAAAGTGTCATTGGGATCAAAATCTTCATTCCGTGGATAATGTAACATATAATTTGCTTGTTCTGTGATTGCATGTGGTTCTTTACACTGAATGATATTCGCATGTTTGGATGGCAGTTGATGATGAACTTAGGTTGGCCATTTGACAATTAACCATGCATTAGCTCTACTTGATTGCTTCCATATGTTATACCATCGTCTCCTTTGTTCTGTCATATTTTGCATGTTTCTTTAACTTTTTCGCCTGTGTTTTATTATTATTGTTGTTGTTATTATTATTTATTTTTTGATTTGGGGTTGGGCTGGACTTTGTTAAGTTTCTGTTGTCACCTGATGATCTTCAAAAATTTGGGTAGGGCCCCTGAAATAGATATATCGGAACTTGAAAGTCTATTCTCAGCAGCTTCAGATGGAAGTCGCACCAACAAAACTGGTGGTCGACGTGGTTCTAGCATCAACAAACCTGAGAAAGTGCAACTGGTGATGCTTTTCTCTGTCTCTACAATATATTTTGAGCAATTTCTTTTTTACATAAAAGGTTGCATTTATTGCTCTTATGCATTTAAATAGGTTAGAGCTTTACTCTGCAGAAAAAATAAAAAAGGAAATAGCTCATAACTTTTAAGTAATGCTAAACGTATCAAATCAAATTACACACACACGCACACACACAAAAATTTTTAGTTTTATGTGAAGAGAATAATTTTTTTTTCTATTATTCTTGTTTATAATTACTATAAAATAGAGAGGGGGAAAAACCTTCTTGTACGTAAAACAATTCCGTACCAGTGAAAATAAATATTTTATTCTGAGAACCATATGACAGGTGGAAATGGAACCAAGAAAATTGAACAAACACAGTGATTTCTGCCTTGGTTTTAGTTGTCTAAAATAAATTTTGCATTCTTACTATGGGTATCTGTTATTTAACTTTGTAGTTACTTCTGTTTGTGACAGGTTGACTTGCGTAGAGCCTATAATTGTGAAATAATGCTTACAAAAATAAAAATTCCTCTGCCTGATATGGTTGTAAGTTCACCTCTCCTTTGAGAATTATGAAATAACGCCACCCTTTATTTATTTAATTTCTCTCCTTTCTTTATTGTGTGATGGGAACCTTGAGCATTTCATTTTCCATTAAATTCATCTTATCCACGCATCAGAGTTTGTTTGTCAAAAGAATTCTTAAGTTCTGATATCAACCTCTTCGTTTTGTCTGGTACTATAAATCACGTTTTGACATTTTCTTGATGGTTTTGCTTATATTCATATGAGAAATACATTTTAGCTTTTTGATTGATTTGGAGAGGATCCTCTTGTTATATTCTTAACCAAGGAGTTTGAAGCTAATGCTACCTCCCCATCACTGGAAATTAGAGTGCTGTCCTAAACTTGGAAAAATGTGCCAAGACTTAAATCTGTGCTTTCATCAGCATTCCTTCTGCAACTAATAGAACTCCCTTTATATGTGTGTGAGTGTTTTTGTTAAAAAGTTCTATGGCTTCTCACATTGCGATCTCTGACCACTCCAGTTTCTGTGTATGGACTGTTTTTCCTTCAGGTTTTGTCACGCATGTTTTTTTGGAACTAAACAAAAGACTAGGAAGGCCGGTTGTGACATCTAATACCTCAGGCAGTTTATTTTACTGACAAGATTTTTATAGATGCATTTTCACCTCTCTTGGTGCAAGGTGATTTAATATACCAAAAGTGGTTTGGCAAATTTGGAGTGTGGCTCTTCTAATCCAAGATGGGGCATAGCTACAGTACTAGAGAGGTTTCTTATATCTAATACGTAAAACCTGTTAGTAATTTTCAGACACCATTGGAGATGGATATATTAACTTAGGTAAAGTAGGTTTTAATTATACTAGAAGATCCAACATGTTGGGCAGTGGTTTGGAATCATTTGTGGTTGTATGGAGACTTGGAAGTGATAAATATGAGGGGAGATAAAACTGGATTTGCTCACTCTTGAAGATAAATTTTGATATTTGTTCATTTGAGAGGGTAGGGATGTTGATTCCATTTTGGGGATATTGGCAAGAGTATGCCTTATTACTTTTGGGAGGTTGCAGCTGTTTTTAGGGCCTTGATGATATTCCAATTTTGATTTCTCATTTTCTAGTCCAGTATAATTTTTCACTGTAGAGTTAGGGATTACATAAAATGTTTCTTTTTCAGTTTTCTCTAATAAGATAGGAAAAGAAAAGGAATTTTTGATTGTGATTTTGCTACAACTGTCATGCCTTACATTGTAGGGGTTGTTATCTGGAGAGCAATTATATTCATCATTTATTTTCTGATAAGAAACAAAAGAGAGATTTTTTTTAATCAAAGAATTTACATCATGCCTATATATAGGCTTCTTCTTTTATATCATTTGAGATAATATAAATACCCTATTCGTCTTACTTTCTTACATGGAATTAAAGCACTAAATAAAGCACCTATTAGTCCTCACCACCTCATCTAATCATTCTGCTTATTGACATTGCCTCAAATTAGTTATACCTCTTCACTTTTCATCTCTTAAACTCATCATTACTTGGAGGATCTTTCACATGACGTTTACTATTTCCGTTAACAGTCACATCCCTCATCATTGTTTTTATCGTTTACGAGCTTGGTATCACCATTATCTGAATAACCTTCAACCTTTTTGACCTTTCCATGAGCACCAACTAGAAGAGGAAGTGAACTTCGAAACTTTAGCCTTCCATATTATTATTGTAGGTTTAAATTGCTTCCAAGAGCCAAACTTCATCAATCAGCCAAATGAAGAAAGATTTACAAGTAAAATGAGTATTTAAGCTTTAAAACCCTGTGATCGTCGTTCAAAGAATCCACAGTAACATTTTTCAATTAAAGAAAGAAGAGAGGATAACCATCAACTTTCTCCTCCTTCAGATATCTAATAAAATCAAAATATTATCCAAAAGAGTCATTAGAAGAGAGTAACTTATTTATAATTAAAACTTTATGACCTATTGGTAAAAGATAAAGTCTTGGGAATAATGAGCAAAGTGAGGAATCTCCAATTTAACAACCATCCCTAAATGAAACCTAATACCACTTCCAATCATTTCTTCTAATGATTAGAGAAAATTAACTGTAATATTGCTAGTGTGGAGATATCTCTGTTAGTTGTTTGGCGGGTAAAATATGGTGGTTTATATTTAGGGATAATTCCAATTTGCCCCCTGAGGTTAGGTGTAAAGAAAATTGAGGACCTCAGTTTTCTGAAATCTAAATTTGCCTCCTGAGGTTACTGTAGCGCCGTTAGATTCAACGGAAAATGTATTAAATAGTAACTTAACGCTTTACAAACCATTTAGAAAAGTGTATTATAATATATTTTACTGTTTATTAGCGTTAAATTATTATTTAATACATTTTTTGTTAAATCTAATATTAACATTAAGTTATTATTTAATGCATTTTCCGTTAAATCTAACGGTTTAATATATTTTCCGTTAAATCTAACGGTGTTACAGTAACCTCAGGGGGCAATCTTAGATTTCAGAAAAGTGAGGTCCTCAATTTTTTTTAAGCCTAATCTCAGGGGGTAAATCAGAATTATCCCTTATATTTATTTTAGGCCGGAAAACATACTTTATCCTTTGAGCTAAAAAATTCTCCTGTTTTCTTTTGTCTTTTGGCAGTTTAATTTTTGAATATTTTACTTTTGAAACTGATGGTCCTAAATTTAGTTTCTCATGTTTTCAGAATGCAGTTTTAGCTTTGGATTCTTCAGCTCTAGACATTGATCAGGTTGAGAACCTTATTAAATTTTGTCCCACTAAGGAAGAAATGGAAATGCTGAAGGTATAAGCCATTCTGTCTTATCTTGCTACGCTATGTTCTCTTGTTTTGTTTGGAAGTGATGCCTGCAGTTTTAGATAATCTCTTTATTCTTCTTTTTTGTTATAAGTAGAAAGAAGGTTGATGGTTACTCTTATAATTAGCGATGCAACATGCTTAGGCTTCTATTTTGTGTGGAAAAGCAGTGAAAGTAAAACAAACAATAAAGGGGCAATCTACTCAGAGGCAAGAATAGAGGTCTCATCCTTTTTGGTAGAATTAAGGCTTCAGATTCCTGCATATTGGTTTGGGATTCACTACATTACTAAAATTAGTTGTGATCCATTTATCTTGCCTTTTGTCTTTAAATAGGGATTGGGTTCAACCATATGGTAGTTTCAAAGTAAGCTAGGTTCAACTTGGATACGATAATTATAATGTTACTTGATGAACTGCAAAAAATTAGAAAGGGAAACAAGAAGAATTAGGGTAGAGCCAACTTCCATTATCAATATTCAATATTAGTCTCTGTTCTAGAAATGAAACGTAGTCCCTGTTATCTAGTGGCAAGTCCTTGAAAAAAGGAAGTAGAAATTTACTTAAAATAAAGAAATACTTGTTAACTAAAATGAGGAAAACTGATTCTACTTTAAACCACTCTCCATGATGTCTTCTCTTGCTTTCTTCCTTTTTGATTGGATACATAATGTTGCTGTACTAGGGGTAGGTATCGATCAGTTTTGCACCATTATAGATTGTTTATAGAAGGCTCCTAAACGTTTTAATATATGGAAAGCAGTTCCACCCATAAAAGTTTGGAAAGTTGTTTAGATATCTGAGTTCTTGTTGGGCCAATGTATGAATAGATAAGATTCTTAGAATGAGGAATGTGCTTGGATGCAGTTAAATTTATGCTAACTTGAATCACTTATTTTGATGGATGGAGGAGAATAAGTGCCAACCATGATTTTTATAAATCTTTCTATGTGGTTTGTTATTTTTTAACTTCATAATTTCAAGGAATGTAAAATTTGTCAACAATTAGGGAACTAGAAAATATATGGAATACCACAGAAATGTTTCTTTTTATGAATTATTCATTCAATTAATTTCAAATGAGGTCCTATCTTACTCAGATCAATAAATAGAGCTGAGGTTATAGTTAAAGCTGCTAGTAGAAAACTGAAATAACTGGTTATAGCAGTCATGAAACAGCTAAAGGAAATATGTTCTTCTTATACATATGTGTATAAAGCACTTCCCTAAGTTTCAACTTTTAAAAGATACGAGAATAAGCAAAAATACCAAACCAATTGAAAGAATAAATTCAACTGAAAGTTTTTGATGTATCAATCATTCTAGTGGGTAATAACAACAAAACGGTGATGGGTAGAAAAATAAATCAATTCATCATATTTGATATTTGATCCTATCCCACGATTTAGAATCAACGGAGTCGTTGGCAACTCTTGAGTAAACTTAATATTAAACTATTAACCTCTAGTCTAGTTTTTACTTGGGAGGTGGGGAAGTTAAAATCTTCTTAACTTATGTTATGCATAGTTGACTTGATAATAATCGGATTACTTAACAACTTTTTCCACTTGGACTGCATACCATTGCTATAATTTCAGAATCAGCCAAGTGTCTAGCAAACAAGTCCTAGTCGAAAAAATAAAATTTTGACATTAAAGATGAATATTTTAGTTTGTTGACGAGCAACATCCTTTGATCTAAGCTTTCAACATATATGAATATGCTTGTAGTTCAAGAATTTGTAGCACTATTTTTGGTGAAAGTAAGATTCCTCGCTGTTTTATAATTGATTATTTTACATGGAAAATTATTTTTTATTTTTCGTTAGTTTGTCTTACATGTAATTTGTTTCTACTATCAGAACTATGCAGGTGACAAGGAAATGCTTGGAAAGTGTGAACAGGTTTGTTCAGATGCCTTGTGACTATAAGTTCCTCCCAACAAAAATTTCTATGTAATTCTAAAGAGAAGTTTGGTTTTTTTTTTTTTTTGGGTTTTGTGCCTTGGTTTTTTTCTTTTTTTGGGGGTGGGTGGGGGTGGTTGTGTTGGGGGGTGTGGGGGGGTTGGGTGGTGTTGCGGCGGGTGCGTTGGGTGGGTGTTGTTGGTGGTTGTTGTGTGGTGTTGGGTTGGGTGAGGTTAGCTGGATGTTCATGTATAGATCAATGAGAGCAAAAGCTCTCTAGTTAGGTTTAATTATTTATTGTATGGGTGCACCTTAATTCTCGTAATTCACTGGGCTTTTTAAAACCTGAGATGGTTGGCTGGGTTAATAGATCGACCTTTCGGTAAGCATTTAAGGGTTACCCTCAAACTGGTTCTCTGGTTGATTTGTTGGGATGGTCTTGTTTTTAAAAGATAGCTAATGCAATCATCTTAAATATGTGCAAGTCATATATTTGGTTCTAATATGCTTTTATTGTATGAATATATCAGTTTTTCATGGAGTTGATGAAGGTTCCACGAGTAGAAGCCAAGTTAAGAGTATTTTCCTTTAAAATTACCTTTTCTACCCAGGTATACTTCTGGAAATTTTGTAAATTTAATTATGCATACCATAATTATTAACTACTTGATACTATGATCATTTTGTTAAGGTTGATGATTTAAGACGCAACTTGAACACCATTAATGGTGCTGCTAGAGAGGTAACTTCAAAATTCTGTATGTGTAGTATTTTATGAAGATAGAAATTATTTGTGTCTTAAATGTCTTATTTATATTTTTAGGTAAAAGAATCCGTGAAACTGCGTCAGATAATGCAAACAATCCTCACATTGGGAAATGCTTTAAATCAAGGCACCGCTCGAGGTATGCTTTGTTGATTTTAAAAGTTATGCCGTTATAATTTAGCTGCAATTTTCTTGTAAGCTCTTTTACTTTGTAATTTGATAGTTTATATAATTGTATTGCAGGATCAGCAGTAGGGTTTAAATTGGACAGCCTTCTCAAATTATCTGATACTCGTGCTAGAAACAACAAAATGACTTTAATGCATTATTTGTGCAAGGTAGAATTGCTAAACTTGAGTGTTACAACTAAAATCTGTAATTTGAGGAATACTTGTGAGTACAGTCCTATCTATCTATTGCCAAAGGGTTAAGTTCATTAAGAACTGTTTAATGTTCTGCGATATACATATTAATCTCTAGGTTTAGACTATGATAGGAAACCCCTATCATTCATGAGGATGCAAAAAATTCCTGTTAAATAGGAAAATGCCTATTATACCCCCATACATAAATTGACTCTAAATAATATAAATAGTGAATGAATTGAGATCCATATAGGTTTTTGAAACTGAATCTTTTACGTTGTTAAATAAAAGTCCAACAAGAAACCTTAAGGCTTAGTATGTTAAAGTGGATCATGAAAAAATATTTATGTGATTTTAACCAGTGATTTAGTCTTTTCCTAGTGTTGCAACCAGAGCACTCCAGTTGCCAACTTGTGTTCTGCTTGTTAATTGTTTATTGCCTCCATTAATTTTTTCATCTTAGTTTCCTTACTAGAGAATAGTCGTCAGAACCCCACCTCACCCTTAATTCTTTTGCCAACTAACTAGTTCTTTCATCGCCTCCACAAAAAATTACTCACAACCTTCTTAACTTTACGTCCATTGTAAGCCAGCTCTCCACCTTTCTAATTGCCGCCAGCACCACTTGCACCAACTCCACCATTCTTTGTGCCACTACCACCATCTCAAACAACAAGGCTACAAGATTTTTATTTCATAGCACTATTAAAAGGAAAAGCTCCAACATTGCTAGTCTTTGTTCCATCCTACATCACTTTTACGTCTTGAACCTCTGTTAGAGTTTTACATGGTACTTTTACATTATTATAATTATATTCTAGGTGGTGATAATGTGTATTGATTGTGATTGGTTTTTATTTCTTATTTCACTTTGGTTCTATTAACATATATACGTAACTCTTCATATATCAATAAATAAGCATGATTAGAAACTCTTAGAAATTTTTGCTTATACAAAAGAGAAAAAAAGGAAAAACAAAAGGAAAAAAAAAAGGTCAATCTCTCCTTTCTTTTCTTTTAAGTTCTATTGTTTTCGCATGAAATGAAAAAAAGGGTCAGTTTCTCTTTCTTCTCTTCTCTTTTAAGTCTCTAATTTTTTTTTTTTTAAGTTAGTATTGCTTTTCTTTTCTATCACTTTTCAAGGTTTTCAATCTCTGTTAATCTCTATTCGTCCTCACGGTCAGTGAAATTTGTGTTTTTTTGTTCCGGGGCTCTTCCAAATTTAGAGAAAGCTTTTAGGTTTCTTCAAAATTTCCATGGGTGTTTTTGAAAACAAATAGTTTCATCAAAGGATGAATAGTCAGAATCGCTGGTTTTGATGAGCTGTAACAGTCACCCCTTGCTCTATTAAACTCATAGAAGGATCAAAGCCTCTACTCAAATTGAGCCAAATCTCCATAATTTGTCCAAGTTTCAGTAGTGTCCCAAACCTTAGCCCCGTCAATTTTGAATGGGTTTTCCTTCTTTAGCCAGTGTTAAAAGTCATTGTTAATCTTATTAATAACATCAATCTTTGGCTATCACTACCCTTATAGTCTTGTTGGAAATTGTGATCTCGTTTTGTCACAGATCGTGGCCAGAAAATGTCACCTATCATCGGAAATTGTCATCTCTCATATTTTTGGATTTTTTTTCCATTATTGTCTTCTTGCTTGGTTGGGTCTTCTCTATAGAAGCTTGAGTGAGATGGCTACCTCTTTATTGGATCTTTCTGAAGCTCCACTATTGTTATGAAGTTGAATGAACCTTATTTTAAGTTGTTAAACAATAATGCTATAGCTACAAAATTGAGATATAAAGTTGGTATCCTAACTAATGTGACCAGTGACATGGTAGTATTTTGTTTCCTCCACCATGTCATTTAGTTTTTAGCTTTTTAGTGGCAAATTATTTCTTTTAGTGCTTAAAATATTATTTATATCATTTGTTGATAGTTTGTTCATTATCTTCTTGTTCAAGAAAAACATATTAATTAAAAATGTGATTTAACATATTTTAAGGCTGCGATGTCATCATCCACTTTGTATCCGAACCTTTTAAACATGGCATTTTTTGTTGTTAAAAGGAGTCACACGTATCTTTGTTCTAGGTCTATGCTCCAAGTTGAAAGGGAGTGTTAGAGTTTTAGGTAGTAGTTTTAGATCAGGATAATGTATTCTAGGTAGCGACTATATGTATTTTGATTGATTCTTATTTCTTATTTTACTATTTATATATGAGTCTTCACATATCAATATATATCTCTTCTGTATCTAGATCGCTGTCTTTTCTTGCTCTGTTAACAACCCCTATGGCTTTTTTGAGTGTTCCATGGTGTTGTCTTAGGTACTAAACAAATCAAAGAGAAGGGACAAAGTAAAGAGAAAAATATGCTTATCAATTGTTTTGAAGTCTAAAATCTGGCTATTCAATGAGTGGGTTACTATTATTATTTAAATAATTTTTTTGAGATGTTTTAGGAATTGTTTCAATTAGGAAAGAAGATTTGAGAGAAGGAATGTATTTTGGCGGGGAGAAAAGGAAATATTTGAGATAGAGGGGAAAAGAGTTTTATTTGGGTAGAGTTGATAGAAGCAAAAAATTACTTTTTAATTTTAGAGAATATGAGTTAACCCTTGTACTGTTATGCTGGTCTAGTTTTAACTATATACTAGCTCAAGGGTTTTTTTGATGAATTAACAAAGCTGGGACTTGGGAGATATAAGTACATTTAGTGTAAACATAGGTGATAATGGTATCATCTATGTTGCAAAAAGGGTTCCCCCCCCCCCCCCCCGGCTGCCCGGAATGATAGATAAATGGTTTGCCTATACTCTTCTCTGATCTGGTTGTTTGTGAATATGATAGTGTCTAAGGTTCTTTCAACCACCTTGTTTTTTTGTCTTAGTATTTATTTAATTGGATGTTATCTATGGCTTTTGTTTTTTCCATTGTTTTACCATTTATTTCACTAGTATTATCTATCCTGCATGTGCGAATTTCCCATTTAGTATTTGTTATGTATAAATGGTATTTATGTAGTACTTCTTATTTGTTTGTGTGTGTTTTCTTCTTTTGTTTTCATAGCTTCTTGCTGAGAAAATGCCAGAGTTGCTAGATTTTGACAAGGATCTTGTTCATTTAGAGCCTGCCTCGAAGGTATGGTTAATCTTTTATCTTTTCATTATTGACTTTTTAATAGCCTAGCACCCCATATCTCATATGGGAGGCTTGTTCTTGTTCTATTAACTTACGCTCGAATAAAAAACTAGATTCAATTGAAAACTCTGGCTGAAGAAATGCAAGCTGTAAGTAAAGGTCTTGAAAAGGTTGAGCAAGAACTGACAGCTTCGGAAAATGATGGTGCTATTTCTGTGGGCTTTCAAAAGGTGAGTAATAATGGTGCATGTTTACTTTTTAAAAGAATTTTATTTTGGAGAATTTCATAACTAAAGAATTAACATAAAACGAAATCAGTTAGAGGTTCTTTTCTCTTAAGATCATGGCTTATATAGATTTAATCAAGCAACTCTCCCTCTTGCAATAATTTTACATTCTTATTTCAGTTAAATTATATTTTGGTGTTTGGAGAGAATTTTATACTCCCATTCATACAATGATTGCATGCGACATTGTTATCAACAAGGAACTTTGTTGATTAATTTGGTTAATCCAAGTGAACTTTTTCCTAAGATGTCCTGTAGTATTGTTACCAGTGCCATGTCTGTTACTTCTTTAAAATTCGTCGGAGTTTGCCAGGTACCTACTTCCAGGTAAACCTATCCTTACAATATGACAAGTAGATTCTGCATGTCAATATGTTTGTTTGTAAGCAAACATGACTCTGCAGAGGTGGTTTTTTTAAATTTAAAGTCACATTTTGGCAATATTATGCATGCAAATAGGGAAATGCGAACCCCAAGGGCTGGGCTTAGTGGTAAGTAGGCCTTGGCCCCATTATTGAGGGCAAGGGCTTTAATCCCCTTGGCCTGGGGCATGTATGTCTCACATGTTTCCCAGCTACCAAACTTGTAGGGTGCGGATGTAGCTCTCAGTTTAAGAATTCAGTGAATGTTGAAAAGGAAGGATATTTTATTAAGCTTTGTCCCTTCTTCCTCAAAGTCGCTTTATGCATTAATTTCCCCCTCTTTTTCTCTACCATCATGTTCCAATTTTGAGTACCAAAACAAATCACCATGTTCCTGGCCCATTATATTTTCTCTTATTCCTGGCTAACCGTTCAGATTGGATTCGGCTTGTGGTATGGCACTGTGATGAGCTTTTTCATTTTAGATGGCCAATAATGTTATAAATTCTAGAGTGGAAAACATGTGGGATGAAACAGGCATAAAATAATCTGAAAGTCATTGTTCCCTTATTTGATGGACTTTCACTTTTTCAAGAGCACGACTCACTCAGTTTTTGGGATTTTGTTCCTCAATTTTGGATAAGCACCATATATTTGAGGTGTGTTGTGAGTCATGCTATGTAGATTGCTTCTTATTTTGGATGAGAGGGGTGCTCCGTACTGGATGTATAATGAGCTTGTGCTTGTACTCTTCCTTCTTCCTGGACATTGATTATAAAAATAATTTAAAGGACCTTTTCTTCTCTTCTTCTTGTTCAAAGGAATTGGCTCTTGATGTCTCTTAACTATTGATGAAATCTTGTTTGTCCTGTCTTCTATGTAGTGGACTAATGGTCCAGTCCTCCTAAATTAATTTGACCTTGTTAGAATATCCAACTATTAGCTGGATATTTTAGGTGTGTATTTGGTGTGGTACTTTTGTGCAAATAGTTCTCTGTACAGCTGTGTTTTATTTACCGTCCTGATTTTGTTCTTAGTTTTAATATCAATTCCTATAGTTTAGTTGGGTGAACTTTCTTTTGTTATTTAGCTGTGTAATTCCTTTTCCTGTCAAGTGAATAAAAGAGTGATTTTATCCAAATCTACATGGTATCAGAGCCATATTGACCCAATAACTGCAGGTTTGAATTTCCTCCGCATTATTAAAAAATTAATTTAAAAAGTATTGTTTGATTCACTTGTAAGTCTCATTGAGGTATGTAAGGCTTGATCCGATCCGGGCTAGTCCTCGTTGCAAGTGCACGGGGCTCTTGTATGTGAGGGGGGTGTATTGAGGCTTAAAGTCAACATCTACAAGCTTAAGCTTTTAAAAAAGTGGCAAACTTAACAGACTTGAGTGAAACTTTTCTGTCTTATTAATACATTATCTTAAAGAAGGAAAAAACATAGGTTTGGTGAGCATAAAGAATGATATTATTTAGCATCTGAAATTCTTTATCAAGCTAGTAACGTGTGAGCTTGGCTTTTCAGTAGCCTGAATTTATGAACTACCTTCCTGTCAGGTGTTAAAGAATTTCCTTGATACTGCTGAAGCTGAAGTAAGGTTACTTATCTCCTTATATTCTGAAGTGGTGAGTCTAAAATGTTTCAGTTATCTGTAGTTTTACCAATGTGCATTTGAGCAGTGGTTTTTATTCTAAGACACATTGTGTTGCAGGGGAGAAATGCAGATTCATTATCCCAGTACTTTGGGGAGGATCCAGCTCGGTGTCCTTTTGAGCAAGGTTTAATACATTTTCCAATAATTTGGTTCTCAAAGTATGCATTTAGTATGCATCACCAATTTTTAGTTTCCATTTGATTGCTATTATGCTTGATTTCATTTTAGATTTTGGTGTTTATGTAAGCCTGATTTTATTTTAGTTTTTGGCGCTTATGTAAGCTATTGCTAAATTATATGATTCTCCTGATCACTTCTCTCTAATAAACCTCTAGTTGTTTGGTTCTTTACTATTCTAATGTTAAAAAATAGATAAACTCAAGACAGCTGCATCATAGGAGGCTTTTCATCCCTAATATTATTATGATCAAATTACATGATTTTGCCAATTGATTCTCTTCTATTGCTATGGTTGCAGTGACGCAGACCTTATTCGTTTTTGTTAAAATGTTCAACAAGTCAAGAGAGGAGAATGAGAGGCAGGCTGAGGCAGAGAAGAAGAAACTGGAGAAGGAAGCCATGAAAGAGAAGACAGCAGCTAATTTATCTGCAAAGAAAGATGGACTTGATGTTGATAAGTCGAGACTTAATTTACACTCTCAGAAACAGATTCCCTAGTTAACACCAAAGATAGTGACAGCCGGTGTATATTTTTCCCAGAAGCAAGAGGTGGATGCCCAAAAGTTGGGAGGGCTAACCTCATACGGTTGGAGGTTGACTTGCATGCTAATCATTTGCCAGGATGCTGAATGTTGGCTCCAATTTTATGTTACTTGTACTGGGAGGCGGCTTCTTCAGTGTAGACTCTATTGTCTATTTTTCTGCAAAGAACCAGGCAAGTTGATGGCAAGTCCACTTCTTTCTATCTGCTTGTCCTTCCAGGTAATTAAAAAATTTGCCATTTACTCAAAATGTTAAATGGACTCCTCCACAATTATAGCTTAAGTTTTATGTATATATCGATAGGTAGAATATCTTCCAGGTGATAAGCCTGTTCCACATCTAAATACCCCTCTTGACAGGAAGGGGGAACGAGTACTGTTACTGTAGAAAATTTATAAAAATTTTGCCGGAGCAGCTATGGTAGCAATCGAGTGGTCGCAGTTGTTGTGAATAGTCTATATTTCTTCGGTTTCTCAGTTTTGATTTGTGATTATTTAACCACTTGCTAGCGAGTCAAGGTTTCACTATATCAAGCTAGTTTTAAGAAATAATTATGCTAACTAGTTTTGCATATTCGGTTATCTTTCTTTCATCTCAGTTGATTTGGCAATGCCATGATTGTTGTTCCATCATCCAACTGTCTACTTGACCGCGACAATTTAGTTTCCGATTCGGAATAAATGTTAATAAGTTTGAATAATATCGTAAAATAATCAAACATGATAATAACTGGATTGAAGAGGAGGGAATAAATGAACGTATAAGCTTTGGAAATGGCTAGAGTACGTTCCATTGAAGGCATTGAGTACAGTCATTTCTTTTGTTTGCGAAATTTTTGGGAAGTTTTTAAATTTTATTTGCACAAAAACTTTTGCGTATGTACTGTAGAACATCCCGTGAGTTTTATTGAATAGATATTCGGTGTATAAATGATATGATATATTTGTCTTTTTCTTTCAGGATATTTATTCATCTATTTATATTAATTCATTTCTTTTAATTTAAATATTTATAATTCTGTTAAATTAAAATACGTGAAGAATTGAAAATCGTATGCATGATGTATTATTTTTATTAGCAATGATAGAAAAATTAGATTCACAATTTTGCGTGGACTCCACCATCGGTTTATGGAATACAATTGATTTGGACACTTACTTATTGTATTACATGTTTTTGGCGTGCAATATTATATAATATTTTTTAATAATTATATTATATTGTATTGTATTGTATTAATTAATAATATATAATGTATGTTGGGTAGAATATTGTACTGTACTATTTTTTATATTATATTATACTATATTTATGTTTGGTGCATTTCTAAATAGTATGATATTATTTTTCATTTCAAAAATTAAGAAAATATTATTAAATAAATTAAATATTATTTTTATACTAAATTAGATAAATTAAATAGTAAAAAAATAAATTATAATCTATAATTTATTATAATAAACTATTATTTTGGCCTATTAATTAATTATTTTTCTTTTAATTTCTCTTAAAGCTAAGTCAATCATCAACTTTGTAGCATTATATGATTGAAGAAAATTTTAACTAGAATTGCTGCTTATTTATTATATAAAACGAGCCCTTGTTGCCTGAAGATCAAGACTAGAGAGCTCCAACATAACAGAGCAAAGCATTACCTCTACATTCAATTCTAGAGTAATCTCAACTCTTCATCTAGATATCATCAGCGCCCAAATCGTCACCAGGCTTGATGCTCAATCTCTTGCTGCAATGACTTCCACTTCCTCTCACCTCGCTCCCTTTCCAATCATCAACAGCTATGACGAGATATTTGCAACTCTACCTGGCCTTCCACCAACCCCCCCAGCTCTCTAAAACCTAACTTCAACTTCCACTATAGAATATCAAGAATAAACCGCTTCGATCATGCCTGAAGATGTGAGAGGAAGATGTAGACGAGAGAGAGAGAGAGACTGAGATGGCAACGGCGATGGAGATGAGAGAGTGTCGAAGGCGGAGATGGAAGAGAGTCAGAGGTAGAGATGAGAGACACGTAGATGAAAAGAGGAGATCGAAATTAGAAAGTGAGATTCAAAATATTTTAAAAATTGTATTAATTTCGTGCTATGTCAGTAATTCAATGATTTTTTATCGCATTAGATAATGTAATATTTATGACATTAAATTATGTAGTAGATTATTTAATATAATATAGAGTTTGTTTTAAATACAAGTATTGTATAAATTAGTAAAGTGTAGAGTTTTCATATAATATAGGGCAGGCTGCCAAACATAAGTATTTATCACGTGCACCATTAAGGCTAAAGGTTTGGAGTCGAGGTCTTGACACTGAGCCGTAGCCGTTTGCCGTTATCATTTTAAGAAAACTTACTGTTACAAATTTCTTTTAAAAAATAATTTAGTCTGCAACCTTCACTTTCTTTGGATGCCCAGATGGATACTTTTTTGAGACTTTCGGAAGAGCATAAGATTTACAGTCTTATCGGCAATAAATCTCGTAATAATTTGTAAACATTTAATAATTGCTTTGAAAGTACAGTAGCACCCATCCAGCCCACCCCCCTCCCCCCAAAAAAAAAAAAAAAATTGTAAATGAAAGATGTAGATTTTGTTAAAAAATGGGTACAGCAGCTGTTTACCGGAAGTGGTTGGTGGCTCTAGTTCCCGTTATGAGCTTCTCACAAGAAAATAAGACGAAACAGCGAAGCAATGTAGAAAGGAAAAATCATTGGCTAGATGCTTCAAGCTAAGCTTTTGTTGTCGGGGCTTCATTTTGGTAATAATCACCCATGGCACATGGCATGCTGTAGAGGACGCATTTTCGAAGGAACAACGTTTAGTACTATTATTTTATACTGAACAGCTTAAAACAGAAAAGCCAACAGCATGTACTAAAAATGCAAGGAAATAATTGAACTCATTAATGCCGGAAATCTCAATCAATAACCTAATAATCTGTCCCATATACAAGATCACACCTCCATAATCTTACAAAAGAAGATCAAATTTCAAGGAGCTTAGCAACCGAAGATCAACTCTTCAGGAAGTAGCTTCCAAGCTCACCTTTTGGAATTTCGATTTCCTTCTTTAAAAACAGACTAAACAACAGATTTTTTTACCACTGGTCTCAAAATGTACACACAACAAGGGCTCAATCATGTTTCCCCCGAACCATTCATAATCACACAGGTTTTTCACAAATGTCACACAGGCTTTTCACCAGGCAGATAAGATGGAGACCCACCTTCAACTTGGTTCTTTTTTCGATTAAAAAAGCTGATATTAGGCACAAGTGTCTTTTTTGACACAGTCGTCTTCTCTTTTTCCAACTTCCTGACCTCAATAACTTTCTCTGCTGGATTCTGCTTTTGAATCGTGTAGTGGTGCGGTGTTGATTCTGAAGACATCTGTGTTTCTGCAAGAATCCGGGCTGCAGCTTCAGCTGCTTTCTTTTGCTCTCGTTCACGCCACCTCCGAAGCTCTCCCTCCACTGCCCTCTTTGCCGCCTCAGCCATCTCTGCCCTCTTTAAAGCATCTGTAGTTGCAGCCTTCATGTCATCAATCTCCTTCTGAGTTGCCTCTAACCTCTTCAGGGCTTCATTTTCACTAGCCCTCACAGCTTCCACCTGGGCCATGGCAGCAGCCACTTTCATTTCAGCTAATGTATCAGACTCCTCAACTTTACGGCTCAATGACTCAAATTCTTCTCTTGAGATAGTTATATGGGCATCAGATTCAGAAGTTGATGCTCGCGCAGCATTAGTTCTCTCAGACAAGGTTTTAATCTGCTCAAGGGCCATTGCCTCTGCTCCTTTTGCTTCTTCAGCTTCTTCCATAGCAACTTTCAGCTTATTCTCTGCTTCTTCAAGTGCAATTTTAGTGGCTTCAGCTTCCTTCTTCAACTGCTCAGCTTTGTTCTTCATCTCCTCTGCTTCTTGTTGTGCAGTTTCTGTTTCCAACGAAAGCTGGCGGAGCGTTGAGATCATTTCTTCAGAAGCACCTCTTACTCTGGATTCCTCTGTAAGACATGCTTCAAGCTCAGACTTAGCCATTCGGAGCTTAACATGCAGATTTCCAGCAATAGATTCTGTTTCTGTCTCTTTCTCCTTCAGTTCAGAATGCTCCTTCTTCACATTCTCAAGCTCCAGTTTAAGAGATTCCACCAAGCTTCGCAAAGAGCTTTCCTCCTCGGCTACTTTCTGCAATGAACCCTTTGCATCATCCAACTCTAAAGTCACGGTTCTAACAGAGTCCAAATCTGAAGCCTTCACATTTTCCATCTGCTTCTGCAATGCTGCAACCTCATTCATTGTTTCGGTCAACTGTGTTTCAAGATTCTTAGTGAGTTCAGGATCAAACTGATTCTTCAAAGCAAGCAGTTTCTTAGCCGATTCTTCCAAGGTCGCTTTATATGACTGCCTCTGCACATCCTTGTCAGCAAATACTTTTGCTTGGTCTTGCTGTGCTTGCAGAGTTGCAAGCTTCACTTGCCCAATTGAATCCTGCACAGCTGAGATTTCTCTAGAAAGCTCACTAACTCTCTCCATGTTTGCTTTGGCAGCATTTTCTGCTTCTGCTGCAAGATTTAAGGCAGTGACTTTGGCATCCAAGGTTGCATCACAGTCCTGGCGAATTTTCCTCAGTTCTTGCTTTGCAGCATCCAGTTCAGTAAATACAGTCATGTATCTTTCCCTAGTAGTTTCCAAGTCTTGTTGCCTATCACCATCAGATCGAGAAGGGTCACCACTGTTAGATTCGTCAATCTGTTTTGCCTGATTTTTCGCTGCTTCTGTTGCCTTGATTGCTGAATCCTTGGACTCATTAACAACTTTGAGTTTTTGGGTGAGATCCTCAACAGTTCTTTTTGCCTTTTCAAGCTCAACAAGTGCTTGGGCCTTGGTATTTTCAGCATTCTTTAGTTGTTCCCTTAACTTGTTCAGCTCTTTCTGAGTCAGGTGAAGCCGTGTCTCCTTGGCCAATATGCCCTGTCAATTCAGTAGCAAAACCGTAAATGGCAGTTCAAAGTCAAGAGGAGCTAAATATCTGAAATCTATGATAATAGAATTTGCATACAACTGGCGATAAAGAAAGCAAGCACATGTTAGAAATTAGAGAGTAAATACTATAGTTCAAAGAAAACCATCTGTTAATGAGAAGAGGAAGCAGTGGCAGCTTTCAAACTCCATTAAGCATTTATCTAAAACAAAGACCAATTTTAATCATAAAAAACAGAAATCGATCTAAATAAAATATGAATCCACACTATACAAATGACTTTGGTTATCTTGGTTTTTTATTTAAATTTGTTAATTAAAGGATATTGTGCAGGCCTGATTATTCTTCTTTTAATGCTCCACTGACCAATAAGTCATTCCTAGCTAAGAAAGTTCTAACCATCTTTATCATATCAGTCATAAATGCCTATATTTATGTATGAAACTAGGCATTTATACAAATACAAACTCTTAAAATATGTAAAACACAAGATGGGAGTACCTCAGCAGAATGGGGTTTTGCCTTCTTAATGGCAGGTTTTTCCCCTGACAAAGCACCCTCGCCAAAAAGAGTGACAGCATCTTTGACAGACTGAAACGGTGCACTCGTGTCTATCTCTCCCACCACCCTCGGAGAGTCTGTAGTATTTTGACGCCCTTTTGCGACCATGCTGCTTCAATGTTTGTTATTATTTATCAGAAGACCTCCTGCCAAGAAGTATAAAAAGAAAACCAAATTTATTCAGAAAAAAAAAATCACCGAAAGATCGATATACATCAAATATGCTCATCGAATAGAAGGTGTGCACCATGCATCGCAGCTAAATCACAGGCTAGAATATCATCGTTTTCATATAAATCGGGAAAAACGATCCTGGATCTCATCAACAGCTGTGTAGCATTAAGCAGAACATAAAATCCACAAATTAACATCACATATTATTTGAACTACATTCTTTTTCTAAAATCATTTCTCACTTAAAAATATTCAAAAGGGTGCAAATTCAACCACAGACAACAATCCAAGCCTTAACGACTTAAGCAAAAAGGAAAAGTGGCGGAGAAAAAAGATATTATCAGCTCATGTAAATTATCCTTCAAACCTATGTAGTCTGAATATATAAGACCTGCATAGAGAGCTAAAACCCGGTTCATAATAGAATCCAAATAAGATAGATCATCCAAATAAAGACCAACATTATTTATCTTTCTCCAACTCAAACAACCCATATTTTGATCATGTTGAATTGAATATAAGCTGCTAAAAACCAACAATTAACATTATGTAAGGAAGGCATCCACTTCCAAGCCAAAGGCCAGAGTTCCTTCGCAAGCAAAATATCAAAAAATCATCAACGTGAACCTGCAGTGAAGGGCCCCAAACTACAAAAAGTTTGGAAATTCAAGACCTAAAAGATATAACCCAAAAAAAAAAAAAATCATAAATATCCAACTATTACTTGAGTCCGACCGCTCTTTATGCCATACACAAGGAATTCCATGGTGATCACCAGCCATACCACAAAAGTAATGACTTCTAAAATGCGCCAATCTAATTTGGGCAAGATGCAGCCTCGATAAGCCTTTACAATCTCATATAATTGTTAATTGCCCATGCACTCGCTCCATGATTTGCCAGCAAAACAAAAATCAGAAAATTAATGGGCTCTTTTGCTACGCCTCAAACTTTACTAGCAGATTGCCAATAAGTTCACTCTTTGAATGATTCTCAACTTGAAATCCAAGAAGAAAAACAGACCTTGAATGTAATTGAAAATTATCACCACCAATATGTTTATTTATAAAATATTACTTCAGCAGAAAGTTTTCAAGCACATTGAGAATATACTACTAATGTTGCGAAAGCAAGTTGAAAAGATGCAAACTTACCAATCTTTATCAGTTCTTCTAGCAAATTGGCTCAAATATAATCCAATTACTCCTCGATAGTATTTCCCTTTCAGAAATTCAAGCTCAAAGCTTCACTAAAAAAGAAAGGAACAATAGAATTACCAAAAAAATCTATTCATCTTACAATAGATAAAAATTCAAAGTGGTAACCAAAATAACATGTCACATCAAAAAACAAATGAAATGAAGAAAAAACCAGAAAACAAAACAACAAAGAGTCTTTAACGATTTATGAGAAAAAAAAAACATAAAGAGAACAAAAGACATACCTTTAATTGCTTATCCAAAAAACCCTAATCATTAAAACCTAAAAATCATCGAAAGTCAAAACCCCACAAAGCCACTGGTGAAAAAAAAAGCAGCAGCTTTCACATGTTCACGTAAGCGTGCGATCATCTTCACTGACCTTCATGATGTTCTTTAAAACTCAAAAATCGAAACAAACCGAAAAAATCAAAGAGACCCTTTTGATCTTTTCACACAAAGACAAAACCCACCAAGGAAATTCTCAGCAGTGCAAGAATTCCAGAGAAATGAAAATTTTCTCGCCCAAGAAAGTTGTTTTCCTGGAAAATTTTTTATTTTCTTTCTCTGATGAAATCAAGTGGGTTTCTGGCTCTTCGATTGAACTTAAAGAGAGAGTTTTGAAATTTAGAAAGGCGTTCGCAGACAAATTTTCTATTATATCAGCAAATGAGTGAAGAGAGAGAATGTTTTTGTGTTTTAGTATGAGAAAAAAATAGTGCTTTAGAGAGAGAAGGACGTGACATTCTCTACTTGTACTCCTGGGAAGAGTTGTGAATTTCAAATGAAATGGAAGGGTAGTTTTGTCAAAAAAATACAACTTGCAGAAGCCCCAGAGCCTTCAATAATAACCTCTCATTTTTAACTGACACCAATAGCTTCCGTTAAAACCCAAAATTTGTTAAAATCTTTATAATTTTAAACAAACTCATTATTAAAAAGTAAACTAAGTAATAGAAATGGGTTGGTTTAAATTTTCCATCGAATGAGATTGAAATTAAAGGGGTCGACACTTGACAAGTTGGAGGTTTGGAATAGATTGGAACTTTGAAGGGAAATGAAGAGTAAAATTGTCTAAAAAGTACAAGCAAGGGAAGCATGAGGAGGATGTCAAAGAGGAAATGGCACCGGCCAAGACAAAGGAGGGAAGTGACAATGACCAATAATAAAGAAAAGTGAGTTGTAGCTTGGATGGTAATGGCTTCCCTTTTGTTGTATCTTTATCTCAGGTCACGTTAAGGCCTATTTTCATTGTTTTTTTGTGGGGTTTGGATATTCTTGCTTGACCTGTCAATGGACCTTATATAATGCATACATGCTAGCTCATCCAACTAGTATATACTCAACTATTTTTGTTCAATATTTTTTTATTTATCAAAATCTAATAATTTTAATGCCCAACCCAAGATTCATTTTTAAGAATGAGAGTGTAAAAGGTTAATTTTGTGGACAAAAACTCAAAGAATGTATGAAATTGTACGAGTTTGGAGGGAAAAGTGACCAAATTAATTGAATTTCTATATTTGGATAGACCAATTCAGATGTGCGAGTGAAATACTAGTTTGGCTATTATATTTATATCTAGAAGTCTGGTGACAAGAACAAGTTTGGTGATCAATTATCTTTCACAAATTTGAAAATAAAATTAATTATGCCTATTTATATCAATTTCAGTCTAGCGGAGCTCCTCCTTGGTCAATGGACATGACTACCCATTTCTGTCATGGGTCAACATCATTTATTAGAGAATAGGAAAGCACCCATAAGAAAACAAAAATTATTGGCTTGGTAGCCGAAAGGAGGAGACAACTTGAGGGGTTTAAGCTACATGCTTCATGAGCTCTAATCAAAATCTGTTGAAATCCAAAACGTTAGGGCCATGATTCTGTAATGGGCCTGGGCTTGGACTCTGCAAAATTGGCGGCAGAAGCATAAAATGAGTGACAAATGCTTTTAACCAAGAAGTTGCATGCATGCCACGTGTGAACTTGACTTGACACATCAGCATGACAAGTTTGCACGTGTCAATTATGTTCCACCGAGTCTTACGCTAATATCTGATTATATATTTCAAAACCCTTTGCTTCCAAATAACAGATTTGCGACGTCCTTCAAAATGACAGCAATCAAAGAAGAATATGACTCAGTGCGTAAAGCAGCAAGTTGTGACCCATCAGACTCGACGGAACCGAGAAATCACGATGTTAGGAGCAGGCTACAGCCGCATGAAGACGAGCATGAGCATGTGATTAATGTGACAATGGAGAAGCTGAGGAAGGAATATCAGAAAGTAGAGGATGACACAGTATATGTTGAAGATGATGGTTCAGGAGATGTGGGTGATAATTGTCATGGCATTGAGCAACAAGCAGAGCACTTTAAATGCATCCACTTAAGCAAGACTACTTGAACATATTCACGGAGTATTTCATACTTGTTTTATATATATATATATATATATATATATATATATATATATATATATATATATAGCTTTTGTAATAAATTTATATTTTCATGTCCATCCAACCCATGCCTCTTGCCTTTTTCTTTCTCGTGTACATTGCATTCTTATTAAAAAAATATAATCAAACATATATTATTTATCATTTATTTCTATTGAAAGGATGTAAATATATCTTTTATTTTTACTTTTTATTTTGATACAACAAATTTCTAAAACAAAAACATAAGATTTATAATCAAATGGTTTCATTTTGTTAGACAATTATTATTATTATTAACTTATTATTACTATTTATAAAGTTTTTAAGTACTGTTGCAAAAACCGGGGTTTTTAGTAGTAGGCGGCATCCCCTCTTAGTTTTGAGTAGGTGGAACCATTCAGTTTTGGTTCTTCTCCACATTCTTATCGGGTGACCCGGGATGAGTATGAAAGTTTGCTTTCAGCAAGGATATTGAACGTATCAATTTAAAGATCTACAAATACTGCATCACGCTTTTATACGTATAAATAAATAAATAAATATAATATAATATTTCAATTTATTCTCAAAATCAAATTTTTATTTCTCTTTATATAGATTAATTAAATATTATACAGCATATATGTCGACGATGAAGGGGCGGGTATTAATTTGAAATAAGTTAAAGTAATTAAATAGCAGCTGTGGTTGTGGCTTTGGAATTTGATTCTCAATTCTAATATTTTGGCTCCATTAATTTGTGTCAATCGAGGCTCCATGAGCATATAAATAAATTAATTGCAATAACCAATAGAGAAACGGTACATTGATATTTAAATATGGTGTCATTGCTTCTCTCTTCCTAATTTTTGTTTTAAACTATGAAACTGATATTTAAATATTGTATGACTGCTTCTTTCTTTCTAATTTTTGTTTAAACTATGAAACGGTCAAGACAATTGGAACTTAAAGTGATATCGGTTTGACATTCTTCTATTTTATCATAATTAGTTTGTCAACATTGTTTTAACTAATGGGTTGAAAGAATTTCTGTTTTATTTGATCATTAGTTCGTCTATTTTTATCTAAACTAGTAGTGGAAAGAATTTCAGAATTTTAATTTGCCTGCTCAGGCTACTACATTAGCTTATAAGGTTTAATTCAAAGCTGATTAGAAATTACTTTTTGCCCAAGGTTGTTGCAAATATTTTTTTAACTTTTACTTCAAATTCTTTTGGGTTCGTGAATCGATCAAATACTTGGGGATTTCTCATTTTTGTTAATTTTTTTCCCGGTAATTAGCTGTTGAGAGGTTGTTTAATAAAATATTAATTTCTCAAGTTTAGAGGAGGGTGATACATCATGTAATAGAAGGAAGAAAATAATGTTATGGTTTCGTGCGCGCATGTAATAGAATTCTAATTCTTAACAATTACATTGTAATCAAATGATAATACGGAGGATATTTCATTAGCCGATCCGTGGATTTGAAGTTATAAAAATCCTCTCTTTAATTATTTAGGTTTGTTTGTTCCGTTTTTATAATCTAATGTTTCAAAACATATTTATTGATATTGTTATGGCCATAACAAAATCTGGGCCTTAATTGTTTCTAATTCAGTAAGCCCATTACTGAAGCCCATTATCTGGGCCTTAATTATTTCTAATTCAGTAAGCCCATTAATGAAGCCCATTATCTGGGCCTCGTTATTTCTAATTCAGTAAGCCCATTACTGAAGCCCATCATCTGGGCCTATTATCTGGGTCCCACAATGGCCCATCCCGACTCCTATATAAACCCTCCGGATTATTGCTCAAGGTATGCACACTTTTCTGAACTTACTCTCTCTCTAGATTTCCATTACTTTTGAGAGCTTCTCTCTCTAGGAAATTCTCCCAGAGAATTCCGGAGTGCCGGAAACTGACTTGAGCGTCGGAGGGTCACCGTCGGCACCACCGCCGGCACCCCTGACTGTTTTTCTTTGCTCGCAGGACTGGACCCGACGTACCACCCGAGCTCCGACCCGCTTCTCGACCCGCGTCCCGGCCGTCCGGAAATCGTGCATCAACAGTTGGCGCCGTCTGTGGGAACGACAATTCAAGCCTCTTTAGTTGTTGCTCCCATCCAAACTTATTCAAACACATCATGAGTCACGAATCCCAACACTCAACCTCCCTAGAGGTTGACGAAGAAATCGAGGTTGAAGCACCTCCCCAACGCCGAAAGGTAGTTGATACGGGGAGAGCATTAGTTATATCCTCTGGGGTGGGGCCTAACCTCAGGCAACCCCGGCTTCCGCTTAGAAGACCAAAGAAGGCGCATAAGCTATGGACGATTCGTGGAGAGCCTTCCGAGGGGATGGAAAGTTTGGATCCATGAGATCAAGAGAAAGGGGAGGCTGTAGCTCCAATAGAAGGGATGGATGACGTCCCTGTTTGCTTAAATGATCCGGAGAAGACAGTGAAGGTGGGTGAGAATCTTCCTCCACTAATCAAGGACCGGTTGATTAGTTTTCTTCGAGAGTACAACGACGTTTTTGCATGGTCTCACGAAGACATGCCTGGCATAGACTCGAATACAGCTGTCCACCGCCTTAATGTCAATCCTGGAGCTCAACCTGTCCGACAAAAAAGGAGGCACCAAGCCCCAGAGCGTTCAGAGGCGATTGCCTTAGAAGTGGGCAAACTCTTGACGAGTGGAATCATTCGGGAGGTAAACTACCCCGAATGGCTCTCTGATGTTGTATTGGTGAAGAAAGCCAATGGAAAGTGGCGTGTCTGCATCGACTTCAAGGACTTAAACAAGCACTGTCCAAAAGACAGCTTTCCACTGCCCAGGATAGATCAATTAGTTGATGCTACTGCTGGTCACCAGCTTCTAAGCTTCATGGATGCTTATTCTGGTTATAAACAGATTCCCATGTATTCGAAGGATGAAGAAAAAACAGCCTTCATCACTGATAGAGGGTTATACTGTTACCGGATGATGCCGTTCGGATTGAAAAATGCTGGAGCAACTTATCAACGGTTGGTAAACTCCATGTTTGCTCCTCTCCTAGGAAAGACAATGGAAGTTTATGTGGATGATATGCTCACCAAGAGCATAGACGCTAGATCCCACGTAGACGACCTCCGAACAACTTTTGACATCCTCCGGAAGCATGATATGAAGCTGAACCCCACCAAATGCGCTTTTGGAGTATCCTCTGGGAAGTTCTTGGGATTCATTGTCACCCAAAGGTGGATAGAGGCCAATCCTGAAAAAATCCAAGCACTTATGCGGTTGGAGTCTCCCAAAACTCCAAAGGATATACAAGTCCTCACTGGACGACTGGCTGCCTTGAATCGCTTTATATCTAGGGCGACTGACAAATGTCACCCTTTCTTCAAAGCGTTGAGGAAGTGCAATCAGTTCGAATGGACAAGTGAGTGTGAAAATGAATTCCTACAGCTGAAAAAGTACTTAGGTTCTCCTCCTCTCCTCTCCAAGCCAGTTTTGGGGGAACCACTTTTTCTGTATCTTGCAGTCTCAGCATGCGCAGTGAGTGCAGCTCTTGTCCGGGAGGATCATGGAATTCAGAGGCCAGTCTATTATGTGAGTAAGGCCTTGACTGAAGTTGAAGGTAGATACCCTCCTATGGAGAAGCTGGCTCTCGCCCTAGTTGTTGCAGCACGAAAGCTTCGCCCGTATTTTCAAGCACATACTGTCATGGTCCCAACTGACCACCCTTTGCGACAGATACTTTATCGTCCAGAGCTTTCTGGAAGACTTGTCAAGTGGTCCATTGAGTTGGGAGAATTTGACGTACATTATGTTGCAAGACCATCAATCAAAGGGCAGGCCATCGCTGATTTCATTGCTGAATTTTCAAGTGGTATAGATAAGGAGGATGAAGAAACCATTACAGGGTCGCATGACCGACCAATGCCCATGGGAATTGACCCACAGAAGGCATGGATCTTATTCGTAGATGGGTCATCTAATAAGGTCGGTAGTGGAGTTGGCTTGATCCTATCAACCCCGGATGGGGTAGAGGTAGCTGTGGCACTTCGTTTCAATTTTAAAGCCACGAATAATGTCGCAGAGTATGAAGCTCTCCTTGGAGGACTTAGGCTAGCAGTTGCCTTGGGGGTAGGAGAGATCGCCATCCACAGCGATTCCCAACTTGTGGTTAACCAAATTCGTGGAGACTATCAGGCAAAAGGCTCTACCATGATAGCTTACTTGGGTAGAGTTAACTCCCTCCTGCGTGGTTTTAAAAGGTTTGACATCGTAAGAGTCCCAAGGGTGGAGAATTCAAAAGCTGACAGTCTAGCCAGAATTGCTTCAGGAATAGACCCCCTTCTACCGACAGACTATCACATGGTTGTTCTGGAATCTCCAAGCATATCACAACGTGAGCTCCCGCCAGAGAAGACAATGACCATTGACGGTGACCCTTGCTGGATGGACCCTATCATAAAGTTCTTAGAAACGGGGGAACTTCCAGTTAACCGCAATGAAGCAATCAAGGTCAGAGGGAGAGCGTCAAGGTACACTATGGTCAATGGTGTTCTTTACAAAAGAGGTTTCATCCTTCCTCTTCTAAAGTGTCTTCGCCCAGAAGAAGCTGATTATGTTCTTAGAGAAATCCACGAGGGGATATGTGGTAACCATTCTGATGGTCGATCTCTAGCTCATAAGTGTATCAGGTAAGGATACTATTGGCCAACCATGAAGAAGGATGCTAAGACATTCTCAACTAGGTGCCACAAATGCCAGAAATTTGCTAACATTCCGAGGAAAGCTCCTGAAAACCTGACTCCAATGACAACCCCATGGCCATTCGCCCAGTGGGGACTAGACCTTATTGGACCCCTTCCAATGGGTAAAGGTCAAGTTAAATATGCTGTTGTGGCAATTGACTACTTCACTAAGTGGGCAGAAGCTGAGCCCCTCGCATCGATTACTGAAAGGAAGACCACGGACTTCGTACGGAAGTCAATTGTCTATAGGTTTGGTATCCCTCATACCATCATTACGGACAATGGCAAACAATTCGACAACTCTAACTTCAGGAATTTCTGTAAGGAGCTGAACATCTCTTTGTGCTTTTCATCCCCAGCTCATCCTCAAGCAAACGGTCAGGTGGAGGCTGTTAACAAAACCATTAAACACCTCCTCAAGACCAAATTAGATGCTAGGAAGGGTGCATGGCCAGAAGAACTTCCACAAGTGCTTTGGGCATACCGAACCACTGTCCATACGGCAACAGGAGCAACCCCATACTCCTTGGCGTTTGGATCGGAAGCAGTCATACCGGTTGAAATTGGCCTTCCGTCACCTCGTACTGAGGGATATGACGAGGAGCTTAATCATAGAAGCCTTCAACTCAACCTAGATCTTCTTGAGGGGGAAAGGGATCTCGCTAGTGTCAAGGTTGCTGCTTACCAAGAAAGGGTTGCTCGATATTTCAACTCTAAGATTAAGCGCCGGTCTTTCCAAGTGGGAGACTTGGTCTTGAGGCAAGTACTACAAAGTACCCGAGATCCCACTGATGGAGTACTAGGCCCAACTGGGAGGGTCCGTATCAAGTCAAGGCAGTCATTCGACCAGGCACCTACAGACTGGTCACCATGGATGGAAGGTTGCTCCGTCATCCATGGAATATTGAGCACTTGAAGAAGTACTACCCGTAATCTCTCTATATGTGCAGTAACTCCGCCCAGGAGCTTATGCATATGTAACAACTCCCATGGGGAGACCAATAAAGAGATTGTCAATAAAAGCATTCGTTTTATTCAAAATGAGATGGAACAAGTAAAAAAAAAAATACAGCACCAGAAAGAAATAATTTTTTTTCTTAGTGTTCTTATTATTTCAAAATTGGTTGAGGGATGTCACACATCCTCACCTAGTACATCGAACTGAAAGTAAAGACAGTAAAAGGTAAAGTCAAGGCCGAGATAGCAGCCTTGATATGGTTGCTCCCTGTGAATGAGCATCTACCTAGCTGGAAGAATTCCAATTATCTCTAAGAAGTAGCCTCATCACCTCCTTCTTCATCTGAAGACGATGAGGTAGAGTCGCCTTACTTGGCCTCCCAGGCTGCTGTGTCCAATGTCGACTCATAATCCTCATCTTTAAGGATGAAGCGGCGGAATTGCTCAGGATCGGAGTCCACTGTAGGGATAGACTCTTCCACCAAGTTTAACTCCTCAGTTATGGGTGACTGATCAATCTCTGGATGGCGGTCATGGAACCATCTATGCACCCCATTGACTCCCTCAATGTACGACGCTGGATAGTCGCCTGCCTCTTGGCTTCGGACAAGTCTGCCTTCATTCTGTCCATCTGTTCCTTCATCTCTGCCATTCTTCTCTCTGTTTCGGTTAAGTTGTCAAGGCAGACTAGATGTTTCGCCTTTCAGTCATCAACCTCTGAAGTGAGATGGTTAACCTCCTTGAGGAGGTTGGTATTGGTAGACTCTCCTTGAGCCAAGGGTCCTGTTGCCTACCGAGAGAAAGGCAAAGAGGGGGAAGGAGTTAAGGCATGACTTTCAATCAAAAAAAAAAAAAAAAGCTGGAGGATTGTATCGAAAATCCGCGGAAGCACGCCTGCGGAGAAAAAATTATTCAAGACTGAAAATCCGCGGAAGCACGCCGCGGAGGAAAAATTATTCAAGTCTGAAAATCCGCGGAAGCACGCCCGCGGAGGAAAAATTATTCAAGTCTGAAAATCCGTGGAAGCACGCCCGCGGAGAAAAAATTATTCAAGTTTGAAAATCTGCGGAAACACGCCCGCGGAGGAAAAATTATTCAAGTTTGAAAATCCGCGGAAACACCCCCGCGGAGGAAAAAATATTAAAGTTTGAAAATTCGCGGAAACACCCCCACGGAGAAAAAAATAAAGGTTTGAAATTTCGCGAAAACACCCCCGCGGAGGAAAAATAATGGTTTGAAATTTCGTAGAAACACCCCCGCGAAAAAAATAAGGTTTGAAATTTTTCAGAAACCCCCCCGCATTTTAAGTAAAAGTTTTGAAATTTTTCAGCAACACCCCCGAAGTTATATAATGGAAATTTCGGAATTTGCTAATATGCCCCCGTACTTATTCAAATTTCCTGCAGGAAATCCTTACAAACTCACGTAAACCTGCATGACACAGGCGGCAAGCCCAGCGCCCAGCGCGCACGCGATCGCCCATCGCCCAGCGCCCAAGCGCCCAGCGCGCATGCGACTCGCCCAGTACGCACGCGATCGCCCAGCGCCCAAGCGCCCAGCGCGCATGCGCCTCGCCCCTGCGCGCGCCCAGCGCCTTGCCCCTGCGCGTGCCCAGCGCCTCGCCCCTCGCCCCTGTGGGCGCCCAGCGCCTCTCCCCCTCGCCGCTCGCCCAGGCAGCGCGCCCAGGCAGCGCGCCCAGGCTGCACGCCCAGGCTGCACGCCCAGGTAGCGCGCCCAGCGTGCCCAGGCAGCGCGCCCAGCGTGCCCAGGCAGCATGCCCAGCACGCCCATACGAGCCATGCACACACCCTCCATCACACCCGTGCATGTCTCTCCTTCTTTCACACACAATCACATACACACACATCACACCCGTGCATGTCTCTCCTTCTTTCACACACAATCACATACACACACATAGGACATAATCCGTGCAAGAATTTTTGCATTCAAAAACTATACCTAATTCATTCATTTGTGGCGGCTTGAAACTCTGGTTCGGGTTGAAAAGTTCTGTTTGCTGGTGTCGCTTGCACTGCTGGCCTTCTGGGTGCTCTCTCCTATTTTTGAGTAAACCCTACTCCCCAACACTTGTGTCTTATATAGAGCACCAATTTAGGGTTTAATGAATCGCATCTTTTGGGCTGGCCCCTAACACATTTAATTTATAGCCCAGAACAACTAAATAGTCCCTACGCCGACCCATTGGTCAACTTGGGACTGGGGGGACTATTGTTATGGCCATAACAAAATCTGGGCCTTAATTGTTTCTAATTCAGTAAGCCCATTACTGAAGCCCATTATCTGGGCCTTAATTATTTCTAATTCAGTAAGCCCATTACTGAAGCCCATTATCTGGGCCTGGTTATTTCTAATTCAGTAAGCCCATTACTGAAGCCCATCATCTGGGCCTATTATCTGGGTCCCACAATGGCCCATCCCGACTCCTATATAAACCCTCCGGATTATTGCTCAAGGTATGCACACTTTTCTGAACTTACTCTCTCTCTAGATTTCCATTACTTTTGAGAGCTTCTCTCTCTAGGAAATTCTCCCAGAGAATTCCGGAGTGCCGGAAACTGACTTGAGCGTCGGAGGGTCACCGCCGGCACCACCGCCGGCACCCCAGACTGTTTTTCTTTGCTCGCAGGACTGGACCCGACGTACCACCCGAGCTCCGACCCGCTTCCCGACCCGTGTCCTGGCCGTCCGGAAACCGTGCATCAACAGATATATTTTAAATTAAGTAATTATATATTATTTTTGAAATTAAAAAAATTAAAACCAATCATAATAAACTTCAATTAATTAGTCGGCAAATCAATATTATTATAAAAGCACACGATTCAAGTACTACTCTCTCAAGATCTGATTTTCTTACAATCTATTATATGAGAAAGAAACATTTTCCAGCGTATTTAAATGGAAAACATTATACATGACATAAAGATAACAAATAATTAAAATAATTTAAGCTGAGCTCACTGTATATTCTCTTAGCAAAAGTTTTAAAAAGTGTCATACTCATAGAATGTTATCAAATTTGTATTTATATTAAGCTTTATACACACATGTAATTGATCCTGTTAATCCTTTATTTCTTGCGATGTTATCTCATTGATATGTCTACACATGAATTATGTCAAGAAGCATTTTAAAAGTGTGAGCGAGCTATATTTCTGAGCTTCCTGTGTAGAGTCATCATTCTCAATAATGTAAATTTTGCAAGATGGATGACATATAGTCATTAGATACTGATTACATATTTAATTTTTTAAAATTTTATTTAAAACGTGGTGTGTGGAGTGAATTTAGAGGTTGCAAACTCCGCCCATAAACAAGTACAGTTATGACAAAATCAGTGACTAGTCTACGTGGTAATAATACTACAAATTCTCACTCTTTCACTTCTGATTGTTTATTTTCTGGTACAATACACTACTTCTACTTTTCATCTATTTTGTGTGGTAGGTACCTCTAAAAATTGAATCCTAGAGCTCCACGTAGTTTTTGATACAGATCATTATAGAACACTAGGCAATGTCATTCAATTGATGAATTAATTAATCTTCGCAAGATTTCTCTTTCCTTCCTGGGTAATTACCCGCCTATAAAAAGCTGAAATGGTAATATAAAAAAAAAAGAAAGATAAAACTAATCACATATTTGTTGTACCTACCGAGTTTTTATTTGAATAGTTTTAATTTAGAGTTTTATATTGATTGATTAAAGAAATATTATAAGACTTATATATAAGAGGTATTTCTTTATTTAATAAATTAATCTTCTAGATTAGATACTTATTAACTTTAGTTGTAAACCGTTTGTTGAAGGATTATGCGCATCGAATCCGTAACAATATTAACTTCAATTAATTGGTCGGCAAATCAATATTATTATACAAGCACACACTTCAAGTACAACTATCTCGAGATCTGATTTTTTACAATTTATTATGTAAGAAAGAAACATTTTCCAGCGTATTTAAATGGAAAACATTGTATGTGACATAACAAATAATTAAAATGGCAAGTAGATTGTTTTGAGTGGGATAACTATTTTTGTCCCTATATACTAAAAGGTTTTATAATCGAACACTCTCACTGGTCACATGTGGTGCGCCTTTCCATCACTTCTTGCTTTCTGGCCATTTCTATTGTCTTCTTTCTTGTTCACATTTTAATAATTAATATCTATATCACCTAACTCGTTTCATATGTATTTTGAATATGATCATTACTTCGGTGGAGTAAGCCGTGTGGTGTTTGTGTGAGGATATAGCTTGGAGTTAAGGGGAGATGGGTGAGGAAGTAGTGAGGCTGCAGCCGCTTTTTGAGACGAAGGAAGCAAAGGGTAGGGTTGCTTACAAGGTGTTTGCATCGACAGTGTTTGTGGGGATATGCTGCATATTGGTTTACAGGCTATTGCATGTTCCAAGAGCAGGAGAAGATGGGAGATGGGCTTGGATTGGCATGTTCATAGCAGAAGTTCTGTTCACTTGCTATTGGATTATCACTCAGTCTGCTCGCTGGAATGTCAAGTATCGTTACACTTTCAAGGAAAGGCTCTCACAGAGGTTCACTTTACTTATAAAATTACTACACAATTCTGCTACCTCTTACGAATAATTTTCATGAATTATATATATATATATTTCTGTCTCTTCTTCGGCTCACTGTTATATATATGAAGTAGGTTTTGAGTATAAGAGAGAGGGTTCGGTGTTCATTTCCCAGTTTCTCTCTATGATAGCTTTTCAATTTCTAATACTTTCTTTGTTCTTGTACCGAAAGTTCTTCTCCTCTACCAAGCGTTAATCGGTTTAATTAGTCGAAGTATACACAAGAACTAATTTTGAAGATATATACAGTCAATATGTATTTGTAATAAATCTAAGATATGGGAAAATAAGAACACAGCACAGGTACTGTTTTTGCTTTGCCAGCTACAATCTATCCGTAGACAATTAATATCAAAAGAAATATTCGAAAGTAAAACAAAAAGATCATTTAAAACAAGACAGGTGGTTGTACATGCAAATCTATACTTGCTGTGCTGGCGGCTTGGTGGCGTTAAAGGGCTAGGATTTGCTTGGCCTTTGGCCTGAGAAAGCACCGTTTAAATTTGTCCATACATAGGAGAGAATTACAAAAGCACCATTAAATTTTGATTTAACTATAAAAAAGAATGACTATATGTTTTTCATGAATCATATTACTGTCGTGCATTTTATTAATTATATCCTTAAATATTATGATTTGAAGAATAAAAATGATGATTTGAATATAATTTCAGGGATGTGATTGATAAAAAAACGTATAGTCATTTTTTTTGTTTAAAATTAAACTAAAATTTAATGATATTTATTGATATTGTCTCCCCTCTACACACACATATGTATGTAAATTTTCTTGTTTGAATTTAACAAAATTACATGCACATAACACTAAAAATTTTTGACGTTCTATAGATGTTTCTACTGAAAGATACAAAGCAAATCATATCCACTTAAATGTCGTTAAACAACCCAAATTTCGGCATGTTTATTTATTTATTTTTAATTTTAATTGTAAAATATTTGATCTTCACTTTTTAACTTAAGACTTTAATTAACCTTTTGAAAAAAAGGTGAAATAATCTATTTTGTAAAGTTAAGAGATGACCCTTAATTAACCACCTAATTAACCATCTATTCAAGATTTGATGAATTCAACTAATTTGAAGATGAATATGATTTTATTGAATAAACATATAAACTTTGTAAAATTTAATTTTTTCACAGAATTTTAAAGTAAAAAATTTACAAATAAAACTTGAAAAAAATATAGCATTAAGACTTATTGGACCTTTGAAAATGAAAAGAGACAAAAAAATATAATAAAATACTTAGAAGGGCTTCCAATAATTTCTATATTATAAACTCTTCTTATCAGGTTAATTAACACTCTGAACATGTATAACTATGCTCATGAATTGGGAACTTTGCATGTTACAGACATGAAGACAAGTTACCAGGTGTTGACATATTCGTGTGCACAGCAGATCCAGTGATGGAGCCACCGACTTTGGTGATTAACACAGTTTTATCAGTTATGTCACTTAATTATCCACCCGAGAAATTGAGTGTTTATCTATCTGATGATGGTGGATCAGAATTCACATTTTATGCTATGGTAGAAGCCTCTCATTTTTCTAAATGTTGGATACCCTTTTCCAAAAAATTCAATGTTGAACCAAGGTCGCCAGAGGCCTACTTTGCAGAGCAACCTGATGAGAAAGAAATCAGTTATGCTCAAGAATGGTTAGCTATCAAGGTAAGCACCATGTTGCCAGAACTGGCTATTAGTTTATACTTGTTTGCTCAAAATGTTTGCATAATTTATGAATTGCATTTTGTCTTTAAAGAACCAATATGAAGATATGAAAAACCGAATCGATTCAGCCATTGCAAAAGGAAGCATTTCCAAGGAAATAAGGGATCGACATAAAGGATTCTCAGAATGGTGGAATTCTAAAATAACAAAGCAGGATCATCCGTCAATCGTGCAGGCAAGTACCATTTTAATCAAATTGTGAAAATTCTTGGAAAATTTTCTTATTGTATGTGTTTATGTAGTTTATACTAATTTTTTGATGAGTTTACAATTCCAGATTTTAATAGATGGAAGGGATAAAAATGCTACAGACAATGAAGGATGTGGATTGCCAACATTGGTGTACGTGGCAAGAGAAAAAAGGCCAGGATGGCCTCACAACTTCAAAGCTGGAGCCATGAATGCTCTGGTAACTTATTTGTATATTCATTTAATTAACGTTCACAAACCTCAATTGGGTGCTAGATGTGTCCACTTCTAGAGGAATATTGTCAAACTAAATTCTTGTTAGTTAGTAGTTAATTTAGCGTGTAATACAAATTATGCAGTTAAGAGTCTCATCAGAGATAAGCAATGGATCCATCATTCTGAATCTGGACTGTGACATGTATGCCAATAATCCAGATTCAATAAGAGAGGCTTTGTGTTTCTTCATGGATGAGAACAAAGGCCAAGAAATTGGTTATTTGCAGCATCCACAACGTTATAACAATATCACCAAAAATGATCTCTATTCGAATTGTGGTCACGTAGTTCATAAGGTATGCATTAGTCAGTATTGGACTAATCCATTTTTTGTCATAATGTTTATGGATCATTTAATTTGACACCGTGTTCTTTTAATTCTTGATAACTGTGAAGCTTGAACTTGCTGGCATTGGTGGCTATGATGCTGCTTTATATTGTGGCACCGGATGTTTCCATCGAAGAGAAAGCCTCTCTGGAGCTAAGTACTCCAACTATAGAGGAAGTAGATACATAGAGGTCAAAAAGAATGACGAAAGGACTGTTGATGAATTGGAGAGGACCTCAAAAGTTCTTGCTAGTTGTAGTTATGAGAAGGAAACTCCATGGGGCAAAGAGGTTTCTTAATTTTCTTCTTAAAAATTATGTGGTAATTTATGTATATATGGTTTATAAATTTTATAATGGAAGTGAACAAATTAAGCTATTAACTTGCAGATGGGATTGATATATGGATGTCCAGTTGAAGACGTTGTTACTGGCTTGACAATCCAGTGCAGGGGTTGGAAATCATTCTATTACAATCCAAAGAGAAAAGCCTTTGTGGGAGTTGCTCCTAACAGCTTAGATATTGCTCTTGTCCAATTCAAAAGATGGTCGGAAGGTATGTTTCAAATATTTTTCTCAAAGTACTGCCCCTTCATATATGGTCATGGGAAGATCAAAATAGGTGCCCAAATGGGATATTGTGTCTATCTTTTATGGGCACCTGTTTCCTTGCCTACACTGTATTATGTCATTGTCCCACCTCTTTGCTTGCTCCGTCGGATCTCCTTATTCCCAGAGGTATCCCTCCCTCACCTCTGTTCTGCAATTTGTTTAGAGTTTAAAATTGCCAATTTATTGAAGTTCTTCATTGAATTACTTTTGGCTTGATCTAACAAATGGCTTTTTAATTATGTCCCAGGTTTCAAATCCATGGTTCATACCCTTTGCATATGTTTTTATAACCAAGAATGTGTATAGCATATTTGAGGCCTTAAATTGTGAAAGTACACTAAAAGGCTGGTGGAACTTGCAGAGAATGCTAGTGATCCGAAGGACTACATCATTCTTTTTCGCATTCGTTGATGTGATTATCAAGCAACTGGGAATATCTCAAACAGCATTTGCCATAACTGCTAAGGTGGTGAAAGATGATGTGTTAAAGAGATATAAGGAAGAGGTGATGGAGTTTGGCAGCTCATCTCTCACGTTCACTATTATTGCAACATTGGCAATGCTTAATCTCTTCAGTTTAGTTGGAGCAATCAAGATGGTTTTTTTGGATTTCGGAGCTTTGGAAAAGCTGATATCTCAGTTTATTCTTTGTGGGCTGATGGTTTTGCTGAATATACCTATCTATCAAGCTCTCTTCATCCGCAAGGACAAGGGCTGCTTACCCTTCTCTGTCCTGTTGAAGGCAGTGGTCCTAGCTTCATTGGCATGCGCCTTACGGCCTTAGTGCCACTAAATTACCACTTATGAATGTAGAACAAAGCCCTTTTAATTCTAGTTTTCTATGACATTGCACATCTATTCAAATCATATCTCTAGACGTCCAAATTTCCTATCATTGTATCTCCTTAGCTTCTTTTTCTTTGTTGTAATAAATTCTACTTCATATTTTGAAAAATGATTGTCATATTAGGAAATATATATATTTGTTGGAGGTCAAGCTTGATTCTATTGTTGATCCTAATTTGTCAGCTTAAGTTTTCAGAATAGGTGGTTACTCAATATGGTATCAAACCAGAAGGTCCTGACGAGTATATAATTTGCATTTGTTTGTTGTTTGTTCGTTTGAAAGAGTATCAAACAACAAGATTAATGCTATGGTTAGATCCTAATCTAATGGTTTAAGTTTTTTATTTAAGTGATTTCTTAATAATATTCTCTTAATTTGATTTTTTTTCTTAATTTGAACATAAACACGTGTATTACCTATGAATCACAAGTTTTTGATTTGAAAAAGGAGCAGAAAAGATGATATAAGGAACAAAACATTCAAGAAGTTAAGCCATGCAAAACAATAGCCATATCTCTGGATCACAAGCTTTTGACTTGAAAAAAGGAGAATAAACGATGATATTGTTATGCACGAGCGGAAGCGGTAACCAACAGAACAACCAAATGCACAACCACAAATATGCCAGATAATTGAATATAATAGCAACTAAAGAGGCAACCAATCAACCATAATGCAGAAATAGAAAACACACCAGGATTTAACGAGGTTCGGTATAAGTACCTACGTCCTCGGGCGCTGCTGAAGAAACTTTCCACTATCTTCAAAGAGAATTACAAACTTTTGGGCCACAATACAAATATCACAACTATTGGGCCAAACTGTAATTACCCAAATAGTTGGGCCAGACTGTAATTACCCAAACAATTGGGCAATACTACAAATACCCAAAATCAAAGAAGGAAAAAATAAATATTACAAACTTTAAGGTCCTTACGAAAAAGGCCCTTAAACTATGATGTCTTATTTGCGAGACTTTATAACTTTAGGGGGGTGAAAGATATTTCAATTTGGGATACATATATTTCTCCCACATGGCCTCTTTTATAAGGCCAATGTGAGACCCAACTTTGCTTCTCAAGCAATGTGGGATCTCTCCCACTTTGTTTTCATATGAGCCAAATACCAACAAATCTCCACCTTGGCGAATATGCCGACCCATCACAAATTTCTTCTTTTCCCCACATTCTCTATCACAACTGCAACGCCTCCTAATGCGCCCAATGGCGCGGTCAAACAGGCACAATGTTGATCAAGTCCAAACAATGACTGAACTTGATCGCTGTCACAACCTTAGTTAACATATCTGCGGGATTCTCGGCAGTCTTAATCTTCTGAAGTAAGATTCTTCCTTCATCAATGATTTCCCGCACAAAATGATACCGAACATCAATATGCTTCGTACGAACATGGAACACTAGATTCTTCGCTAAGTGGATAGCACTCTGACTGTCAGAATAAAGAGTAATCTTCTTCTGCCCAATTCCCAATTCATCCAGTAATCCCTGTAGCCACATAGCTTCCTTCACAGCCTCTGTCATTGCCATATACTCTGCCTCTGTAGTAGACAAAGCCACTGTAGACTGTAAAGTAGACTTCCAACTCACTGGTGCTCTTGCAAGAGTAAACACATAACCGGTTGTCGACCGACGTTTATCCAAATCACTAGCATAATCTGAATCAACATAACCAATAGCATATTGACCACATGTATCATCCCTCTCAAAGACTAAGCCAACATCTACGGTTTTCAACAAATACCGTAGAATCCATTTCACTGCTTGCCAATGTCCTTTACCAGGATCATGCATATACCTGCTCACAACTCCAACTGCATGTGAAATGTCGGGTCTCGTACACACCATAGCATACATCAGGCTACCAACTGCATTAGCATATGGAACTCGAGACATATACTCTCGTTCCTCATCTGTACTAGGAGATAAAGATGCACTCAGCTTCATATGAGGAGCAAGTGGGGTACTTACAGGTTTTGACTGCTCTGTAATGCCAAACCGCTGTAATACCTTCTTCAGATACTGCTTCTGAGTCAAACAAATCTTGCTTCTCCCTTTATCTCTGCTAATCTCCATGCCAAGAATCTTCTTAGCTTCACCCAAATCTTTCATCTCAAACTCTCGAGTCAACTGAGTCTTCAACTTCACAATTTCTTCAACATTTGTCGATGCTATCAATATATCATCAACATACAAGAGTAGATAAATGAAAGAACCATCATGTAGCCTCCGAAAATATACACAATTATCAAATTTGCTTCTTGTGTACCTCTGACCCATCATAAACCGATCAAATCGCTTATACCACTGTCTGGGAGATTGCTTCAAACCATAAAGCGATCTTTTCAGTTTGCAAACCAAATTTTCCTTACCAGCAACTTTGAATCCCTCTGGCTGAGTCATATAGATTTCCTCTTCCAAGTCACCATGTAAAAATGCAGTTTTTACATCAAGTTGAACTAGTTCCATATTCATCTGAGCTATCAAGGCCAACAAAATTCTAATGGAAGAATGTTTCACAACTGGAGAAAATACCTCATTGTAGTCAATTCCTTCCCTCTGAGCGTAGCCTTTAGCTACAACCTTGCCTTGTAGCGGATGTCATTCTTGTCAGAAATCCATCTTTCTTTGCATATACCCATTTGCACCCAATTGCCTTTTTACCCTGCGGTAGTTGAGCTAGCTCCCAAGTTTCATTCTTCTGAAGAGACTGCATCTCTTCGCTCATAGCTGTCTTCCACTCATCAACTTCAGAACATCTGACTGCCTCTCTATAAGTGGAAGGAACATCAGCATGTATAATTGGAAGTGCATAGGCTACCATATCAGCAAATCGAGAAGGTCTGCGAATCTCACGTCTTGGCCTATTAACTGCAATAGATTCTTGTTGCTGTTAAGGTTCCTGAGTAGAACCCTCACTATCATCTCCCAAATCTCCCTCTGTCATAGGAGTATCAACATCTGTCTCAACATATCTAACTTGGTTCAATGTCGTCGTTTCAAACTTCACCTGCTGCTGAGTATGCTCCACCTGCTGCGGAGTACCATTCACCTTTACCTGGTTTTCTGATTTCTTCAACATTGAAGACTCATCAAATGTCACATCTCTGCTAGATACAATCTTCCTCGAACTAGGACACCAAAGACGATATCCTTTTACTCCAGAAGCAAATCCCAAGAAAATCGCTTTCTTGGCTCTAGGATCCAGCTTAGATTCTTTCACATGATAATATGCAGTAGAACAAAAAACATGTAAAGAATCATAATCAGAAACAGGTTGTCCAGACCATACCTCCAATGGAGTTCTATCACCAATAGCAGCTGAAGGTAGACGATTAATGAGATGACACGCATAAGTCACAGCCTCAGCCCAAAATTCTTTGCCCAACCCAGCATTGGACAACATACACCGAACTTTCTCCAGCAATGTCTGGTTCATGCGTTCTGCCACCCCATTCTGCTGCGGTGTACCTCTAACAGTAAAATGACGTACAATACCTTCATCTTGACACAATTTCAAAAACTGATCACTGCAATACTCACCACCATTATCTGTTCTGAGATGCTTGATCTTCTTGCCAGTCTGTGTCTCAATCATCTTTTTCCATTTAAGGAAAACACGGAGTACATCATCTTTCGATTTCAAACAGTACACCCAAGTTTTTCTGGAAAAGTCATCAACAAAAGTAACAAAGTAGTGCCTACCTCCCATTGATGCGATCTTGGTAGGTCCCCACACATCTGAGTGAACATAATCAAGAATACCCTTGGTATTATGAATAGCGGTGCCAAATTTCACTCTCTTCTGCTTTCCCAGAACACAATGCTCACAGAAATCCAGCTTGCAGGTCTTTGCACCTTTCAATAAGCCTCGTTTCACCAAACTGAATAAGGCTTTCTCACCTGCATGTCCCAAACGCATATGCCACAGTCTCGTAATCTCTGAATCTGCATCATTATCAGAAACCGTAGCCGCTGATCCAGTAACCGTACTACCATTATAGTAATACAAGTTGTTTCTCCTAGTGCCTTTCAATACCACAAGAGCGCCTGAAGTGACCCTCAGAATACCATCTCGAATAGATATACCACAGCCTTTAGATTCTAAGGCTCCCAAAGAGATGAGATTCTTCTTCAACTTCGGTACATACCGAACATCTGTCAAAACTATAGTCAGTCCATCATGATTCCTCAATCGGATCGAACCTATCGCAGCAGTATGACAAATATCATCATTGCCCATATACACAACTCCACAATCAAGCTGTTCAAACTGAAAGAATCAATCCCGATGTGGACACATATGATAAATACAACCCGAATCCATAATCCACTCATCAGAACCGGAGGTGGATGGATGACCAACTAGACATATATCTGAATCACTATCATCCTCACGCTCAACAACACATGCATCAGAAACAGCCTTGCCCTTATCTTTCTTTTTCAACTTAGGACAATCTTTCTTCCAATGCCATTTCTCACGACAAAAGGCACACTCATCTTTTCCTAATCTACCCCTCGACCAAGACTTTCCCCTTTTTCCTGGTTTTCTACTATGACTACGCCCTCTCACTGTCAATGCATCTACTGACTCATCAGATACAGTTGACGATGAAGCCATTACTACCTCTCACAAATAAGCTCGATACACAAATCACCAATAACCAAGCTCCAACAAACTATTATATTCAATAACTAGCAATCCAAAATCAATAGCCCAGAACAGTAGTAAGTGCTTCAATGAAATAGCCACTAACTACCCAAAACCTTCGGCTCTGATACCAATTGTTACGCACGAGCGGAAGCGGTAACCAACAGAACAACCAAATGCACAACCACAAATATGCCAGATAATTGAATATAATAGCAACTAAAGAGGCAACCAATCAACCATAATGCAGAAATAGAAAACACACCAGGATTTAACGAGGTTCGGTATAAGTACCTACGTCCTCGGGCGCTGCTGAAGAAACTTTCCACTATCTTCAAAGAGAATTACAAACTTTTGGGCCACAATACAAATATCACAACTATTGGGCCAAACTGCAATTACCCAAATAGTTGGGCCAGACTGTAATTACCCAAACAATTGGGTAATACTACAAATACCCAAAATCAAATGAGGAAAAAATAAATATTACAAACTTTAAGGTCCTTACGAAAAAGGCCCTTAAACTATGATGTCTTATTTGCGAGACCTTATAACTTTAGGGGGTGAAAGATATTTCAATTTGGGATACATATATTTCTCCCACATGGCCTCTTTTATAAGGCTAATGTGAGACCCAACTTTGCTTCTCAAGCAATGTGGGATCTCTCCCACTTTGTTTTTATATGAGCCAAATACCAACAGATATAAGGAATAAAACATCCAGGAAATTAAGCCATGCAAAACAAGTAGCTAGCTTAAAATGCAGGACATATTTACTAGTCATATATATCAATTCATGGAATCATTGGTTTTGGGAGATAAATTAATTAGATTTTTTAAGATTAAGTTCAAAAGAGATTCCATAAAAACTTAGACAACTTTTGCATATGGAGAAACAAATCAATGATTGTGAGGATTACATCACTGAAAAGGTGTGAACTTTTTTCATCACAAGATAGTGACTTTTGGAAATCTTTTGTCCTGAATTAACATGCCTAATAACTAAATGTTTATAGCCAAGAAGCTTCAAAATCTTTTGTCATTGCTATTGTAGCCTGCCAACCAAAGCTCACGATCACGAAAGAAAAAAAAGACACATATTTCTGCATTCAGCGAATGTGAAAACATTAAAAATTAGTCCAAACAAAAAATAAAAATTAAAAGGAGTTAAAACCATTGGGGGATGAAGCTTAGAAATCTAAGATATATACGTTTGTTAGCTTAGAAATTGATGTGCTGAAGCTTTTCGTTTAAAAAATTTAATTAACAGCCGCGTTTTTGTTTTTAATCAATAAGAATGGTGTTGGCGGATACAAAAATTAATTTGATGGGTTTACTTAGGAAAATTATTTGCTTTGTAAGATTTATTTATTTTAGTGGATTATATTGAGAATTATAATGGTTTTATATAGTAAAAATTAATATTTTACAATTGAAAAGGGGGTTCATTAATTAAGTGAGTATATAAGAAACTTGAGTGGAAATAATCTCCCTAATATTTAATATTAGCTTTCTTATATTTAATAAAAAAATTACGTTTACTTGGAACATGTGTATATATGTTTATAATACTGAGAAATTAATACAATTAAAAAAAACTGAGAATTGGCGTTGCTGGTGCCGAATCAACTATCTACTCTTGAATGATGTGGGTCAATATATGAGAGAGTTTTGAAGTTTCAAGACGTTACATTATTACTCTATATATTCCCAATGGTTTTTTGGCTATTAATATTATGGAAATTTTCAATGTAGTGGGTGGGGAGAATCAAAATTAAAACAGGACAAAGTGTCACTTTACTCAATTCAACCAAAACTAGCCTGCGTTAATTTCCCGCTTTAATAATCTCATTTTGTCCACGTATGCATGTCGTATGTGGAGATAGAAGAACGTAACAAGTAACAACAAAAACAAGTACTTGTCAGAGCGTGATATTCATTTATCTGGATAACTTATCTTCGAATGAGCCCCTTCTACGCCTATACAGGCTGAGTGGCTGGAGAAATTACTAGAAAATATCCTAACTCAGGTGAGAAAGTTTGGAGACTGGAATATTAATGAAGGGATAATAAAAGTTTTTTTTTCTTTTAGTTTCATAATAGTCTTAAGAGTGAGATATAATGAGTGGTGAAGAAGAGAGTTGTTCTTTTCGAAAGCAAGGCAGGGAAGGGTAAGGTTGGTTATAGGGTGTTTGCGTCTACAATATTGATGGGAATATGCTCGACATGGATTTACAGGACTGTGCACCTTCCAAGAGCAGGAGAAGAAGGAAGGTGGACTTGGATTGGAACTTTTCTTCGGTTTCCACTGGATCCTCACTCAGTCTCTTCGTTTCAACGTAATTACAAACAATTTTCCATACAAAGAGACCCTGTCACAGAGGTAATCGATCGATTTAATTATATATGTAATCAGATCATCCTATTCCTATTATATATATATATATATATATATATATATATATATATATATGAAGACAAAAGTTACCGGGTGTGGACATGTTTGTGTGCACGGCAGATCCAATGATAGAGCCACCAACTATGGTGATCAACACCATATTATCAGCTATGTCCTTCAATTATCCTCCTGAGAAATTGAGTGTTTACCTCTCTGATGATGCTGGATCAGAATTCACATTTTATGCCATGCTAGAGGCTTCTCATTTCTCTAAATATTGGATACCCTTCACCAGAAAATTAAATGTCGAGCCAAGGTCCTCAGAAGCCTATTTTGTACAGCAATCTGATCACAAAGATATCACTACCCAACCTCATCAAGAATTGTTAGCTATCTTGGCAAGTGTGTGTGTGTGTCTATATATATTTCTTTATTCATCAACTAAAAGATGGGAACTCGATAGATATAATTGCAAATTAAATTTATTAAGATTTTATTTACATATTGATTACTTCTTAGCAACAACAATATTAATCCCTTTTTTTATTTACACACAAAAAATAAAAAAAATAAATAAAGCAATACGAGGATATGAAAAACCGCATCGGATCAGCCACGGCGAAGGGCAGCATTTATGAAGAAATAAGGGATCAACACAGCGGATTCTCAGAGGGGAAGCATTTTAAAACAACAAAACAGGATCATCAGTCGATTGTGCAGGTGATAAAATATAAATTGATCTTTAAACTTATACAATCCCAGATTAACATGTGTTCTAAATCCTCTTTAAGAGTATATGTCAAGAATATTAACTTATTTTGGGCTACCTTATTTATATATATAAAATAAATATGAATTTACTATTTATCAATTAATTATTTTAACATATGTTTGTGTTAATTATTTACAATTTAATTTAATACTCTTTTAGTGGCTCAGAAAAGCCTCACAGGTACAATTTGCTATTTGTACTAAATCGGTTACGTGGTATATATTCAGATTATAATTGATGGGAAAGACACAAATGAAATAGAAAATGAAGGAAATAGATTGCCAACATTGGTGTACATGGCACGACAGAAGAGGCCAGGACACCCACATAATTTCAAAGCTGGAGCCATGAACGCACCGGTACTCTTTAACATATATGTATATTTTTATTAGTCAAGCTTCAAAACTTATATATATAGGTCTACCATACATACATACATACATACATACATAAATACATACATACATACATACATATATATATGGAATTGGTGTAAATTAAAGAAAATGTCTCCTTGGGGAATATTATATATTAATGCATTGTTAATAACATGTGATATGCAGAATTATATATATTTATGATTGATAATTTTAAATTTTATATGTATATATGCATGCAGATAAGATGTCATCAGAGATCAGCAATGGATCTATCATCCTCAATCTGGACTGCGACATGTACGTAAATTCTGCGGATACAATACGAGAAGCATTGTGTTTCTTCATGGACGAAAAGACAGGCCACGAATTTGCCTTTGTGGAGCTTCCACATTGTTTTGATAATGTCATAAAAAATGATCCATATGCGAATTATTATATGCACATAATTTTTCAGGTAATTAATAAGCATGATTAACGAACATGCCTGCTGCCAATTAATCCTTGTTAATGGATCATTTAAACAACTCATAACTTAAGAGCTTGTTAATTAATTTAAATCTTGAATGATCATGTAGCTTGAGTTTCATGGCTTCGACGGCTATGGTGCGACTCCATATTGTGGCACCGGATGTTTCCATCGCAGAGAAAGCCCTTGTGGTGCAAAGTACTCTAAGGATTAATATTATAGAGGGCACGGTGAGATAGAGGCCAAAAAGACTGATAGAAGAACAGCCAAGGAATTGGAAGAGGCTTCAAGAGTTTTTGCTACTTGTAGTTATGAGATGAACACTCAATGGGGCAAAAAGGTCTCTTTCAGGTCTAGCTTTTTGATTGTAACAGTCAAAAGTGTTGATTAAGCATTTCTTAATTATATATCCTTTTGCCGAAGCTCGTCATTAACAAGACTATTGTGATCACTCGCGGATGGGTCTGTTATACGGTTGTGCATCTGTAGACGTTCTTACTGCCTTGGCCATTCTATGCAGGGGCTGGAAATCAATGCATTATAATCCAAATAAAAAGGCCTTCATTGATGTTGCTGGCAACACCTTAGAAACTGCTCTCGTTCAATTCACGAGATGGTCTGAGGCCCTGTTTCACATGTTTTTCTCAAAGTATTGCCTCCTCATATATGGTCACGGCAAGATCAAATTTGGTGCCCAAATGGGATACAGTATTGATCAGCTATGGGCTCAACTTTCCTTGCCCACGATTTGTTATACAATTATTGTAACACCCTAGTATGTGTAACCACAATTATTATGTGTTTAAGCATCTAAATTATTAGTACATTTGTATAATTGTAAGGGTGATAAAGCAAATTAAAAATTATGATAGGGTGACTTGGAAGCATTGGAAAATGGAGGGCTTATATTAAATTCACCCAATCCTTATCTATATAAATTTGGGAGAATTCTAGAAAATTTCATTTTCTTTCTTGTCTCTACAAAAACGTTTCCAGCCCTCTCTCTTTCTCTCAATTTGCTTTCTTCACTTGTGGAATTCAAGGAAAATTGAATAAGCTAGAAGGAAATTAAGGTAAATTCATCTTCTCCTTCTTCCTTTAGAGCCTAACCATGAAATTCTATAAGGAAAATGTTAGATTCTACTATGATTAATCTTGTGTTTATGTTATATACTTCATGATACATGTTAGAAAACATGATATTACATGTGTTATGGTATATTGAAGGAGAAGGGATTATGTTTGGGAAGTTAGGAAACATGATTGAGTGAAATTCCTGCAGAGCCTCTTTGCTGAACAAGGGTTAGTCCGAAATTTCTTATAAATTCTGTGATTGTTTTCTGACTCTGAAATTTTTACATGGTAAACTAGACATCTCAAGGAGTTTATAGAATTTCGAAACACTCAAAAAATCGCAGTGTGTGAATTGTAATGAATTTTTGAAATTCTGGTTCGAAATTGAGAATTCCCCTGTTTTAAAACAGGGCAGGGGGAATGAACTCCATTTGAGGGGGAAAATCTTTGTTAAATTTTGTGATTTTTAATACACAAACCCTTGGGTATGTTTTCTGTTAGAATGTAAATTTTCATGGTTTTTGGAGTTGTGTATGAAGTGTTATGATTTTTCAAATCTGGACTTCAAGAACTGTGAATGTTAAGTTCCAGAACTGAGTATGTGAAATAAATTCCATCTGACTGCCTTAAACTCCTTACAAAATCTTGATTTTTGGTGGAATGACTTTTATATGTGTCTAGTTTTATACTGGAAAGTTTAGTAGAGATTGGATTATTTTAGAATTTTATAAAATTCTTCAAAGTTTTACTGTTCAGTGGAGAGGTCTGCAAACAGATTTGCTGTGTGAATGAAATTAAGGATTTTCAAGGGGTATATGACATTATTTTGACTCAATAAAATTCATGGACTATAATATGTATGTCTATTTAATTTCCAAGAATTTTGGTGATCATTGGAAATGAATAACCTCTTATCATAATAATCCAACCAATATGTGTGTGATAGAGTTTAATAAATGATGTTATTGGTTGGTTGAATTGTTGTTAACCTATAAACAATTTAATGACTTCTAAATGGACACTGATCAATGTGTTATAACTATGGCAATGGTTACCAGAGAGGAAGGAGAAGAAAAAGAGATGAACTTTAAACAACCGCTCGTCAAGAAATACAGGACAACGAAATTAAGAGGCAAGACTAACCAGGTAAGTAGCTAGAACCTTCTGAGGACACAACAGATATTAACTATTAATGAAATATGTTTAATGACTGTGATTGTGAATATATGTGAGTTGTGTGGATGGAATGTGTACAGGGCCATGAATACATGGACCTTGATATAGGAAATGATTTGATTGGATTTTATAGTGATTTATGAAATGTATGATTTCACACACTTGGATGTGTATGTGATTGATTTGTTGGTGTAACTTCTATGTGTGTGAGATATAGAAATGCGAATGTGCCCTCATATATGTGAATTTGTTGTGATATGGTTTGAATAATATTGCCAATAAAACGATGTGAGTATATGAAGAATGAAATACATGCCAAACGTTCTAGGATACTAACTCCTCATGTGGATGGCATGACAAATGAATGTCTATGAAATACCATTTGTATTAGAGTTCCACGAATATGTATGAGTGGAAAATGAATGGGATCCGTTATACATGAAAATAGTTATGCAACGATATGATTGAAATACATCGAAGAGTAATGGAAGGCGTTGGCACGAATTAAGATGTCATTGGGGTTCTATGTGTGTAGAAATGATGCCAATGTGTGGATTGTGCATATCCATAAATGTTTATGAGATATGTAGGCTTATTGTATTTATGAATGTATATGTGATTAGTGAGAAGCCTACGTAGAACCTCGATTATGAAAGTGAACGGAAATATTTTGGTGTGTGAAGGCATGCATCACTGTATGATGTGTTATGAATTTGAAATTACATGCCAAGCCCATGGGAATATATTGAATGACGAATGTGAAATGTGATACTGTTAAATGCTAGCATTAAAGTGAATGAATTGTCACAAGTTGTGATTGGGTTAGAAGCTTAATGTAGAGCTTCATTTATGTGACTGAAATGTGAAATGTGATATGTGAGTGAAAGCTTAATATAGAGCTTCACTTATGTGACTGAAATGTGAAATGTGATATGTGAGTGAAAGCTTAATATAAAGCTTCACTTATGTGATTGAATGTGAAAACTGATATGTTAGTGGCATGCTACAACTTAGGATATATGGCTCTCATAGCTTGAGGGGAGGTCTGGACCATGTGTTTCTCTATACGAGATTCGGTAGCATGGGCCCAGTATCACCCGAATTGTCAGACTAGCCTTGAGCTATTTCAAGTGTAGGCATTTGAATGTATCTGTACTGTTCTGTATCCCCATGGCTTGAGGGGAGGTCTGGATCATGTGTTTCTCTAGATGAGATTCGGTAGCATGGGCCCGGTATCACCTGGATTGTCAGACTAGCCTTAAGCTATTTCATGGGTAGGCCTTTGAATGTATCTATACTGTTTTGTATCCCCATGGCTTGAGGGGAGATCTGGACCATGTGTTTCTCTAGACGAGATTCGGTAGCATGGGCCCGGTATCACCTGGATTGTCAGACTAGCCTTGAGCTGATTCATAGGTAGGCCTACATATGGGAACTGACTGTGAAACGAAAAGTCCTACCTTGATTAGAGAGCACTTTTCCTAAGTGTCTGTGACTGTACTGTGGAAGCTTCCGAAATTATGTGAAATGGATATCCATATGAACAATGTAGCAAGCTTATGGAAACTCATGTGTGAATGATTTATATGTTTATGGGAGCACATAAGGATGTGATAGACTTGTGAAAAATTTATGTGTAAATGAGATGTGTATGTAAATGGGTCTATGTGATAAGCTTTGACATGGAAAAGTCATGCTTGATTACCCATAGACAGGTATTTATGGAATTAGGAATGTGACTGGATAAGAGAGTAATTGGTCTAGGAAATGACCAATGATACAGGGTTGGCGCAGGAGCATAATTAAATGGTGCAAGGGTGCATCTTTAACGAATCTAAAGAGATATAGGCAGAGAATTGGCATCGCTGCGCCATACCTTTCACGCTGAAGTGCTAATTGCATTGACTCAAGTAAGAGAGAATAGAGAGTTGGCGCATGCGTGCCCTCCCTTGGCACAGGAGCGCGAAACTGGAATTTGTAACAGATTGGAAATCAGAAACTTGGCGTCGCCGTGCCAGTTTTCTCCCATAGGGGCGCGTTTCTTGAACACTGAAATCAATGTTATGATTTTCTTAGTAAAGCACTGTTGGCTTGTATACTAAGAAATAAACAGTAATCAGTGATTATGGAATAAGTATTGAATAGTAGTCATATTCTGAAATGGTTATCGCCATTTTTTGTTTTATTTTGAGTGTTACACTAGTTTTATAATTCTAGCTGCTTACTGAGTTTCATACTCACTAGTCTGTTGTGTACCTCAGGTATTCGATCAGTAAAAGATTAAGGAAGGATTTCGGCATAACGACGATTGTGTTCCCTTGGCAAGCCCTTATCCGCTGCAGTATTACTCTGTTGGATACGGGGTATGACAATTATCCCCCTCTTTGCTTGCTCCATGGCATTTCCCTCTTCCCAAAGGTCTCTCACTCGAATCTACTCCAATTAGAATCCTACATTGATCTAATTTTTCTTGATTTTAAGTATCTATCTATTGAAACGTAAATTTTAATATTTAGGAATCCTTAAGATTTATTTTTACATTTGCTGACCTCAATTACACTAATTCTTGGAAAAAGTTCAGATAATTGAAATTAATATTTCTGTACTTCAATGAACACTTGGCTCATTCATCACTCATTCAAAGTTTCTTTTTTCCCTTAATAATCTATTTCCTAGGTTTCAAGCCTGTGGTTCCCGACATTTGCATTTGTTTTCCTATTGAAGAATGCCCACAGCATATTGGAGGCCCTCAGCTGTGGCAGTACACTCAAAATTTGGTGGAACTTCCAGAGAATGCAGGTTATTCGAATGACTACGGCTTGTCTTTTCGGGTTCATGGAAATCATTATCAAGCAAATGGGGTTATCTCAAAAAGCATTTGCCATCACTGCCAAGGTGGTCACAGAGGATGTGTTAAAGAGATACGGGCAAGAGGTCATGGAATTTGGTAGCTCATCTGTCTTTTTCACCATAGTTGCAACACTGGCCATGCGGAACCTCTTCAGTTTAGTTGGAGCAATCAAGATGATTGTTCTGGATTTTGGGGCTCTCGAGAAGTTGAACTCCCAGCTTGTTCTTTGTGGCCTAGTGGTTTTGCTCAATTTACCCATCTATGAAGCACTCTTCATCCGCAAGGACAAGGGCTGCTTGCCCTTCCCTGTCATGTTCAAGTCCATTGTTCTAGCCTCATTGGCCTGTATGATACCTCTACATTAAACTAGAGAGCAGATATGGCATGCACTATAAAAATGTTATAATTTCGGTAATGATTTTTGTCTTAAACTACTATATAAATATTATAATTTCAGTAGTAATTTTTATATTGTTCAAGTTGGACAACGAACGCGTCCAAAAATTAATTAATGATGTTGAACTTCATACTCAGAGCTTGTAAACCGTCCAAAACTAGGGACTCATCACATAGTTTACCTATGGTCCAATTCAAATGACTAACCTGATAGGTAGAGTGACTAATCTCTTTATATACCCTAAGACCTCCCTTTAACCATCCAATGTGAGACTCAACAAATTTATATTTGTTGATGGTTAATGTATTTGGTTTACAGAAAACGGGCCCAAGCCATTAAAGGGGCTTAATTATGAACTTGTGGCATGGAAGGATTGAGGAAGTATGATAAATCCTATTGTTTAAAATATTACAACTGAAGTCCACTTAGGGGGTTTTTAGTTGATATAGAATATTTTAAATAATTAGGATTGTAAATTGACTTGTTTGAATCTATTTTTAATATGATTGTTATATTTGAAGAATAATCATATTTCTATTAAAATAATATATATTGGTCATATTATCTTGATTTCTAATTTTAAATTTTAGATAAAATATCTAAAAAGATAATTATCATTATTATTTGTATCATTTTGAATTTTAAACAAAATGATTATTTGACTTTTAAAAAAAGTATTATTTTCAAAAAGAATAATTATTTAATCTTTCAAAAAGATATTATTTTCTATAAAAGGAGAATTATATAAAAGATAATTATGATTTAATTAATCTTAAAAAAAGATTATTTTCTTTTGAATTTGAATGATATTTTTCAATTTTTAAAAAGAAGTATAACTAGAGATTTTGGGATGAAGAATATAAATAGGGGAGTAAGGCTCTAAGGTCGACATTAAGAATTCTCTGAAACAATAAGTCAATATCATACTTCCTTGCTCCCACACCATAATAATGCAAAAGCCTTAGCTCTTTATTTGATTATTTATTTGCAATTTTGTCTTTTCTTTGGAGAGGTTTTTCTGTTTTATCGTCATTTTTCAAGATTGTTAGTCGTACAAGGCTGCAACGAAGTTCTATCCAGAGGATTCCTACAGAATTGTGGGTTCGTTTTTCCTAGATTTGAAGTAAAGAGGCAAATAGAAGGAAAAACTAAAGTCTTGAGATCGTGCCAAGTTTTGTCTATAGATCCTGCCTCTACATTACTGGTGTCTCCACTGGGGAACTCAAACTAGAACCTTGATATGACTAAATCACGAAAAACACAAAATGATGATAGAGAGCAAGAAAATTCAATGGCAAATTAGTATTGGCATACTACTGCTAGTTCTATTAAGGTAACAAGTGAGGCACTAAACGGTATAACTGCATCTAATATGGTTGCAATAATTAACTCTCTTCAATAAACTCAGAGCAAAATTATGGCCATGATTAAGGAGATGAAAAAGTTGTCTAAAAAGTAACCTATAATTGAGGTTGATGATGGAAAAGCGGTTGTAGAAACTTCTGAAACTCATCATGTGAAGGAGTCAAAAACAAAAAAGGTAGTGTACCTTACTCAAGTAGACGTCTTGGCTTTGTTGGAAAAGTGACTCCCTGAGTTAATTGCTGTCGAGTACGTAGAGTTTGTGCCTAGCCCATCGTATCTTTCAAAGATACTCAGGAAACCATATCTTAAAAGATAAGAAACGCCAAAATTGTTTTGTATGATGTAAGAAAAAGGAATCCGAAGAAGCATATAGGTTGCTTTATCGATGCATTAGGAGTACATATAGGAGACCTAGAGCTTCATTTGCAAAATTTTTTGAATGCTTTACCAGACAGAGCATATACATGTATGCTTCTTTGGCACAAGGCTCTATTCGAACCTGGAAAAAGATGACTGCAAAATTTTGTAGAAAATATTTTTAGATTGAAAAGTGTGTCATGATATTACAGCTTATAGAAACGAGACAAAGGCCGGGACAGCTTTTGGTGGATTTTGTGAGGAGCTTTCGTGATTTAGCTTTGGATTGTTACGAACAAAAGAAGGAAGAGGAGTTAGTTGATATCTGTATAGATATATTTATAGAATATTGGCATCAAATTATTTTCAAATTTGATTAAATCAACGCGAAAGATAGCAGCATCAGTGAAAATGCATATGGGAGGATGGCGAGCAGAAAAGAAGGAGACACCTCATACGTTTTATGTTGACAAAAGATCCCGACCTTATGCTTATCAAAAGCAAAAGACTTTTAGGGAACAATATCCTTTTCCATGTACTGTAGCATAGTTAAATGTTATACTGGATCAATGGATAGAAAATGGGGTTATCAAACCATTTAAGTTGCAAAAGATAGCTTAGTGAGGAGGACAAAAGGAATTCTTCTTTTGGTTGGTTTCATCAATATGTGGCTCACCCTATGTCATAATGTCGTACTGTTAGACATATCATTCAAGAAAAAATTACTGATAGAACTCTAAAAATACCTTTCCAAAGGCAAGCCATTGATAGAAATCCCTTATCCAGGCATAAAGGGAAAGAGATAGTAGCAGTGGTTATGCATAGGGATATAATGAGAGAAGAAATAGTAGCTGTGGTGATTCAGGCAGAGGAAAATGAAGAAAGAATAGGATTGTGTAAAGACGTCCAAAGACAGGATCCTATTGTGCGGGCATTGCAACGAAATCCTAAGATCAGATCATTGTTCAATTAGCTAGGATATGGTCTTGAAGCACGAGTAGCCATTGTCGAAGCACTTATGAGAATTTTGGCTGAATATGAAGGTCAATGTTATGCGATTAAAGGTGAATTTCAAAGAGTGTATTTAGAAAGTACTAATGATATTGTCTTTACCAATAAGGATATAGAATTACAACAACCGAATCATTGCTGACTATTGTATTTGGAAGTACAAATCAACGATCTTATAATAAGGTGTGCATTAGTGGATACTGGATCCAGTGTAAACATAATCCCTCTAGCTGTGTTAAATGTTGCCAGAGTTTCTCAGAGCTGAATAATAGATTCGAAGATTAAAATTGCAAGATTTGGAAATGGTGAAGAGATGACAGAGGGATATATATAGCTAGATCTATGTTCTCCTACTTTGTTTCATATTATTGATGTAGATGTAGCTTATCATGTATTGCTTTGAAGGCCTTGGTTGAACAAATATAAGCTTATGGGTTCTACATATCATTAATGTGTTAAGGGTTATTTGGGATTGAAGCCAATTAGACTACCGTCAAACGGTGCTCTATTTCATCATAGGGAGTCTCATTACACAAGATGCACAATTTATGATGATTTTGCAGAGCCTATAAAGGATGAGATAATTAAGCCAAAATGTAATCCTTTTCCATCTTCGAAAGAAGACGTTTAGAAGGGTAAAGAGAATTTGCAAGATGTTTCAAATAGGAAAAGAGAGTAGGACTCTACTAATGGAGAGTCTTTTAAGCAACCTTGTTGTGTCAGAAATTTGTTGCCCAATGGCATGAAATATACTGTCTATGATGGTGTAGGGGGCTTGATCACTCATTGTGTGAAGGTCCCATTAATAAAAAGAGGATAGAGATGATTGTGTGTGTTAGTATTGATATGAATGCATGTAAGAGAGAAGTGTTGGAGTGCACATTAAATGAGGAAAAAAAATAGCAACAGCTCCGAAATACATGCAAGATGGATCTTTAGTTATGGTGGAAGAGCTAGAAACGGTGGATCTGAATGATTATCCAATGGTATAAAAACACTTTTCGATTAGCTCTAAGTTATCTATGAAAGAAAAGAATGAACTGTTGGCTTTGTTGAAACAATACGATGACATTTTTTCTTGGAGTTATCAAGATATGCTAGGTCTTACTCTTGAAATGGTGTGTCATGCATTGAACATTCAACAAGGGGCTAAGCTAATCAAGCAACAAAGGCATAATTTCCAACCTAACATGGTGAAGCAAATCAAGGTAGAGTAGAAAAGCTCATAGTAGCTGGTTGTATAAAGCATATCAAGCATTCTACATGGTTGGCAAATGTTGTTTCTGTTAAGAAAAAGAATGGGCAAATCAAGGTTTGCATTGATTTTAGGGATCTTAATAAGGTATGTCCAAAAGATGAAATTCTTTTATCTAATATGGATATTCTTATTGATTCTACTTTTGGACATGGTATGTTGTCATTCATGGATGGCTTTAGTGGGTATAATCAAATTAAAATGGCTCCTAAAGATGTAGAGAAGATAGCTTTTCATATACCAATCAAAACTTCTATTATACTGTCATGCCATTTGGGGTTAAGAATGTTGGAGCCACTTATCAGCGAGTTATGACTGCAATCTTTCATGAAATGATGGAAAGAGAGATAAAGATTATGTTGATGATTTGATGGTGAAATCTCAAGAGTGCAAAAGAGTATTAGAATATTTTGGGAAAAGTGTTTGAACGAAGTTGTAAGTACAATTTGAAGATGAATCTCTAAAAGTGTACTTTTAGAGTGTCCACAGGAAAATTCTTTGGTTTTGTGGTACATCAAAGAGGTATTGATGTAGATCCAGAGTAAACACAGCAAATAGCGATAACATATCCATTGTAGAATCAAAAGGAGTTGAAGAGTTTGATCGAGAAATTATTATACAGAAGGAGATTTGTCCCCGGTTTGGTTGCACTTATATCAACATATGCAGTTTTACTGAAGAAAAATGCTAAATTCCTGTGGACAAAGAAGCATCATAGCATGTATGAAAGGATTCAACAAGTTATAACGAAGTTGCATACGATGAAAGTGCCAGTAAGAGGAAAACCATTGAGATATATTTGGTCATTACTTCTATATCTATTGGCGCACTTTTGGCATAAGAAGATGACTCTAACCAAGAGTGGCCAATATATTATGTTAGTAGACAAATATTCGATAGTTGGTTATCCTAAGATAGAGCATTTGGGGTTAGCATTAGTATATGCATCGCAAAGACCTCGTCATTATTTTTTGGTCCACAAGCTTTATTTGATAATAAAAGCTGACCCTATCAAGTATTTGATGCTAAAGCCAATATTATCAGGAAGATTAGCATATTGGTTGTTACAGCTTTTAGAGGTTGATATAACATGTGTCAATTCTTGTGCCATAAAAGAACAAGCAATGATTGATATGTTGACTTCTTTTACGAGTAATGAATGTTCTTCTTTAGTAGATGAGATACTTGGAGATTCGTTAGAGCAAGTTTGTATATTTTCTGTACAAGATGAATCTTGGGAAATATATTTCGATGGTTCTACTACTCATAAAGCTGGAGGAGCTGGCTTGGTGCTTGTAAATCCAGCTAGTAAGACTACTATTTTTTCTTTCAAACTAACTTTTCCTTGTACAAATAATATTGTAGAGTATAAAGTAGCCTTAAATGGATTGGTAGTAGCATTGAAAATGGGTGCCAAGAGAATTAGGCTGATTAGGGACTCAAATATGGTGATAAGTCAAATAAAGCGAAAATTTTTGGTTATGGATTCTGCTTTGGCCCCTTATCGTGCACGAGCTTAATAATTATTTGACAAATTTGATAAAGTTATTGTTAAGCATATCGGAGGGCAAAGCAACAGATATGCAGATGCATTGGCAACCTTGGATTCCAAGTTATAATTTAAGAACAAAGCCATCGATGTTGTTGTTTTTAAGAGAGATATCCCAATAAAAGAGGTAGAGATAGAAAGTAGCAATAAATAGATGGGGGTGAAAGATTAGAGAAAATCAATAAAAGAAGCCATGCAGACGCATGAAGGATATGGTAATATGAGATTGATTAAGGATTATACTTTGGTCACGGGTGAGCTTTATATACGATTACCAGGAGGAGTGTTGGCGAGATGTGTTGAAGAAGATGATGGTAAGGCATTATTTTTAGAGCTATATCAAGCCATGGGTGGATCTAGATCTCCTATTATTTTGTATAGTCAAATGCAACATATAGGATATTATTGGCCTAGCTTAAAGAATCAGGCATATTCAATTCAAATGACTTGTAGGAAGTGTGAGAAACAAGAAGATGAAAATAGGATATTTATGGTAACAACAACAGATGATTGGAGATTGCCATATGTCAAGTATATTTCAGAGTGTATGTTACCATCAATTGTAAAGAGGCCTATAAACTGAAACGGACAACCAAAAGGTATTTCATAGAGGATAGAATTTTGTTGAAGAAAGGGTTTTCTAAAAAGCTCTAAGATGTTTAAATTTCATTGAGGCTTAGAAAGTTTTATAAGAGGTGCATCCAGGGAATACATAAAACATCAAGGTAAAAGGAAGTTGTATGAAAGATTGTTAAAATTAGGTTATTACTGGGCAAACATGGAGCAAGATGCTAAGGATTTTGTAAAGAAGTGTCACACTTGTTTTTGCGAATCTGTAACATAAACCTTTGGCCATTTTGTAGGATATGAGTACTCCTTGGCTTTTTCATGCTTGGGAGCTTGATCTGATTGGGCCAATTTATCCTCCAACAAGTGGTATATATAGATCTTGACAACAACTGAGTATTTTACAAAATGGGTAGAAGCAGTGCCTTTGAAGAAAGCAAGGAAGAGTTATTTCTAATTTTATTAGAGAAAACATAATTTGTCGATTTAGAATAGCCTTCAAGATTGTTAGTGACAATGGAGCTCCTTTTGTGAATAAACAAGTTCTGCTACTCTTAGCAGATATAAAGTCAATCATAGAAGGTTAACTCCATGTTGAGCTCAAGGTAATGGATAGATTGAGGCTATCAATAAAACATTGGTAAAAATTCTCAGTAGAATGGTGTATGAGTATGAGGCTAACTGGAGTACTCATTTGGTTCATACGCTTTGAGCTTGTAGGATTTCATCTCGGACACAACAGGTTTTTCTTCGTATTCTTTAGTATATGGAACAAAGGCTGTGTCACTAGTTGAATTTTATAGTGCTTACGATTAGAGTTCTTGTATCAAAGAAGGAAACAGAAAGAGCTAAGGTGGATAAGAATATTGAAGCCACTGGGAATTCTTGCATGGTGGAATTAGATAGAGTTGATGAGATGAGGAAGCCAGCATATGATTGTGTGATGCTATAGAGGAGAAGGGTAAGTCAAGCTTATAATAGAGGAGTACAAGATAGGAAAATAAAAAAGGAGATTTAGTATTAATGGTTGTCTGTTATATGAGAAAGCAAGTATCACCTCCCTCAAAATTTGCACCCAACTAGGAAGGCCCTTTTGTGGTAAGAGAAGCATATGATAGTGGGTATTTCAGATTGCTTACGGTGGAGAGAGATATACTCCATGATCCTATCAATGGTAAATGGTTGAAGTGCTACTATGGGTGATTACTTTCATATATATATATATATATATCAAGTACTTAAGGGATTTTGGGGAAATGATAAATGTTTTTTTTTTTACATTGAATGGAAAGAAGTCATTTTTCTTCTTCTTTCTTTTGGGTAATAAAGGCTATATTATTTAAAAAAATAAAACAAGTTTCTTTTATAAACATTTCCATATGAATAAGATGATTATAATTGGACCTTATCCAATATTTTTTTTAATAAAATATAAGGAGCTTGTCCTACACTATGATTGGAGCTTATCCAATAATTTATCATAAAGTGTAAAGAGTTTGTCTTACACTATGATTATAATTAGATCTTATCCAATAATCAATTATAAAGTGTAAGGAGCTTGTCCAATAATATGATTAGAACTTATCCAATAATTTATTATAAAGTGTAAGGAGCTTGTTCTACGCTATGATTACAATTGGAACTTATCCAATAATTTATTCTAAAGTGTAAGGAGCTTGCCATACACTATGATTATAATTAAAGCTTATGCAATAATTTATTATAAAGTGTGAGGAGCATGTCCTATACTAGGATTATGATTGAAGCTTGTCTAATTACTTATTACAAAGTGTTAGGGGTGTGTCCTACACTATGATTATAATTTGAGCTTATCTAATGATTTATTGTATAAGGAGTGTTTCCTAATTGGAGCTTGTCCAATGATGTATCATATGAAGAGCATTTCCTATACTTTGGTTGGAGCTTACCTAATGATTTGAGTGTTTTCTACATTATGTTTATGGCTGGAGCTTATCTAATGATATATTATATAAAATTAGAGGTTTGGAGTTTTTTTCCAAAGGTATATTTGTTCAAACTTATTTCAAGAATAATTAAATTATTATAAAATTTTCACGTTACATGTACATTTTTACACCGTTTATTAAAGTATTTCCTATATTATTGGGATTCTTTCAAATATATATATATGCATGTGTGTGTGTGTGTGTGTGTGTGTGTATATATAACAATAACAACAACAATAACGACAATAATAATAATAATAATAATAATAATAATAATAATAATAATAATAATAATAATAATAATAAAGGAGGTTAATAAAGGTATTTGCTACAACATGAAATCATATCTTTTCAAGATATGCAGAAGTTGCTATAGTACTGTTCCAAGGATGCTATAGTGTAAAACAGTACCATTACAGTGTGAAATAGTGCCGCTACAATACGGACTAGTTGCCGTAGTATCAAGCAATAATTGCTACAATTAAAAAAAAAAAGAGATTGCTACAGTTAAAAAAAGAGTATGCTATAGTACAAATAATATTGAAAGAAGCAAGTAGAGGCTTATTAAAATAGCAAGGTACGCAAAGTTTTGCATTATTTTTGCATTAAACACGATTGTAGAATTACAATGCATCTATTATTGTTGTTTCTAAAATGATGCTAATAAGAATGAGCAATGATTGTAACCTAAAAAAAAAAAGATAAATTTATGGTTTATCAAAGCATGTCGAAAAAGCCATCACATCCTTGAAATAGTTTGGCCTCAAGGTTTTGAATGACGTCCTTGTGTACGGATGAAGCTATAAATACTTCTTTCTTTCTTTTCATAATTGCCACATAGGGTGGGGTTGCAGCAAGGTCATTCTCAGCTTCTTATATCTCTAAATCGAAAAGTTCGAGTTCAACAATTTCCTTTTGATATCCGGTGATAAGATGTGCAAATTTAGTCGGTTGGTCTTTCAAAAACTTCACATTAAAGCTTGCATCAGAAGCCTCTAGACATGCATCGCCCCATGCTAAAAGCATCCTATGGGTTATTTCACTAATAGAGGTTAGGCACAAATTGAGGAATGTTATGCCAAGTCTTGAGATGATTAGGCTTTTGACGAGAAAATTTGCTTTGCATCCACCAGTGAAATTCCTATAGCCTAAAAAACTTCTTTTAGATTATCGATTGTTTCTATAGGAACACTAAATTCTTTGAAATTGTCTATTTTACTGCTCAAAGTAAAGATGATTTCAACAGTGATACCACTAGGAATATTATTCGCAAGTTGATTTAAAACTTTCTTTGAGCTCTCATTGTTTGGTAGCTTGTTGATGGCTGCAAAAGGGAAATGCGCATAAAAAGATCTAAAAAATGTGGAGATGCTACACCCTATACATAGGTGGGTAGTAAGTGTTAGAATGAATTAGAACACACACACACACACATAAATAATGAAATGGGTTTACTGTCACCTGGGACGCTGATTAGTGCATGTAAGTCTTCTGCAAGATCTTCTTCACTAAATTGCTAGATTGTAGGTTTATGTCGTATATTCTCCTATGAAGGGGAATTCTTTCCGCCTGCAACGTTATTATTGTTATTATTACAATAATATATTTATATCTCTTTCTTTTTTCCTTTTTTTTTCTCTTTTTAATAATAATAATAATAATAATAATAGTAGTAGTAGTAATACTAATAGAGAAAATTTTTTACTAAGAAGTTGAGGCTTGGATTCGAAGAAAGACAAGTTGTCACTTCCCATATTCACATCAAGTGTATAAGAAGAACAAGTATTGGATTTTGTGATGGCTGTAAGCCTTGCGCTTCGAAGAAAGACAAGTTGTCACTTCCCATATTCATATCAAGTGTATTAGAAGAACAAGTATTAGATTTTGTGATGGCTGTAAGCCTTGCGCTCCTTCTAACTCATTTTTCTTTGCCATATCTTCTTCTGAAATCTAAATATAAGAGAGAGAATAAAATAATAAGTGCACACTGTCTCTTGATATATATATATATATATATATATGTATGTATGTATGTATGTATGTATATGTAAAAGAAAATAAAAGAGAGAGCGGAAGGAGTAATACTTACAAAGGAGAAGAGTGGAGTCTAGTTGCCTCTGTAAATAAGCGTGAAAGATAATAAAAATATATATGCATCTAATACTTAAAGAGGTCAGACGAGGAGTGAAAAGGTGACTTTTGATAAAGGCAAGTTCAATTGGATAACGGATAAATTTCTTAAGTATTTTAATTTGATTTTGGTGCTAAAGTAGTTGTTGGTATACGGGATTGCTTTATATTAAAAGTCTATTTACGTAAGTATTTTAATAAAGCTTGGAATGGGTGTTGACACATTTTTGTTTTTAATATGTAACGTTGGATTCGCTTGATATGGTGGGCCTTATTAATTAATAACCTTGTTTGTATAAATATGAGAAGTGACGTAAGTAAGGTATAAGAAAATAAGTAACTTTGAGTGCAGCATGAAATTGCCTCTAAATTTAAGGAGGGTTTTGGTAAGCTAAATTTGCTTTCTATGCAGACTCAAATAGTATTTTAATATTATATAAGTATTTATTTCATGAATACTCATATTATTTACATTTGTTTTTGAATTTTTGTTTCAATTACATTTTAAGAGATTATTAGTCCCTAATTAATTTATTCATTATATATTGTAGTATTATTAAAAGTCCTTGGATTGATTATGGACTGATCATTTTATTGTACAGTTCATATAATCAAAGGGGCTTGTATTGATGGCTAATGTATTTGGTTTAGAGAAAACGGGTCCTAGCCGTTAAAAGGGTTTAATTGTAGGCTTGTAGTGTGAAAGGATTAAGGAAGTATGATAAATCCTGTTGTTTAAAATATTACAACTGAGAACCACTAAAGGGGTTTTTGGTTCTTAGAAACTATTTTAAATAGTAAGGATTGTAAATTGACTTGGTTGAATTTATTTTTAATATGATTGTTATCTTTGAAGAATAATCATATTTCTTTTAAAATAATATATATATATATATATATATATATATACATATTAATCATATTATCATGATTTCTAATTTTAAATTTTAGATAAAACATCTAAAAAGATAATAATTATTATTATTTGTATTATTTTGAATTTTAAACAAAATGATTATTTCACTTTTCAAAAAAGATATTATTTTCTTTAAAGGAAGAATTATATAAAAGATAATTATGATTTAATTAATCTTTTAAGGAAAAATATTATTTTCTTTTGAATTTGAGTAAAACATATTTTTGAATTCTTAAAAAGGAGGATACATGGAGATTTTGGAGGAGATCAAGAATATAAACAGAGGAATAAGGCTCTAAGGTTGGCATCAAGAATTCTTTGAAAGAAACAAGTCAATATAATACTTCCCTGCTCCCACACCATAATAACGCAAAAGCCTAAGCTCTCTATTTGATTATTTGTTTGTAATTTTGTCCTTTCTTCGGAGAGTTTCTTTGTTTTATCATCATTTTGCAGGATTGTTAGTCTTACAATGCAGTTCTATCCAAAGAATTCCTATAGAATTGTGGGTTTGTTTTTCCTATATTTAAAGTAAAGAGGTAAATAAAAGGAAAAACTAAAGTCTTGATATCGCGCCACGTGTTGCCTAATGATCCTGTCTCTACAACGTTAAAAGATAAATGCTTTTATTGATTGATTCAATACTATAGAACGGCTCATTAAAAGACATATATTAGAGCTGTAATCCACCAAAAGAGATTTTGCATTTTGCCACTTTGTTTGAGCGGTCGCCATTAATTACCAACGTCTCAACTATCAAGATCTATATTAGATTAATTTAATTGCAAAAAAAAAAAAAAGGCAATTCTAAATACTTAAGGTCTAGATTAAAATCCCGACAACATATTATTTTTTTTCTTATTTAAAATTTCAGTTTCTAATCTTAAGATTTGAAGTATTCAAAATTCTGATTCTACAATTAAGAATAATTTATTCATAAAAAGTTTCTTATTTAAGAACTAATGGATTTTATTGTAACACTTTAGCAATTCTTAATAGCAAAGAATTTAGGATCAAGCTGAAAGTAACATGCTAAGATTGTCAACCAATCAAGCAAGGATGCTTGATTTCGTAGGGGGTGAATGTAACATCCCACTTCATTTGGGAAGGATACGTGAAAAGAGCTTAAATATTATGTGAGTTTCTTAAGTTGTTTGCAAAGCCTGAAAGCAAAAGTGTGATGAATTGTGTTTCTAAAGCAGACAATATCTAACAGGAGCTGACGTGTTGGGCCTCACGCATGGGGGTTGCCTTTAGAAGGTTTATGTGGATCACGAAGTGTCACATGCAGGCCGAAGAGTCACATTTGAAGCATTCAAAATTATGATGCTTTATAATTGAGAACAATTTATTGATAAAAAAGATTTTCTTTTTAAGGCCCCATGAATTATGTTGTAGTACTTTGGCAAGACAAGAAATCAGGTTCAAATCCTAGCAATGGAAATAATAATTTCTAGCCATTCAAAATCTCAACTTCTTAGCAATATTTTTTTTAATAAAAAATTGTAAACTAGGGGGAGTCCTTTGGTTCAAAACTGATCAGTTTTGTTAAATCTAATTATTTAATAAATAATTGTAAGCTACCACTGAAATAATATTTTGCAGCCATTCAAAGTTTCAACTTTTGAACATTATTTTTTTAATAAATAATTTGTAAACTAGGGGGTATTCATTGGTTCAAAACTGATCAATTTTGTTAAATCTAATTATTTAGTAAAAAATTGTAAACTACTAGTGTTTATCTATTCAAAACTGATTAATTTTGTTAAGAATGGTACTACTCTTACAAATTATCTATACAAATACACTTATACAAACCTATATGGCATTATTGAATGATTATCATATCGTCCACATTATTTAATATAATTAAAATTTGAAATTCACTCATCTAATCAAATCATGATACGTCAATTAGTATGAATAATTTATAAGAATCGTATTACTCTTTTGTCAAATCTAATTATTTAATAAATAAAAGTAAAATAGAGGTATTCATTGGTTTGAAATTGATTAATTTTGTTGAATCCAATTCAATCCTATTATATAATTATCAAATTTCTAATCGACCTAATCCCAACTTGAAATATTATCCAATCCAATTTGATCCAATACTTAATGCAATATATATTATTTTTGTTGTCATTCTTATTTAATTTTTATTAATGGGAAGTAGGGGTGAAACCACCCTTAGGCCTAAAGACTAAGAGTAGGGATGACAAAATGTACCTTAGAGTTAGGGATCCACGGAGATCCACTTCTATTGGTAGGGATAGGGATAGTTTTCGTAGGGATATGGGGTGGTAATGGGGTTATTATTTATAAAAATATTAAATATATTGTTATTTTTATTTTTTATAATAAACTATTACATATAAAAATATATAAACTCATAAATACTATTTTTATTTGACATTTAATATATTGATTATTAGAAAAACATAAAATTATATTATTGTCTAAAAATAAAATGTTATGTTATTTTGTTAAAACCATGAGTTTAATTATATAAAAGATGTTGGTATGGGGAATAAAGTGTGTTATGGAAAGCATTCTCCATATGGAGATTTCTTAACCCTGTCCCACCTTAAAAGACATGGGGAATGGGTGGAGAATGAACAATAAAGTAAGGAATATGGAAGGCCTCCTCACCCCTGCCTCACCCAATGCCATAGGTTGCACCTCTTAGTAAATATATGCTAGTTTAAAATAAAAAGTAAAAGAATTAATCCAAGTTTCTATATATCATATGGCTCGCCCCAACATTTGAGGACTAAGATGAAAAATTATAAAATAGATTTTTGAGCTTATTATTATTATTATTATTATTATTATTATTATTTTAGATTTTATTAATGTGGATCTTAAAAGTCATACTAAAAAATATATATTTATTAATAATAATATGATTGTTGACTTAATATAAATTTTAAAAATTACAAATATAATTAATTACATTATCTTAAATGAATAAAAGTTAATTATATTTTTCAATGTTGTTTCTCATATTACTAAACACCAAAAATCTATTTTTTCTTATTAAATCTATATTTTGTTTGTTTTCTTTTTGTTCAAACTTGCTTTCTTGAATTTGTAAAATTCGTATCATGCTATTATGAGGTATTCTCAAGAAAATAAGAATTACAAGAAGAAAAAAAAAGGTTTAGGTTGTATATTTTTAGTTTTTCTTAATAAGAAATTTTATATTGTTATTGTGTTGGGAATATTTATATTTTATTTTGTTTTGTTTTCTCTATTTTGGATTCTTAAAATCTATATTCATTTGGGATTTTGAATGAACTATTATTAACTATCTATATTTCTCTTCTTTTTAAGTGAAAAAGAATCGTTTTAGTTGAAAGATGAAAATATAATTAATTTTTATATATTATAATGTTGTTATTTCGATTAATACTTAACTATCAACAAATTTTGCGCCTATAAAATTAGTTTATATTTTGACCTCTCTTTAGTGAAAATCTTGGTTCCGCCCCCGACGGAAAGATAAAATAATATTAGCTTTCTTATATTTAATTAAAAAAATGACGTTTACTTGGAACGATTATATATATGTTTATAATACTGAGAAATTAAAATAATTAAAAAAACTAAGAATCGGTGCTGGTGTAGAATCAACTCTCTACTCGATTGAGGTGAGTCAATGAGAGAGTTTTGGAGTTTCAAGACATCAACATATTACCGTGTCAGTAGTGCTAGACTTAAAATTTAAATACAGTCAAAAGTCTACAACTTGATATTGCAGCCTATATCACAAAAATTCAATAAAAGAGAATAAACAAAAATAAATAAGAAAAATTATATTTTCAGTATAATTTTACCATCGATGTTCTCACATTAAGTTGTTGACTTTGAATTGTATTTCTATTGTAAGTCCATCATTATTGTTACTGTACTCCCAATGATTTTTGGCTATTATTATTATAGGAACCTTCAATATTTTGGTTAGGGTGGAGAATCAAAATTAAAACAACAGGAGACAAAATGTATTTCCACAAAAACTAGCGATTCCTATTTAATTTCCCACTTCAATAATTTCATTTTGGCCATGTATATATTGTGGAGATAGAAATGCGACGAGTAACAACAAAAACAAGCGCTTGTGATTGTTGGAAAATATTCTGTAATAGAGGAGCTCTTTTTATTGTCTAGAGAGTATAATCTTTCATTTAATCTTTTATTTCATTTTTTTCTTTTAATTTTTCTGCCTTATCTCTTTTAGTTTGTAAACATCCTCTTTTGCCTTATTAATAAATGTCTTACCAGCCAGCACTTTTGTAACCATGTATATATTGAAAATTATGAATGAAAAATAGTGCACTGCGTTTGCCAAAAATTCCAGAAACCTAAAAAAATCAATTTGGTGTCAAAGCCAAACCTAAGGCTCACGCCAAATAGTTTCAGCAATGGCATCAAGTGACGGCTCTAATGAAGGTCCATCTATGTCGAAAGCACTCTCTTCTCCTTCTACCACAAACATTCTCAAAACCTTCTCATCACAAGGTGGGAACCATTTGAGTTCCTTTTTTTTAGTCAAATTGACAAAAAATAACTACATGATTCGGACAAAACTAATTTCTCCTATCATAATCGGTTTCAAGCTGCAAGGCTTTATAGATGGAACCAAACCTGCACCTCTAGAGTTCATTCCTCTACCTTCGAACACATCTTCACCTACCACTTCTAGGATTGAAACCAGATCAGGTAAATCAATTGATATTGGCTTTTAAAGGAACCCAGACTATGAAGAGTGGCATTCAACAGATCGATTATCGATGGTTTTGTTGTTAAATACTCTAATTGAAAAGGTTGCAACACAAGTAATGGACTATTCTTGATCAAAAGAGGTGTGGAAAGCTACTAAAGTGTATTGTGGAGTATAAAACAAGGCCCATATGTCCAATTATAGGCTTGCACTATAGCCAACAAGAAAGAAGGGAATGGAAATGGATGATTACTTGAACAAAATGAAGAAGCTAGCTGACAATCTTGTTGATGCAAGTAAACTCGTCGCTGCGTCTGAACTAATTTCATTGCTATTAGAGGGTTAGGAACACGGTATATGCCAATTACTTGTGTGATTGAAGCTGGAGATAATATGACTTGGCCTAAGCTTCATCCCACACCATTAAGTTATGAAGCCAAAATGTAAAAATTGAACTCACTAAGCTCAATGTCATCAAACAATGTTGCTATTAACTCATCTAAAACGAACCATATGCAAATTTGACATGCTAGTCACTCTCAACAAAGCCAAAATCCTGGTGAAGTTAGACTTCCCTTCAATCCTAACATTGGAACTGGTGGAGGAAGATATAAAGGAGGAGGAGGAGGCCTAGGTGCAGATAACTTCAAAAATCCATATCATTGTTAGATATATGAAAGGTACAATCATTATGCTGGCAAATGCTTCTATCGAGAGGATTTGCACTGTGCAAGGCCACAGGCAAACAAAGGAAATCAGGATAACAAGGAAACTCATCGGCTTATATTGCCACTCCAGATGTCATAGTTACTTATGGTATGTAATGTAACGATCGCAATTTTATTTCAATGTAAAGTTAATTAAGTGTGTTATCTTATGGTCTAATTACATTATAATAGGTTTGTATAAGTCATCTTAGGATTATTGTAGCTTAGACTTAGACTAGGAATTTTGCAGAGGTTTAGGAAATTGTTTAGTATTTTTGAAATTATTTGGAACCTTAAAGATCAAATTTTGTTCTATATTTTTTATATGTTATTCTAAACAAAAACATGAATCTGTGGAATTTTATTCCACAACAAACAGTTGATATTTGGATTTCAAATTTTTGAACTATCTGTTGAAAATCTAGAAAACACTGTAGATTCTATATTTTATGAATTACGAAATTATTTTGCATATGCTAGAGGAGTCAAAAATTTCTCAAATTTCATATGATGTCTTTTTGAGATGATTTATCTATTTCTATAAATTTTTGGGATTTTTTGACTTATAGATTAATTGTTCTGAAATTTTGTATTTGAAACGTGTTAATCTAGAATTTCTGGACAGAACTCACTGGAAGGAAATGAAAATCTTTCACAAATAGTTTCTGATCATAAATTGTTTTGAGAAATTTTCCATAGAATAATTTGAGTGTCTAGTTTACCTCTGCAAAATACTAGACTAATCGGATTAACTTTGAAATTTATAAAATTTCTAGAATCACCATTGCTCAATGAATGGACATAGTCAAAATGATTTGGTTAGGAATTTTTATAAGAAATTTATGACACCTTTTAGGTGTTGAGTTTATGACCTCATTAAAATGTCTTTTGGTTATGATTTAGGACTTCCATTAGACGGGTAGGAGCTAGAATATTCCTTTTTGGATTGATTGAGGTAAGCAACATCATACACATACTATGATTAAAGTGTAACATGCTCACAATGATTAACTTGATATGTTACGAAGCATTATTTTGTGATATTATATGAGTTACTTTTTGTTTTAGAATCCAAATTATGAAATTAGAGTCCTAGTAAAGCCTTTAATTGTTTCTCAAAAATCTCTTTCATTTTAAAAACCATTTTTAGTGAAAGGAAATTTTAACAACCTATTTATTCTCGAATCAAAATATTAATTAAACATTTTCTTGGCATTTTTTAGAAACTTTAATATTTTGATGAATTTATTATTATCTATGAAAATTTATTAGAATGTGTATTTTGAGTATCATGTTATTTGTTATGATTTTTGGATGTTTTTGACTCATTATCTATAGTTTCCAAATACTATTATGAACTTTGAACCCAACGATGGTATTAGTGTGCACATGACTAAGGTTGGCAAAAAAACCTGGGTTTACCGGGTACCCGGATTTTACCCGGAAAATCCGGGTGAAAAAAACCCGGATTTTGCGGGTTTTAAATCCGGGTGCGGGGATTGTTTTAAAAAAAAATCCGGGTGCAGTGCGGGTGCGGTATTGTCAATAAACCCCGCACCCGCACCGCACCCGCATAATTCTTAAAAAAATTAAGAAAAAATAGGAAAAAGTATGAAAAAATCCGGGTTTTTTCCGGTAAGGATAAAAATGAAAAAAAATCCGGGGAAATCCGGGTTTTTTTCTGGGTGCGGTGCGGGTGCGGGTTGTAATATCCTAAAACCCGGAAAAACCCGGACCCGGAAAAACCCGGAAAAATCCGGAGATTTTTCGGGGTTCGGGGAAATTTTTTTTAGTCCGGTCCGGGTGCGGAATGGCCAAACCCGCACCCGCACCGGACTTTTGCCATCCCTACACATGACTTCTGGTTGGGTCACCGAATTATAGGTGACATTATTGTCTGAATTTTGGCCAGGTTATTTGGATTATAAGTGACACTATGTGACTTGAGTTGTTGAATGTTTTCTTTGATCTTTAATGTTATTAAATGTTTCCTTTGATCTTTAAAGTTATGAATGTTTACGACTCCGTTTTCATTAAAATATTATTCTGGATTTGAAGTATTAAATTATGAATTATATGATTCTTTTATAATCGTTTTAAAATACTAAAAAATTATGTATGATTTTTCTTACTGAGTTGACAGCTCACCCTTTGTCTTTAATATTTTGCAGATTAATCTTGGACATGTTAGTTGAGCTTGGTGGTTGATTTTTGGAGCTTTATTTCTATTTGGTGTTATGCAATAAGAAGACTTTAGTTCATTATAATTGTGTTTGAATTTTAGATTGTTAGACTTTGTTTTGACTAGAGAGATATTTAAATGTCTCTTTACGTTATTATTACTTTTCATTTTCCTATTAAGATGATTTATTGAACTTTTACTTTTAGAGATTTATTGTTAGTTTTTCCTTCGTCTATAAACAATATTTGTATTTGGTTTTGGGGCGTTACATATAGATAGTAGAGCCACCAACCATGTTACTCCTGATTTCTCAAAGCTAAACATTAAGAGTGAGTATGCAGCTAAGTAGAAACTAGCTGTTGGTAGTAATCTACTAGGTATCTCTTACTTAGGTAATTCAAAAGTTAATTGCCTTAAAGTTATGCTCTGTGTGCTAAAAATAACTAAAAACTTGTTAAGTGTGTCAAAATTAATAGCTGATAATAATGTACTTACTAAATTTAATACAAATTTTTGTGCTGTGAAGGATCAGGTTACCAGGGAAGTGCTACTGGAAGGAAGAGTTAAAGATGGTCTATGTTAGCTTGAGATGACAAATAAGTCAAGTCTGCAAGCCTCAGTCTTTAAGTTATAGTCAGTCAGTAAAAAACATCGTCATTCTATTTTCAAGAATGACCTACAGTTTAAAAATCCAAGTGCTTCAGTTATGTCTTCGAGTCTTGAGGCTAGTAAAGTTTCAATTATGTCAAAGTCAGATCTTTGGCACAAGAGAATAAGTCATCCATCAAGTAGAGTTTTCAGTAGAGTTCTTGAGTTATGTAATGAACATATCTCTTTGAATGTAAATCTCCCTTTTTGTGAAGCTTGTCAATTTGGGAAATCCATTGGTCTTCCCTTTGAAGATTCCATTTCACATGTTGTGCAACCTTTAGAACTTATACATACTGACTTACACAGGCAAGCTCTTATTACCTCTCACCATGGTTACAATTATTATGTTTATTTTATTGATGACTATTCTAGATTTACATGGATATGTCCTTTGAAAAATAAATCAGAAACATTCAGTGTTTTCATTCAGTTTAAAAAATTTGTTGACAACAAATTTGAAAGAAAAATAAAAACTTTACAATCTAATTGGGGAGGAGATTATAGGCCTTTCACTGATTATTTGAAACAAAGTGTATTGATTTTAGACACCCATGGCCTCACGCTCATGAAAATAATGGAAGAGTTGAGGGAAAACATGGACATATTGTTGAAATGGGCTTGAATTTACTTGCATAAGCCTCAATAACTCTGAAAGATTGGTAGGAAGCTTTCCAAATAACATTATTTCTCATAAATAGATTGCCCACACCAATCCTTGAAAATACAACTCTGTAGGAAAGATTTCACAAAAGAAAAACTGACTTGTCAATGATTAAAGTGTTTGACTCGGCTTGTTATCCTTGCTTAAGATCCTACCAAAAACATAAATTTGACTTCCATTCAACTAGATGTGTGTTCATAGGATATAGTGAGTCTTATAAAGGTTTCAATTGTTTGAGTCAAAACGATAGAGTTTATGTGTCTAGACATGTTATTTTTTAATGAAAATGATTTTCCTTTTAGGTCTAGGTTCATGAGAAAAACACCAAAATTTATTTCTGCTAAAGGACCTGTCACAGCATGGTTAGATTTACCAAATGTTCAAAATCCTCATTTTCAGTCCAACACAAAATTCAACTTAAACTCATCTAATCATAAAAACTTTCCCACAATAGAAGTACCAATTGAAACTTTAGATTCAATTCATAGTTCAGTTACAAACATAACTCCTTCTATTTGCCTTCAAATACAAGAAGAATCAAGCCTTCAACAATCTCTTGAATGTAATCAAAATCTTGACATTGAACCCAGCCAATCAACAACCAAACAATCTAAAGATAAACTACCCGGCCATCCCATGAGCACAAGATCCAAAGATGGTATCTATAAACGAAAACTTACTCATATCTTATTCAACCTAATAGGAATCTCTCTGAAAAGATCTGTCACAATTGAAGAGGCCTTAAGTGATCCTCGATAGAAGAAAGCCATGGATGAAGAATTTGTTGCTTTGATCAAGAAAAACACTTGGACTTTAGTTCCATTTTCTGAAAATTTTAATCTTTTTGGCAGCAAATGGATTATAGAGTTAAATATAATTCATATGGCATAATGAGTAGATCTATGACTTGCTTGGTAGCAAAAGGCTCAAACATTAGGGATCGATTTTTTTTCGAAACTTTTAGTCTTGTAATGAAGCCTAGCATAATAAGAATCATTTTAGCTATAACAGTTGCTAAGAATTGGAAGAGATCAGACAGATTGACATAAGTAATGCATTTTTGAATGGAACAATTGAAAAAGATGTGTTGATGGTGCAACCTAAAGGTTATATATGTTGATCCAAGCCAAAATTTGTTTGCAAGCTGAATAAAGCACCGTATAGGCTCAAGCAAGCTCCAAGAGCTTGGTTTGACAAGCTAAAATCAACTCTTCTAAGTTAGAGATCTATAAGTCCAAGTCTGATACCTCTTTTTTTATTTTCAAAAAAGAATAGAAACTTATGTTTGTGCTTGTTTATGGTGATGATGTAATTGTTACAGGAAACAATTCAGATCTCATCAAAGGTTCCATTCAAGAATTGAAAAACTTGTATTCTCTCAAAGATCTAGGTGACCTTCACTATTTCTTAGGAATTGAAGCAAACAAGAATGAATCCGGTATTTTTCTGCCCCAATCATAATATATTTTTGATTTGTTAAGAAGACAATTTAAGGCATGTTTCAACTCCATTTGTCACTAGAAAAAAAAAATTTGCTCAAGAAGGAGATCTAATGTTAAAACCTACAAACTATAGAAGTTTAATTGGAGTTTTACAATACCTTACAAATTCTAGGCCTGACATAGCCTTTTCAGTAAACAAACTTAGCCAATTCATGCAAAATCCAAGTGATACTCATTGGCAAGCAACAAAAAGAGTTTTGAGATACTTAAAAGGTGCGATTTGCCACGGGTTACTCATTCAACCAAGTAATAATCTATTGTTGATTGGTTATTCAGATGCAGATTGAGTATCATGTCTAGATGATAGAAGGTCTACAGGGGGCTATTGTGTTTATCTTAGAGGGTCATTAATTTCATGGCAACACAAAAAGCAAACTGTGGTAGCTCGTTTGGGCTTTAGCTCAAGTAGCAACGAAACTTAGTTGATTAGAATCCTTGTTAAAAGATCTTTATATTGATCTTTAGTTATGTCCTATAACCTGATGTGACAACACAAGTGCAAATGCTTTAGCCTCTAATCCTGTCTACCATGCTAGAACAAAACAAATTAAAATTGATCTTCATTTTGTAAGAGACAAGGAACTTCCAAAACAGATTGATGTTAGACAAGTAGTACGCTGTGATCAAGTTGCTAATTACTTCACTAAACCATTCGCCCTACCACAATTTAGCTACTTTAGAAGGAACCTTGTGGTGGTTGACACCCACTCATTTGAGGGGGCTATCAAAAAATATTCTGCATTAGAGGAGTTCCTTTTAGGTGCGTTCAAAAATAATATAACCCGATCGGGTTTGATCAGGTTAGTCGAGTCATAATCAGGTATCATTTAAAAATAACCTGAAATCGAGTTAAGATAGTCGGGCTTTTAAAGGATCAGGTTATGATCAGATTTTTTGTTGTAACCCGCCAAAACCTGACCCAACATAATAATTCAAAAAAATTATATAAGTGTCTACGTGTCTCTATTGAAGTAGTTGTTGTATACTAATAGAATAGACCCTATAACACCTTATAACCAATATATATACTAACTTTTCTCAATTTTTTTTTCTAACCTAATTGCCTCCTAGAATCTTCTTCTTCCTCTCCCTTTCTTCCTTTCTTTCTTCCTCTTCTCCCTTCTTCACACATAATTTCTTCTCTTTTATTTTGCACAACAAACATTGAAAAAGAAATCATTGCTATGAGAAGTTCGATTGCAACAATCATGGTGGCTGTGGGCCAAGTGGTGCCATTGCCGCAGGCATTGCCGTTTCCGTTGTCACATACAACGGTGGGCATTAAAGAAGTTGTGGTTGATTGGTAGGGTGTTGTTGGACGTTGATACCAGGTTGTTTATTCCTTTGCAATCAGTAGAGTGTTGTGTGGTTGGGTTGAGGCAGTGACAAATTAATGGGGTTTTTATTTTCTATTCGTGTTTAGATTTTCTTTTTACGAAGTTTGAATTGCAGCCACGATTATGTTTGCTATTTTTTTTGTTCTTTTTAAAATAGTTTTTTAGAAGTTTGAATGTGCATATTAATTGGAGTGTATTTGTATATTTTTAATGTTTTTATGAAAAAGATATTGGATTTGAATCATTCACGCAATAATGTGTTCTTCCATTACTTTTATTTTTCGCATTTTTTGAACTTTAAATTTGTCCTTATATGAAATCTTTAATGCTATAGTTGGAATGATCATTAATAAGAATAATTTGTGAAGTATACTACATAAATCAGTTGAAAAGTTCTACATTTTCTATTTAGGGGTTGATTATAAGAAAACCTGATAACCCTAACAAAATCGGACCAACTTGAGGGGGTTTGTACGTCAAGTTAATCTTTAAGAAAACCCGATCTCGAATGGAAATTTTATAAATTTTGTAATCCGACGAGGTATCGACCTGACCCGCAGTTCCATTTATTTGTTTACGGGACATGATCGTTTAATTTAATCTTTTATCTTATTCTGCCTTATCTCTTTTAGTTTGTGAACATCCTCTTTTGTCTTATTAGCAGCTGTCCTACCAGCTGGCACTTTTAACCACATATTGAAAATTATGACTGAAAAACAGTGCACCTAAAAAAATGATTGTGACAGTGTGATATTCACATATCTGGGCAACTTATCTACAAATGAGCCCTACACTGTCTTAGTGGCTGGAGAATTTAAAGCAAGAAAATTTGGAGACTGAAATGTTAATGAAGAGATCATGAAAGAATTTTTTTCTTTTAATTAGTTTCATATATAATAGTCTTAATCATCAAAAACCTACTGAAGCGAGAGTCAGAATATGAGTGGTGAAGAAGAGAGGGTTGGTCTTTTCGAGAGCAAGGCAGCAGCGAAGGGTAAGGTTGGTTACAGGGTGTTTGCGTCTACGATATTAGTGGGAATATGCTTGACATGGATTTACAGGATTGTGCACCTTCCAAGAGCAGGAGAAGAAGGAAGGTGGACTTCGATCGGCATGTTCATGGCAGAACTGTTCTTCGCTTTCTACTGGATCCTCACTCAGTCTCTTCGTTTCAACGTAATCAGATACAATTTTCCAAACAAAGAGACCCTCTCACAGAGGTACGTAATCAATCAATTTAATTATGTACTCGGATCATCCTATTCCTATAATATATAATTATCTCTTTCTTATTTTTCTTATATATATATATATATGTATATATATATATATATATATATATATATATACATAAATGTATTTATGTATAGATATGAAGATAAGTTACCGGGTGTGGACATATTTGTGTGCACGGCAGATCCAGTGATAGAGCCACCAACTATGGTGATCAACACCATATTGTCAGTTATGTCCTTCAATTATCCTCCTGAGAAATTGAGTGTTTACCTCTCTGATGATAGTGGATCAGAATTCACATTTTATGCTATGCTAGAGGCATCTCGTTTCTCTAAATATTGGATACCCTTCTCCAGAAAATTCAACGTCGAACCAATGTCTCCAGAAGCCTATTTTGCACAGCAATGTGACCACAAAGACATCACTACTCAACCTCATCAAGAATTGTTAGCTATCATGGTACGTGTATATGTATATGTATATCTATATATATATATAACATTTGTTTGTTCATCAACTATATATATATATATATATGTAAACATTTCTTTACTCATCAACTAAAAAATGGGAACTCGATAAATACATGCAATTGCAAATTAAATTTTATTAAGATTTTATTTATATATTCAAGAATTACTTCTTGGTAACAAAAATATTAATTCTTTTTTGTTTTATTTACACACGCAAAAAATAAAAATAAATAAATAAAGCGACGATACGAAGATATGAAAAACCGAATCAAATCAGCCATAGCAAAGGGCAGCATTTCTGAAGAAATAAGGGATCAACACAGAGGATTCTCAGAGTGGAAGCATTTTAAAACAACAAAACAGGATCATCAGTCGATTGTGCAGGTATTTAATTGAATATAAATTCACCTCTAAGCTTATGCCATGCAATATTAACATGGGTCCTAAATCCTGTTTAAGAGTATATGTTAAGAATACTAACTTCTTTCGGGTAACCTTATTACTTTTATTGTTTATTAATAAATTATTTTAGTATATGTTTGTGTTAATTATTTACAATTTAATTTAATACTCTTATAGTGGCTCAGAAAAGCCTCGCAGGTACTAAATCTGTTATTACGTGGTATATATTCAGATTATAATTGATGGGAAAGACACGAATGATGTGGATAATGAAGGAAATAGATTGCCGACGTTGGTGTACATGGCACGAGAGAAGAGGCCACGACACCCCCATAATTTCAAAGCTGGGGCCCTGAACGCACTGGTACTTTTACATATATGTATATGTTTATTAATTGTTCAAGGTATTCAAAACGTGCTCCGCATCTATGTTGTAACTAGAGTGGCCCCCACTAAAAATATTAAAATTTTGTTACACCTTTTAAGTTTCAAAAGTTACAAATTATACCTCAAATATCCTTTGAATAAACAATACATTATTTTAACAAATATATCCTCTTGCACTTAGGTTCGTTCTTACTACTTAACTTTAGGTTTTTTCTTTTTTAAAATCCTTTTAGGATTACATGGTTAAGTGAGTTGATTTATTTGTCTCCATTTTAAGTAATTACATGATTAAAATATCATGATATATATACTTATATAATATATTTAGAAGATATTTAGAATATACATAATCATAAGAGATTTGAAAGATTATTTGTAATATACCACGTTAATCTAAATTTATATATATTCTTTGAACTTAGTCATCAATTTGTTAATTTATATAAAATCTTAAATTTTGCTAAAAGTATGACCAAAGTCCTACATTGGCTAGACATGAAAAGGATTATAGGCATATAAGTATGGACAAGATCTTCATTGGTATGAAGCTTTTTGGGTAGAATCCAAAAGCAAATCCATGAGGGCTTGGGCCCAAAGTGGACAACATCATGTCAATGTGAAGTTTTGGGGGGTTCATAATCTTAACAAGTGATATTAGAGTAAGGAATGATAATTTGACCCACCGGGGGCCCCGGTGTGCCCCGAAAAAATAGGGCGTATTTCTAATAAATTATGTAACATTATTACTAATAAGATCAAATGGTAATAATATAAATTAATTCTAGTTCTTTTAAATTTAAATACAATCACCGTTTAGCTTATACAATGTAAATATAAATGAAAATTTATAGAAAGATTTTTTTTAATCTAATATAAATTGACTTTTCATTTTTTACTTTTAATAATTATCGAATAATTAGATTTGTTATGAAATATTTTAGGATGTTTATCATTGGTATATGTATTTTATTTTAGATTAAGAATAAATTATATTTATGTTATTTTAAATTTTTATACATGTATGTATGTTTTTTTTTTTGAATGAAGTAGATTGAATATAAATTTTTTATAATTTTTAAATAATAATTATAAATATATTTCTGTTTTAAATAAATTAATTTAATAAAATTTCAATTAGGGTTTACGGGGTGGGGCAGGTCTTCTCTTTAAAATTCAACAGGCGGGGATGGGTACTTGCCGTCCCGGACCTGCCTTGCCCCATTGCCAACCCTAATTAGAGCCTAGGCCTAGACTTAGCTAGGAGAATACATAGAGAAAATTTTTAAAGGGTCGAACAAAGGTTGGTGGGTCCCAGTTATGCCAATCTAAGGTGGTGAGCCTTGGTTCTCAGTTAAAACTCATGATGAGATCCGTGGTTAGGCTATATTAAACTAAGCAGTGTACTCCAGATACTTCATAGATGTGTCTTGACCCCGACACGATGAACTAGGGCCTTTTGGGTAGAATTCAAAAGTAAATCCATGAGGACTTGGGCCTAAAGTGGACAATATCATACCAATGTGAAGTTTTGGGAGGTATATAATCTTAATAAGTGATATCAGAACTCAAGCTCAAAATTAGCCAGAAGAATTCGCGGAGGAAATTCTTGGAGTGTCAAACAAAGGTTGGTAGGCCCTGGTTATACCAAACTAAGGTCGCAGGCCTTGGGTCTTAGTTAAAGCTCATGATGAGGTTCGCGGTTAGGCTCTATTAGACTAGGCGGTGTACTCTAGATGCTTCATGGATGTGTCCTAACCCTAACACGATGAAAAAATGCCTTTTCAATAGAATCCAAAAGTAAATCCATGGGGACTTGGACCTAAAATAGACAATATCATACCAATGTGGAGTTTTGAAAGGTCTAAAATCTTAACAAGTGATATCAGAGTCCAGACTCAGACTTTGTAAGAGAATACGTGGAGGATATTCTTGAAGTATCGAATAAAGGTTGATGGCCCCCGGTTATGCCAAACTAAGGTGGTGGGCCTTGGGTCTTAGTAAAGCTCACAATGAGGTCCGTGGTTACGATTTATTGGACTAGGTGGTGTACTCCAGATACTTCATGGACGTGTCCTAACCCCAACACAATAAAGTGAGGCCTTGTGGGTAAAATCCAAAAGCAGATCCATGAGGAATTTGGGTGCAAAGTGGACAATATCATACCAATATGGAGTTTTGGGCGGTCCATAATCTTAAAAAGAGGTATCAGAGCCCAGGCCCAGACTTAGTCAAGAGAATATGTGGAGGCAATTCTTGGTGTGTCGAACAAAAGTTGGTGGATCCCAGTTATACAAAACTAAGGTGGTGAGCATTGGGTCTCAGTTAAAGCTCATGACGAGATCCGTCTCTATTGGACTAGGCAATGTACTCTAGACACTTCATGGATATGTCCTGACCCCAACATGATGAAGTGAGACCTTTTGGGTTGAATCCAAAAGCAAATCCATGAGGACTTGTGCCCAAAGTGGACAATATCATACCAATATGAAGTTTTGAGAGGTCCATAATCTTAACAAGTGGTGTAAGAACCCGAGCCCAAACTTAGCAAGAAGAATACGTAGAGGAAATTCTTGGAGTGTCGATCAAAGGTTGATGGGCCTCAATTATGCCAAACTAAGGTGGTAGGCCTCGGGTCTCAGTTAAAGCTCATGATGAGGTTCGTGGTTAGGCTCTATTAGACTAGGTGGTGTACTCTAAATACTTCATGGACGTGTCCTGACCTACTACGATAAAGAGGAGTTGACTTAGATAGAATAGCTTTCGGGGTACTGTAGCTCAGTTGAGCGGACGGATGGATGGTCTTTTGAGGGGAGGCCCAAAAAAATATCACAATGATGTGGTCCTTTGTTCAAGGAAAAGATTGCTGAGAGTGCGACTAAAGTTTCATATTGGCTAGACATAAGGAGAATCCTGGGCATATAAGTATGGACAAGATCTCCATTGGTATGAGACTGTTTTTGGGTAGAATCCAAAAGCAAATCTATGAAGCCTTGGATCCAAAGTGGACAATATCATACCAATGTGAAGTTTTAGGAGGTCTATAATCTTAACAAAGTTAGATAATGAAATAGTATAAAAAATAAATTGTCTATTTATAGAATATCAAAATCTAAATATTAAATGTGTTTAGCTCTCATATAAAGTGTTAAAACAATATTATTTAAAAAATATTTATTTCATCATAATCGAAAGAGTTAGATAAATTCCTTTTTGAAACTGTAATACATTACTTTAGTCTTATACATGACAAAATTATCTTAATTTTTAATTTATTTACAAATTATTGTAAATATGATTAAATTTTAATTATTAAATTTATTTATTCATATTTATCTTAATTTTAGATTACATGATATCCCTTCTAAAGAAAACTTATGATTAAATTTTAACCAGTATATGGAGGACGATACAAATATTAAAGGGGATGTAAATTAATAATTCATGCGAAGAAGGAAAGCACAAGGGTTGACTTTAAAGCAAAGTAAAAGGATTGTTAAACAGACACCTTAATAATAAAAAAATTAAAAAAATCTACAGAAGAATTTTCACCTACTTTATTAAATTAAAAATAAATAAAAATTCTAAGTAGATGACATAACTCAACTCAGAGTATTATCCATTTTCAAGAAGCCCAACAAAAACTAGGTTGATATCCTTCATACAAAATATCAAAAATAAAAAACAATAGAGATCAATTAAAAAATATTATCAAAAATCATACCCTGTGAAGGAGAGAGCCTTTCATACCTTCGCTGTACAGCTCACATGGTATAATCGACCAATAAAAGTCCGAAAAAATGAAAGAGAGAAAACATAAAAGTCACTCTTTTTTTTCAATTCTCAACTTTTTATTAATTTATTGTACTACATCAATCCAATCACACGACGTAGTGAAGACAGGAAAGGGTTTCTCCCTCCGAAGATAAAATACAAACTCATCCCGTTAGCCATTTAAAAAGAAAAAAAGCAACTCAACTATCAGAGCCGCATTCATAGCCACTGCCATGTAACGAAAGTCTTTGAATTCACGCCACACGATGGATCAATTTAAATTCACCTCTAATATCAGCCCTGAAACACCCACACCAATCCCTTCACTCTAATTTTTTTTTTTTAAATGTTAACTTAAAAAGAGAAATAGGGATCGCACCCGCACCCGAATTTTGTACCTTATACCCGGTCCCTCAAAAAACTCGGAAAAATCCGGGTTTTTCTGGGTGCGGGATTTACGGGTTTTGAAATTACTGCATCCGCACCCGCACCGTACAAAAAAAAACTGGATTTCTCTGGATTTTTTTTTCTATTTTTGTCTTCACCCGAAAAAACCCGGATTTCCCCAGATTTCTTCGGATTTTTTTCTATTTTTTTCTTAATTTTTTTAAGAATTATACGGGTGCGGGTGCGGGGTTTATTGACAATACCGCACCCGCACCGCATCCGAATTTTTTTTTACAATTTTTCACACTCGAATTTCGTACCCAAATAATCTGGATTTTCTTCATCCGGAGTTTCCTCGAAAAATCCGGATACCCGGATTACCAGAGTTTTTTTGCCATCCCCGAAGAGAAATGAGAGATGAGGGCAGGTCAATTTTGCGGGCCCGGCAAGGCCGAAACAAATTTAAACGGCGGTAAGTCAGCTAAGCTTCTCTTGCCGCTTGGACCAGAACTAGATTTCTTTGGATTTGAAATAGATTTCGGTTAGGTTGGTTACGTATAGCACGAGCATTGCGGAAACTTTATACTTCATTAATCGCGAACGGACTCTTTTTCTCCTGATAATATTTGGGGAATAATAGTAACGAGACTTTTGGAAGATCTTAATTGGATGCTCATTAATTAAACTAACAAACTGTAGCCTGTACCTCCTGAGGAGGCTATATGTAAAGGTGACATGTGTGTTAAGGATCTGTTGTTTCCTTTTAAGCCCTTGCAATCTCTCTCCCTCTCTCTCTCTCTCTGCTTTCAGTCTCAGTCCCAGTCTCAGTCCGTCCTTGAAGAATTCTATTCTTCAATCGCTCCTCCGGAGCTGCGGCAAAAGATGACCTGCAGAGCCAAGAAGAAGTTGGATGTTGATGAAAAGTCTCGTAAAGGGGACTTCAAGAAGAGAAAAACAACTCTGAAGAACAAAGCATGTCAGTTGCAGACATTGTGTGACGTTAAGGTTTGTATCGTCTGTGTTGGGTCTGATGGGGAGATGGTAACATGGCTGGAGAACAAAACTCAAGTTGAAAGTATAGTCACTAAGTACAATAAAGGGTTACTTGGTGGGAAATTAGCAGAACCCAAAGAAAAGCAGCAGCTTAATCTTTCAAGTTTTTTCTTTTGCAAGCAACAGGGAGAAACTTGAAGAAAAATTGAACAAGAGAAAGGAATTACAATTACCTGATCATGCAGCAGAGGCAGTGTTTTCTGGTTGGGAAGCTAAGTTGAACGAGCTGTCGGAGGGGGATTTGAGGGGTTTGTGTTGTATCTTGGATTGCAAGTTACAGTTTTTGAGAGAAAAAAGTGTTGCTTCAATCCAGGGAGAATGAAAAAGGAATTCAGGTTTTCAATGGAGACAATTTAGTGCCTATTACATGTGTCTTACAGAGTGTCACCAGCCATCATTGCCTTTTTTGCGATTTGATGTCGGCGAATGCTGCGACTCCAATCAACCCATAGATAATGGAAGTCGCAATCGTTCGTTGGGTGCTAACATTAGTGTGTTTTTAGGAAAAGTTGCTACTGATAATTTTGGGGCAAATATTTAACAATAATTTTCTTCTTAACCAGGGTGATAATTTAGAAACTAACATATATCCGAAAGAGTGTCAACAGCCACTGCTACCTCTTTGTTTACTTGGTGAATGTTGCTACTCCAATCAACCAATAGATGTTGGAAGTAGCAATCTCCTGTTGGGCAGTGACACTATAGTGTGCGTTTGGGTGAAAGTTGCATCCATTTTTCTGCAGCAAATATTGACAACAATCCTGTTCTTGACAATTATTTTTCATGAGCAAATGTGGGCTTCAGTGTACAGGAAAGCTTTGGTTCTGTGGGAGAGATATTTCATCCTTTTCATCCCATGTTTGCATAATCATTCTTTGGTTCTAATGTAAAGTTTTGGTTATGTTTTTCCCTAATGGGTTTTACTAAATTATGGTTCTTTTTGTTTAATCTAACAAAGGAAATTTCACCAATTCTGATAGTTATTTTCTTCTATTAGATTTAGCTTGGGTAATGCATTTTTAGTATTGCCAATCATTAGCAACTCCAGCTACTACAAACTTTTATACATACATTATCTCTATTAACAGCAAAATCTAATGCCACAAAATAAGGAAAGAACTAGACTTCAGTAACGTGCACTGTATGCATCACATCCTACACATAACATAGCATCAGTGTCTCACATCCTGAAAACCATCTATGTGTTATTATGATCAGGAGGCCAACAAAAAAGAAACTGGATAAATGTCAGGCTTCTTAGATATTTAAGTATTAACTATTGTTTGTATGAAGATCAGTGCCAAACCAGACAAAAAAGGTAGAAACTGAATCTAACATAATTACTCTTAAGTGCTAAACTATACCAATACTAATGTGAAGATGATTTGTTAATCAATTGTGATGCTAATGGTTAGACTGGCAGTACTTTATGAGCAAATATTGCTGCTTTAGCTCTGCAACAATCTTCTCAAGCTTAGTAACACGATATTCAAGTTGCAATTCCAGTGTCTTAATGTCCTTTTTACTGGCACCTTGGATCCTCACCTTATCATGATCTGTACTACCTCCTTCACTTAGTTGCATGAACCCCCTGCCGTCTCTGATCCACCCTTCACAGGTTCATTCTGCATAATCTTGTCTGCCATTTGCATCTCTGCTCTATTAACATGAGATATGCACGATTATATAATATTTTTGTTAGTAAACATGAAATATGCACAATTATGTATATTTATGATTGATAATTTTAAATTATATATGTGTGTGTGTGTGTGTGTGCGCATGCAGATAAGAGTGTCATCAGAGATCAGCAATGGATCTATCATCCTCAATCTGGACTGCGACATGTACGCAAATACTGCAGATACAATACGAGAAGCATTGTGTTTCTTCATGGATGAAAAGAGAGGCCACGAAGTGGCCTTTGTGCAGCTTTCATATTGTTTTGATAATGTCATAAAAAATGATCTATATGCGAATTATATGCACATAATTCTTCTGGTAATTAATCGTTTATATTAACCAACATGCCTGCTGCCAATTAATCCTTGTCAATGGATCATTTAGAAAACTCATGAGCTTGTTAACTAATTTAAATCTTGAATGATCATGTAGCTTGAGTTTCATGGCTTTAACAGCTATGGTGCAGCTCCATATTGTGGCACTGGATGTTTCCATCGCAGAGAAAGCCTTTGTGGTGCAAAGTACTCTAAAGATTATTGTAGAGGGCACAGTGAGATAGAGGCCAAAAAGACTGTTAAAAGAACAGCCAAAGAATTGGAAGAGGCTTCAAGAGTTTTTGCAACTTGTAGTTTTGAGATGGACACTCAATGGGGCAAAGAGGTCTCTTTTACATCTTATTGATTATAATGATCAAAGTTTTGATTAAACATTTCCTTATCCTTTTAATTTCCTGAAATTCATCATTAACATGAATATTGTGATCACTTGCAGATGGGTTTGTTATATGGTTGTGCATCTGAAGACGTTCTCACTGGCTTGGCGATTCTATGCAGGGGCTGGAAATCAATGTATTATAATCCAAATAAAAAGGCCTTCATTGGTGTTGCTCCCAACACCTTAGAAACTGCTCTTGTTCAGTTCAAGAGATGGTCTGAGGGCCTGTTTCACATATTTTTCTCAAAGTATTGCCCCTTCATATATGGCCACGGCAAGATCAGACTTGGTGCCCAAATGGGATACAGTGTTCATCTGCTATGGGCTCCACTTTCCTTGCCCACGATTTATTATACAATTATCCTTCCTCTTTGCTTGCTCCATGGCATTTCCCTCTTCCCAAAGGTCTCTCACTCGAATCTACTCCAATTAGAATCCTGCTTTGGTCAAAATTTTCTTGATTTTAAGTATATATCTATTGACACGTAAATTTTAATATTTATGAATATTTATTTTTACATTTGCTGACCTCAATTACACTAATTCTTGGAAAAAGTTCAGATCATTGAAATTAATATTTCTGTACTTCAATTAACACTTGGTTCATCCATCACTGATTCAAAGTTTCCTTTTTCCCTTAATAATTTATTTAGCAGGTTTCAAGCTTGTGGTTCATACCCTTTGCATATGTTTTTCTATTGAAGAATGCCCACAGCATATTCGAGGCCCTCAGTTGTGGTAGTACACTCAAAATTTGGTGGAACTACCAGAGAATGCAGGTTATTCGAATGACTACGGCTTGCTTTTTCGGGTTCATTGAAGTCATTATCAAGCAAATGGGGTTATCTCAAACAGCATTTGCCATCACTGCTAAGGTGGTCACAGAGGATGTGTTAAAGAGATACGAGCAAGAGGCTATGGAATTTGGTAGCTCATCTCTCTTTTTCACCATTGTTGCAACACTGGCAATGTTGAACCTCTTCAGTTTAGTTGGAGCAATCAGGATGATTGTTCTGGATTTTGGAGCTTTCGAGAAGTTGATCTTGCAAGTTGTTCTTTGTGGCTTAATGGTTTTGCTCAATTTACCCATCTATGAAGCACTCTTCGTCCGCAGGGACAAGGGCTGCTTGCCCTTCCCTGTCATGTTCAAGTCCATTGTTGTAGCTTCATTGGCTTGTTTGATACCTCTATATTAAACTAGACAGTAGCATATAGCATGCACTATAAAAATGTTATACTTTCAGTATTGATTTTTGTATCATTCAAGTTGCCCACTTGCGTCGAAAAATTAACTAATGATAATTGAACTTCATTCAGAGTTGTCAAGGATGATTGCTTTTATTGGTTGATTCAATAATATAGAACGGTTCATTAAAAGACTTATATTGGAGCTGTAATCCACCAAAAGAGATTTTGCAGTTTGCCACTTTGTTTGAACAACAGCCATTAACTTCTGAGGACCTCCTACTTAGGTTCAGATTCTCTGAAGGACAATATTGTTGGCTTCATAGCTTTACTGGGTTCGATAAGAACAAGGTTAAAGCAATCCACCAAAATAGAAGGTTGGCTTATTATATAATATATATACAATTAATGGAGCAATAACTTGATAGCTTTTGCTTTGCTGCGCCTTCCAAACTTGAAAATGAGACCCCCTAAACTATAGAGGCAAAATAAGACTTCCCACGTTCAATTTTGACTTTATACCTTATAAATATTCGAGAAAATTAAAAAGAAGTTTAAAAAAAAAAGAATTCTCTTAAATTCTTGCATATCCCACGTAATCACTAGACAAGCATATTGTCTTTAATGTCATAAGAGCACATTTTGCTCAACTGCTACCGCATCGCTTATTGACCAGATACAAACTGAGGTAATTGAAGAACAAAAATTCAATCGTTTCTGCTATATTTATATACGTCCTTTTTAAAAAAAAAAAAAATTCTAACGATTGACTACATGCAAAAGTTAACTCTCCAAAAAGAAAATTAAGAAAAAGTAAATCATAGTTAAGAATTCTTATATAGAGAGAGTTACCTAAAACTAATCATAGCCTCATAATATTAGACGTTTTAGATTCTGATTGTGCGTGTATAAAACTATTTACGTTTGGCTGATGCGACTTGTAAATAGTTTTAATGCATACTTCATCTATTCCCATTGGAAATTGAAGTTAAATATTTAAATAAAATATTTATCTGACTGTTTCAATAATACAATATCTTGTCCAAAGTCCAAAGGACTCCGACTAAACCAATACAATCAGAAAGCCACACAGTCAGCCCACCTCATTGCTGAGGTTTCCTGTCAAAATTATGGCTGCATATAATATAAAATTCATTATAATATTATATTACAACAAAGGTCCAGCTTCCCTTCAAAATGGCGCAGACAATTAATATATTAAAAAAGATGGATTGATTGAATTCGAGGCTAAACCTCCAATCTTTATATACTACTTGAAGATACCAAATTATAGAATTTATCGATAGCCAGGCCAGAGAGGCATATATAGAGATAAGAAATGGCAAGTAATGGGTTTACTTCATTGTTTGAGACGAGAAGAGCCAAGGGAAGAGTCATCTATAGGCTCTTTGCAGTTTCTATTTTTGTGGGGACATGCCTGATATGGGCTTACAGAGTGATTCACTTACCAAGTAAAGATGAAAATGGAAGATGGGTCTGGATTGGCTTGTTTGCAGCTGAGCTGTGGTTTGGTTTCTACTGGATCCTCACTCAAGCTTTGCGGTGGAACAGGGTTTACAGGGTCACGTTCAAGGATAGGCTCTCTCAAAGGTTTCTTCACTCTCTCTTTTGGTTGCAAATGTTATAAATCTTTAGATTAATTTCAACTAAAATGTAAAGTCAGTCCAAATATTTATTGTTACTAGTGTTAAGTTACTATCATCGATGATTGGTCTTTTATTACATATACAGTTAATAATACAAAGTTCATTATTTCTGAAATGGTTAAACAGATATGAGGAGGTGTTGCCTGATGTGGACATATTTGTATGCACGGCAGACCCCAAGCTAGAGCCTCCAATGATGGTGATCAACACTGTTTTATCAGTCATGGCCTATGATTACCCATCAGAGAAGCTTAGCGTGTATCTATCTGATGATGCTGGTTCTGATCTTACTTTCTATGCTCTCCTGGAGGCCTCTCACTTCGCCAAACATTGGATTCCATATTGCAAGAAATTTAATGTAGAGCCTAGGTCCCCGGCGGCATTTTTCGCCTCGCAAGGTGCTAATCAGTCCAAGGATCTAACAGCTATTAAGGTACAAATTAAATTTAGTCTTTAAATTATTCACCAAGGAGAAATATTATCATTATGTCTACTCCAACTTTTATTAAATTATGGAGAGTCCACTTGCAAAGAATCACGCATAATTGAGATTTGTCAACTATATAATCAAAAGCTAAATTAATAATTTAATCATCTTTTAATAATAATAATATAAATTATAATCCTTTGTGCCTTCTTTAGCAACCACTTGTAACACAATTTAACAAATTTTATATATAAAATTTGAAGGAAATGTCTTGAATACTTTAGGTGTATACACACTCGGTCAATTAATGAAGATGTGCATATATATAGAACACCTTTGTCATGTATGTCCCAATTGACCGGGCAACTTGCATTCACTCTTTTCGTATATATATGGAAGACTTCGAATCCTAATCCAGTAACTCCTTAATCATATGATATACAAGACGGAATTAATAATTGGATGAGTTTTGACGTTGTGTATTACACTTAAATCAGGAGTTTTGAGCCTTGTCAATATGTCAAGGACTCGTTAAAAACTTAACAGTATCAGTCTTGATATTGAACTGTCGAAATTAATTACTTTTTTTTTTTTTAGCCGGCCTTAAAATTCTTGGAGGCCTGGTTGAATTTTCCATTCTACTAATCATCAGCTGAAAACCTAATTAATTATACTTGAAATTGCCATACAACAAGCTTAATATTAATATTATACTATTATTGTCGGATACTGATTTGATAATTTATGCTTTTAGATTAAATAGTAACTTGATATAGTAACAAAGCAGAAGGTTTTACGTTTCAACCAACAAGTGTGCATATTTTCATTTGTTATTTGTTTGTTTGTATGACAAAGTTATCAATTAGGTTTACAAGTAAGGAAAAGTGTGACAAGCTTAATCTGATAATTTGATCTAAAAGATCAAACATAACTTAAAATAGTATCATAACACCCATGTGTGTGCATATATTTATATTTGTTATCTATTTATTTGTATTTGAATCGTGTTCTTATTTGTACGTATTTCGGTGTGGCATAACCTGTACTCTGAGTTTATTATATTTTCTATTATAGTTTAAACTTTTATATCAAATGTTACTTAACAAATATCATATCACAATGATTTAAGTATAAAAATGATTGGTCATTTTATTCTTAATTTGTCAATATTAACTGGCCAATTCTTTCTAATTAATAGCTTTCAATTCTTTTAGAAACTATATGGGGACATGGAGAATCGAATCCAAACTGCAAGCAAGCTTGGTAGAATCACTGAAGAAATTCAAAAGAAACATAAAGGGTTTTCTCAGTGGGATTCATACTCATCTGGACGTGACCATGACACCATCCTTCAAGTAAATAAATCATCTTGGCTTTCTATGGATGAATTTGGTTTCTAGCTTATTAGCTGAAATTTTAAGTGTCAAAACTCAGTTTTCCTTATAATTAACACAAATTCCAAATGATTAACTTTTCTTAAAGCTGTTTGATATATATTCCTTTAGTTGTTTTGTATTTCCAGATATTAATAAATGGAAGAGATCCACAAGCCATTGATAATGAAGGCGCTGCATTGCCAACTCTTGTGTATTTGGCTCGTGAGAAGAGACCACAACATTTCCACAATTATAAAGCGGGAGCCATGAATGCACTGGTAAAGCCATTAAAATAATTATACAAAGAGAGCTCTATAGATAGTGATATCAGTTAGAAAGCTTAATATACAAATGCTGAAAACCAAGTTCTGAGATGAAGTGGTTACTTTCTGTTAATGGCATGCAAGTACTAGCATGTTGGTTTCTTTGACAATATTGTTAAATCTTTTTTTTTTTTAAACAACTTGATTACATGATCCATCAAACTTAGAAATAATTCCTAAACAAAACAATCTTTTGATGGATCCATGTGCAGATAAGGGTGTCATCAGAGGTTAGCAATGGAGAGATCATTCTTAATGTAGACTGTGATATGTACTCCAACAATTCACATGCTGTGAGGGATGCTCTTTGTTTCTTCATGGATGAAGAAAAGGGCCATGAGATTGCTTTTGTGCAGTTTCCACAGAACTTTGAGAATATTACTAAGAATGAATTATACAGCAGTTCTCTACGGGTAATTGCTGAGGTGGGTGAATAGGTTTTTTCTTTCTTGTTTTTGTGGTGGTAATTTGTTTAATTTTTCCTTATTTGTTTCTAATTTATATCTTTTTATGATGAAGGTGGAGTTTCATGGTATCGATGGCTATGGAGGTCCTCTTTACATAGGAACTGGCTGTTTTCACAGAAGAGAGACTCTATGTGGAAGGGAATTCAATAAGGAAACAAAAATTGAATTGAGGAGAAAAGGGGATGCAAAGAGGCAAGAAAGTACTTTACATGAATTAGAAGAAATATCAAAGGCACTTGCAAGTTGTACTTATGAAAAAAACACCGAATGGGGGAAGGAGGTGAATAACTCTCTGTTTGTAATTAAGAATAGAATATTTGGTTATTTTGTATATCTTAGTACTAAATGAATCTTTGATTTCAGATTGGCCTGCGATATGGGTGTCCTGTCGAAGATGTTATAACAGGGCTATCAATTCAATGTAAAGGATGGAAATCCGTGTACTGCAATCCAGAAAGGAAGGCATTCTTAGGTGTTGCGCCAACCACACTTCCCCAGACACTTGTGCAACACAAGAGATGGTCAGAAGGTGATTTTCAGATTTTGCTTTCCAAGTACAGTCCAGCATGGTATGCAAGAGGAAGAATCAGCTTAGGCCTTCAATTGGGGTACTGCTGCTATTGCCTCTGGGCTTCCAACTGCCTGGCCACGCTATATTACTCTATTGTTCCTTCCCTTTCTCTTCTCAAACAAACTTCCTTGTTTCCACAGGTATGTTTATCTGTTTGACATTTGCATCATGTTTAACATTTGTATCTAGTTTATGTTAAAAATCTTAGAAGAAATGAGATGAATAGAGAATCTGAATTAATTTTCTTAACATACAAGTAGCTAGTTTAGTCCTAATAGGTATTAAAAGTGGTCTTTTAAGCAGGATAGATTGGTAATGTTGCACAAATTACATAACAGGATAGAAAAGGGTTTCTAAAAATCTAGCTGCGACTTATATTACTGAAATCTTGAATACCTTGAATTGACTTTTATTTTATCAGTAGCTGGGCTTCACTGTTTCTCGCCTTATTTTGTGACTAACTGAATCACATCTTATGAATGCAGCTTTCAAGTCCATGGATTATACCATTTGCTTATGTGATATTTGCCAAGTATACTTACAGCCTAATGGAATTTCTGTGGTCTGGTGGTACAATCCTTGGTTGGTGGAACGACCAACGAATATGGCTTTATAAGAGAACAAGCTCCTATCTCTTTGCCTTCATTGACACCATTTTGAAGTCACTAGGATTTTCAGAATCAACATTTGTAGTTACAGCTAAAGTGGCAGACCAAGATGTCTCACAAAGATATGAGAAAGAGTTAATGGAGTTCGGAGCCTCATCTTCAATGTTCACTATATTAGCAACACTTGCATTGCTTAATTTATTCTGCTTGATTGGTGTTTTGAAGAAAGCGATTGTAGATGAAGGCATATATAGACTTTATGAGACAATGGCCTTGCAAATTCTTCTCTGTAGCATTTTAGTTCTCATCAACTGGCCAATGTACCAAGGCCTTTTCTTAAGGAAGGACAGTGGCAAGATGCCGAGCTTTTTAACAACTAAATCACTTCTATTAGCTCTGTCTGCTTGTACCTGTTTCAAATTCTTGTATTAATTTTTTACCTTCAGTTTTTTTCCTCTTCAAAACATCTCACTGGCAAATCATGTAACCTACAGTGAAATTACAAATAAAAGTCTTGTGATATCTTTTTCTTGTCAAGAATGTTATAAGAAATGCGAAGTCTGTGGCTCATCTTGTGTAGTTCAGGCAGAGAAGTTGTGTAGGCGCGTAGCTGAAGTTGCACTGAAGCACAAAATCTGCATTAGATGGAGTGTCAGACATGTGAAGACTGCAACTTGACGCTGTCGCGTGAAGAGCTATGCATAGGAGTGCGGAATTGGCGCAAGAGCGCGGATAATCTTGCGGAGGAGCACGAGTCCTGAGTCTGCAATCCATATGAAGGTCGAAAGTTCGCACAGGTGTGCAAGTACTATGGCGCAGGTGTGCGGGTCTGTTTCCTAGTCAAAATAGGATTTATTGTTGCGTAAGTAATTGGCGTATAAGCCTTGGACTATAAATAATGGACATGTTTTTCAATGTAAAAGAGATCTTAGAGAGCAGAAAAGAGAGAAAAAGAAAGAGAGTTAGGGTTTAGAGAAATTGAGAGTTTTTTGGGGAGAAAGAAACTAAATTTCTTCTAATTGTCCTTGTAAACACTTTTATATCTTTTGTTTTTTATTGTAGTACATTGATCATCACCAGCAACTAAACGTAGGATCACGTTTTATGGTCTGAACCAATATAAATTCTTGTGTCCTTGTGTTCTTACTTTGTTTTATTTTGCTTGAGTGTGTTAATTCTCCTATATTAATTCCGCATTAAGTCTCTTATGAGTGTGTGCGCCGCTCTTTTTTACAACAAATTGGTATCACAGCCTGGTTTCGACAGTTTGGGGATCTTTGGTGGCCAAAAGTTCTTAGTGCGACGGGTGTTTGATAAAAGTCCTGAATCCTAATTGCACAGTACAAGAGGTGTTCTAAGAAATTCCTGTGATGGCTGCATCAACTAACAAGTACGAGATTGAGAAATTTGATGGTAGCAATGACTTTGCAATTTGGATAATGAAGATATTGATTTTGTTGGGCAACCTAGGACTGCATGAGGCTCTTGGGGGTGAAAGCAAGATACTGGATAGATACAACGCTGAAAAGAGGAGCAATATCATGAAGAAAGCCTACAACACATTAATTCTCTATTTGAGCGACAAGGTGTTGAGGCAGGTTTCTCGGATGAAAACCATGGCTGAGGTATGGTTAAAGCTTGAAAGCCTTTATATGACTAAAAATCTATCAAGTAGGTTGTATTTAAAAGCAAAATTCTTACTTTCAAAATGACTGAGGATAAGAACTTGCAATACCATATTGATAAATTTAAAAAGCTGTGCTTAGACCTAGAAAATATACAAATAGAATATGCTATTAGGATAAAGCTTTGGTGATGTAACATTCTCTTCTGAAGTCATATGAGACGTTTATAAATATTTTGAAACATAGTAGAGAAACATTGTCACTTGATGATGTGATTGGTGCATTGAATTCGAATGAGCTCCAAAGGAAGAATGAGTTAGGTGAACACTCAGGTGAAGGGATGCTTGTTAGAGGTAGGAGTGACAAACGTGATTATAAGGGCAAGTCGCACTCAAGGTCAAAGTCAAAGGGAAAGAAAGCTGTAAAATGCTTCCACTGTCATGAGGAGGGGTATATTAGGAGGCTTTGTCCTAAAAGAAAGAAGAACGAGAAATGAAAAGAACCAGAAATGGGTGATACTGCAATTTTAGAAGATGGATTTGAGAATTCAGAGTGCTAGTCGTGACTATAAAAAACCCGGAGAAGCAATGGGTTTTGGATTTCGGTTGTTCGTTTCATATGATGCCAAATAAAAGCTGGTTTGAATCTTATGAGAAAATTGATGGCGGAAAAGTTTTATTAGGTGACAACAAAGCTTGTAGTGTGGTGGGCATAGGGATAGTTCAGATAAAGACTCATGATGGCATGAAGAGAGTTTTAATGACTGTGAGGCACATTTCAGAGCTGAAGTAGAATTTGATTTCACTTGGTATACTAGATTCTAATGGCTGTAGTTACAAAGGGAAAACCGGCACCTTGAAAATTACAAAAGGATCATTGATTATAATGAAGGGTATGAGGGAAAATAGCTTGTATATTCTTCAAGGCAGCACTATAATTGGAGAAGCGGGTTCAGTATTGGGCATTGATGATAAAGCCTACTTATGGCATAAGAGGCTTGGCTATGTGAGTGAAAGGGGACTTCAGGAGCTTTAGAAGCAAGGATTACTGTGCGACTGTAAGTTTGAAAATTTGGAGTTTTGTGAGCATTGCGTACTTGGCAAGTCTAAGCAGGTAAAATTCACTTCTTCATTTTATACAACAAGGGAAACTCTCAATTATGTCCATTATGATCTATGGGATCCATCTAAGCATACAACTTTAGGTGGAGTTAGATACTTCATGTCCATAATTAATGATTGCTCAAAGAAGTTGTGGGTGTACATCTTGAAGACCAAGGACGAGGCACTCCAGAAATTTAAACATTGAAAAAAGATGGTTGAAGTCTAAAAGGATACAAAAGTTCAGAAACTTAGAACTGATAATAGTTTGGAGTTCTTGAATGAAGAATTCAATCGCTTTTGCAACAATGAGGGAGTAGTAAGGCACAAAACGGTATCTAGAACACTGCAGCAAAATGGCTTGGCTGAAAGGATGAATAGAATAGTTCTTGAAAGAGTTAGAGTCATGTTGTTAAGCGCTGGATTGCCGAAGAAGCTTTGGGGAGAAGCAGTTAACACAACAATATATTTAATCAATAGATGTCCATCAGCAGTATTGGTTTCAAGATGCCCGAAGAAGTATAGACAGGTTCGCCTCTGAGCTACAGTTATTTAAGAGTGTTTGGTTATGTGGCATATGCACATATCAAACAAGGAAAACTGGAACTAAGAGTGAGGAAGTGCATGTTTATTGGCTATCCAGATGGCGTGAAATGGTACAAGTTGTGGTGGCAAGAGTCAAATTTTTTGAAGTGTTTCACAAGTAGAGATGTCACTTTTAGAGAGTCGGAGTTCTATTTTGGGAGCTGTTCAAAACCTCAGTCGATACCTAGTAATATTGCTATGGATGCAGATAGTATTGGAACTAAAGTGGAGCTCCATGAGGCTAAAGATTCTCGAAAGGAAGAGGCAGTTGAAACGTTAGAACACGATGACATTGAGGAAGTCCTTGATGAGTCTGACGACTTAAGAAACTATCAACTAGCAAGAGATAGTGCTAGGAGGACAGTAGCACCACAGGTGAGGTATAGATATATACTTTGATCTTATAGCTTTTGCACTGTCTATATCGAAGAAGATTGATGGTAACGAGCCTAAAAACTATAGGAAAACAATGGCTAGTAGAGATAGGAGTCATTGGCAATAGGCAATGAGGGAGGAAATTGATTCTTTGAATAAGAATCATACTTGGATTTTGATTGATAACACTGCTAGACAAAAAGTAGTAGGTTGTAAATAGGTATTCAAAAGGAAGGAAGATGCTTGTGGAAACCTAGGTATAAGGCTAGGCTGGTGGCAAAATGATTCACATAAAATAAGGGCATTGATTTTAATGAGGTTTTCTCTCCTGGTGTAAAACACACGTCTCTTAGAATACTACTGGCTCTAATAACTCAGTTTAGTATAGAGTTAGAGCAAATGGATGTCAAAACTGCATTCTTTCATGGTAATTTGGAGGAGAGGATTGTGATGGTACAACCGAAGGGTTTTGTGAAAATAGTAAGTGAAGACAAGGTGTGATGGTATAATCGGAGGGTTTTGTGAAAATAGGAGGGTTTTGTGATGGTAATTTATTATACAATTATCCTTCCTCTTTGCTTGCTCCATGGCATTTCCCTCTTCCCAAAGGTACTCGACTCTACTCCATTTAAAATCCTGCATTGGTCAATTTTTTTTATTTTAAGTATCTATCTATTGACACCTAAATTTTAATATTTATGAATGGTTAAGATTTAATTTTACATTTGCTGACCTCAATTGCACTAATTCTTGGAAAAAGTTCAGATCATTGAAATTAATATTTCTGTACTTCAATTAAAACTTGGTTCATTCATCACTGATTCAAATTTTCCTTTTTCTCCCTTAATAATTTATTTACCAGGTTTTAAGCCTGTGGTTCATACCCTTTTCATATGTTTCCTATTGAAGAATGCCTACAGCATATTCGAGGCCCTCAATTGTGGCAGTACACTCAAAATTTGGTGGAACTACCGGAGAGCAGGTTATTCGAATGACTATGGCTTGTTTTTTCGGGTTCATTGAAGTCATTATCAGCAAATGGGGTTATCTCAAATAGCATTTGCCATCACTACTAAGGTGGTCACAGAGGATGTGTTAAAGAGATACGAGCAAGAGGTTATGGAATTTGGTAGCTCATCTCTCTTTTTCACCATTGTTGCAACACTGGCAATGTTGAACCTCTTCAGTTTAGTTGGAGCAATCAGGATGATTGTTCTGGATTTTGGAGCTTTCAAGAAGTTGATCTTGCAAGTTGTTCTTTGTGGCTTAATGGTTTTGCTCAATTTACCCATCTATGAAGCATTCTTCATCCGCAGGGACAAGGGCTGCTTGCCCTTCCCTGTCATGTTCAATTCCATTGTTCTAGCTTCATTGGCTTGTTTGATACCTCTATGTTAAACTAGACAGCAGCATATAGCATGCACTATAAAAATGTTATACTTTCAGTAATGATTTTTGTATCGTTCAAGTTGTCCACGTGCGACCAAAAATTAACTAACGATAATTGAACTTCATTCAGAGTTGTCAAGGATGATTGCTTTTGTTGGTTGATTCAATAATATAGAACGGTTCATTAAAAGACTTATATTGGAGCTGTAACCCTTTTTTTGGAAAAATTACTATTCATATAACAAGAAAAATATTGTACAAAATACGAGGGGCATACCCCAAGAAGAGTACTTAGTACTCACAAATCCAAAAGGAAGAAAAAACGAAGCCCAAAGGCCTCAAACAAAAACGAGATATGGAGCCAAAAGGCCCAAACAAAAAGAAAAGGCGCATAGGCCCAATAACGGCCGCAACAAATCTAACATCCCCAAGATAATGCAACAAAAGGGCGCATGTGCCCAATTAAACAAAACAAAACACAAAAAATCAACTAATAACGAAGGCCCCATATAACATGAAGCTGAGGAGTGATCACATACTTGGCCTCAATGGTAAGAAGCCGAGAGCGGACCAATGCAAAAATCTCATCAATCACCTGACGACGAGTCCGATGTCGCTGCTGATACACACGATCATTCCTCTCATACTATAGAAAATAAACTGTAGCAGAGAAAACCAAACGTGCAAGGATATGCTCAAAATTCTTCCTGCCTTGAAGATGAAGAGAAGCCCAATGAAGTAGAGAGAGCCAACCAGAAGATGGCCAAACAACAAGAGTCTTGGCTGAAATCTCCCCCCATACAGAAGACAAGAAAGGACAACTAAAGAAAAGATGCTCGTGCATCTCATTTGCTGAAGCACAGAGAACACAGCTTGAAGAAGATAACATGCCATGGCTTTGCAGTCGATCCATAGTACGAAGACGGCCCAATAAGGCAAGCCAAAGTATAAAAGAGTGCCTTGGAATATGGCCAGGGAACCACAGAAGATGATGAAAGGAGTTTACCGAGCGTCTACTCTGTAATAAGTCCCACGCTGAGGCAATAGAAAAAATACCAGAGGTGTGGCCCTTCCAAACAATATGGTCAGGAGTCCCCATCATAGGTCGGATGCGGATAGAGTCCCAAACCCGTCTGAGGTCCGGCCCACCTTCAGGAAAAGCCCAATCTCCATCTTGTATGATAGCTGAGACCTTTGCATCTGATGGAAGACCTGTAGATGAAAGAGTTCTGAATGAAAACAAATCACAAAGATGCCGCTGCGGCAACCAGTAATCCTGCCAAAGTGAGGTATCACGTCCATCTCCAATAGAAGAGACAAATTTACCCATGCACCAATCCCGACTCTGTAAAATCTTCCTCTAAGACCAGGAGGCTCCAGAAGTAACCCGAACCTGCCAAAACGAGCGACCATGAAGGAGTACCTTATGAACCCAAAAAGACCATATGGAAGACTTGTCAGAAAGAAGTCTCCAAACATGCTTCAAAATAGCAGCACGATTCCACTCCTTCACTCGCTTGATTCCCAAACCCCCTTCTTTCAATGGATAGCAAACCGAATCCCAAGCTACTTTGGCCCCAAAATGAGACAAAGAGGTTCCTTTCCAGAGAAAAGCAGCCAGAATACCCTCGATTTTTCGTACCACAGCTGCCGGTAAAATAAACATAGATGACCAATAGACCTGGATGGAAAATAGTACCGACTTAATCAACTGGAGACGGCCAGCATAAGTCAGCACAGCAGATGTCCACAATCTGACCCTCGAGAGAATCCGCTCTATCAAAGGAGCACAGTCTGAAAGGCGTAATCTGGTACTAATTAGTGGCACCCCCAGATATCGGACCGGCAAACTCCCCACTTGAAAACCCAAGATGGACTGCAACACTGTACGATCCTCATCATTGACTCTAGATAAGAAGACATGACTCTTGGCCGAATTCGTAACTAAACCAGAGAGCTTTGTAAACTCCTACAAAGCATCATGAACTACCCTAACAGAGCCTATATCTGCCCTGCAAAAAACCATCAGATCATCTGCAAAACAAAGATGAGTAAGAGAAATCTGCTGGCATCTCCAATGGTATCGAAATCCAGGCCGCTGAGAAGCCTCCCGAAGAATACCACTCAAACCCTCCATGGCCAACACAAAAAGGTATGACAACAACGGATCACCCTGTCGAACACCTCTAGAAGTGGGAAAAAAACCATGAAGCTCTCCATTTAAAGCGACTGAGAAGTGTGCAGAAGACATGCATGTCACAATGCATCGGACCATACACTCTGGGATACCAATCGTCCTTAATCCCAAAATGATGAAATCCCAATTGACAGTATCAAAAGCTTTGCGAATATCCACCTTTAACGCGCACCGGGGAGGCGAATGCTCAAGGTGGTAATCATGCATAAGCTCTTGTGTCAATAGAATGGCATCAGAGATCCTCTGACCCGGGACAAAAGCTGACTGCGAACTCCCAACTACATCAGATAACACTGCTTTGAACCGGTTTACAATCACTTTAGAGATGCACTTGTAAAGTACGTTGCAACATGAGATTGGTCGAAAGTCACTCATAGTTCGAGGAGTCTCAACGTTGGGGACCAAGGCAATCCGAGTGGCATTAACACACTTCGGCATCCGGCAAGTCGCAAAGAAGTAGCTCACCGCAGCCTTAAACTCAACACTAATAATGTCCTAAGCCCGTTTAAAGAACAGAGAAGTGTACCCATCCGGACCTGGAGCTTTATCATCGGGAATCGAGAATAAAGCTGACCTGATCTCATTATCAGTAATAGGGCACACTAAAGAAGGTAGCATCTCCGCAGAAACTCTGCCAGAGAAAAATCGAGAAGCATCTACAAGAGAAGGGCGAGGAGGAGCTGTAAGTAATTTCTGGAAATACCTCACAGCAAGATGACCTAAGTCGCCTCGATCTGTAATAATGGTGCCAACCTCATCCTCAAGCTGATGAATCCGATTCTTGACTTGTCTATGGATCAGAGACTTGTGAAAGAATTTAGTATTCTGATCCCCCTGAGAGAGCCATTGGATCCTAGACCTCTGTCGAAAGAAAGCCTCTTCATCCCTGCACAACTGAAAATACTGCTTAGCTAAATCCCTCTCAGCCAAAATACACTCTGGGGAAGAAGGGCTCTCATCCAGAACAGCCTGAGCTGCTGCCCACTGAGCCCTAACCTCACTGACTCTACTAGAGATATGACTAGAGGCCTTGGCATGCAAAGTCTTAAACTCCCGTTTCAACAACCCCAATTTCTGCGTAACTCGAAATATAGGATCCCCGTCCACAGGCGTAGACCATACTCTCTGAACAATCTCCAAAAAATCCTCTTGGTCAGCCCAAAAGTTCAAAAATTTAAAAGGACTGGAGTCTGCCTACGTTGATCTCCAAACCTGATGACCAAAGCACTGTGATCAGAAACATCCCGTGGAAGAATCTCAGAAGTTGTGTTTGGCCAAGTCAAGAACCAAGAAGCGCTACCGAAACTCCAATCAAGAGTCCGGAGAATAGCACCCTCTCCCTACTGCCCATTATGCCAAGTATACCGGAGTCTAAGAGATGGAACTCTGATCAATGCTGCATCATGTATACACTGACCAAAATCATCCATATAACCATGCCAAGCCTGATCCCCTCCAACTCTATCCGACAAGCGTAAAATCATATTGAAATCACCCAATGCCAACCAAGGTAAGTCACCAAAATCCCTGGACTGAGCTCTCATAAAGTCCCATAACTATCGACGGACACCCGGATCATTAGAACCATAAACAAATAGCAAACCAAAAGAAACCCCATCAGGTAATCTGGTAGCTCGACAAACAATCCACTGTGAAGAAAGCTGCAGATCACTCAACCTATACAATGTAGGATCCCAACACACCAAAACTCGGCAAGCAATTGACTCAGTGGCATTGGATAAAAACTTCCAAGAAGGACAAATACCCGAAACCACTGAAGCAAGGTGTCGCTGATCAACCTTAGTCTCTAAGAGACAATCAAGCCTAAAGAATACTTAGAAATCCAATTTCTAACTGCCCGCTGCGAAGAGAAGCCATTAAGGCCTCTAATATTCCAACTTCCTATCATAGGAAACTGGAAATAACTCATAACTGAATAAAGAAATCATTTGGGGCGCAAACCTCCTTTGCCCCCATGGCCACCCTTTTTACTCTGGACCTTTTTACCCTGACCAGCAGGAGGAATAGGAATAGAGTTAGATCGTCGACTATCCAAAGGCTCCGTAAGGGTTTTTGGAGAACCCGGAGTAATATCCTTCTCTAGAGGAGCAATCCTTGAAGAATCAGGTAAAGCATCTACAGGGCTAACAAACAACACTTGGAACATCGTTTTGGCTTCCATTCATACTCTACCCTGATCTTGATCGGTTCACAAGAAAGCTTACACCGGATCTCAAAGTCTTGCACTGGAGCATGCTCCGCATCTATCTCAACACAGACTCTGGCATAGGATAACCTAGTGTGCTCATAAGTCATCCTGTCACATGATAAAGGTCGACCAACCATACTAGAAATAGCACTGAGTGCTTTGGTTGACCACAATGGAAATGGTAGTCCATATAACCGAATCCAGACTGGAATCCTGGAAATCCTACTCTGATCAAAAGAGAAATGAGGATTCCATTGTTGAAGAATAATGTGCTTCCCACCAAACATCCAGGGTCCTCTCTCTAAAATATCCTGAACCTCCTCCATAGTTTTAAATCTGAAAATCAAGAATCCCGTCCCAGTAGAGCGGACATCCTCCAAACCACTAGACTGCCATGCACGCATCGCAATGGAACGTGCAGCATGAAAAGGCATAGTATACCCAGGAATAAAACCCACAATATAGCGCAACCAATCAGCCCCCGCATCATCAACCAGCTCATCAGGGAGCTCAAGGATCGAACCCGGGTCCTTCCGGGCTATCGAGTCAAGGCAAAATCTAGTGCTGGCCTCAGTAACCCGAACCCTATCAGCCCAAGAACCGGGTGATTTGGGTAAGGGTTGTTTGACGGTGGTGCTTCGAGCAGGTGGGTGTGTTTGAGTGGCATGAGGCGGGCGTTGGGTCTGGTTCTGTTTGTTAGGGGCGGAGGTGGCCATGGTAGGGATGGTGTAGTGTAGGCTAGAAAATGTGTGGTGAAAATAGTGGGTAACCCCAACCCGAAGCAATCAACCCAAATTAACTCCAAAACTCTAAAATACCAACCAACAATCAATTCAACCAAATATCTCAAAATCAGTCAAATCAACCAAATGGTAGTATTCCAAAGCCAACCAAAGCCACAAGATCAAGAAACAACCAAAAAACCAATCCGAAGCACTAAATTTTCCAAAGTAAACCAAATAGGCCTCAACAAAACAACACAATGTCTCAAATCTGTTATCAGCCAGGTCACAAATCAGCAATATCCCAATGAACAAACAACTCAAAGCAGCAAACACAAAGGAAGAAGCAAAGAAAAAGCACAAGAAGCGCAAACCGGTCACCAATTGAGAGTCAAATTCCCGTGTAGGCAAGGTTGTGAATCGAAATCCCCTTCGTTAGAGGTAATATGACCACCCAATCAATGCCTTTTGAATCGTGTGTTGACCACTTCCAAATATGAAAAATACACCCCAATCGAATAGCTGGATCGGACGGTGGAGGCTAAAACCCGTGGCTGTATCAAAGAGTCTAGTACCAGGAAACTTCCGGCGGAGCTGCTGTTTTAGGTGATATCTCCCTCCTTCGAAATCTTCTGGAAATATGCCAGGTGGGGATGGAATCGGCTTTGAATCAGCTTTCAAATGCCGTAGGGCTGGTACAAATCCAACGGCTCAATCAACCCATATAGGACAGAAAGCACGACAACATCAATCTGGAACGTGCAGAAATGAGTTCCAGGGCGCAGATCCAGGCTAATATCTCCCTCCACAGAAAACTTTAGTCGACCAGCCAATAGGGTTGGAATCGCCCAGAAACAAGCTTTCTAATGCTGTATGATAAGAAAAAATCCAACGGCTAGATCGTTCTGTAGAAATGAAAGAGTGCGATTGGGTCGATCTGGCAGGCCCAGAACATAATCCGACGACGCTGCTGTTACTGGCAATATCTAAGGCTACTGAAATCAGCTGGCAATTTGCTAGCTAGGGTTAGAAGCGTCTATGTCTCAGCTTTCCAACGCCATATCACAAGCACAATTCCAACGGGCAGATCTTCCCAAAAGAGCAAAAGAGTGCAGACTGATCGATTGAAATTAGGAGAAGAATTACCTGGCGGCGTTACTGTTCCGACCGATTTCTCCCATTTCTGACGGTGCCTGACTTCCTACCATACACCGTTGGACTTGTGAGTCCGTCAGCTTCCCAATAGGACTACTCTCACTCAAGGCTGATGCCGAAAATTGACGGTAGAGACCAAACTCCAGCGGCTGTTCAGAGAAAAGTTGAGAGAAAATTTTTTTTCCCTTAAACCCTAAACCCTTTGGAGCTGTAACTCACCAAAAGAGATTTTGCAGTTTGCCCTTTTGTTTGAACAACAGCCATTAACTTCTGAGGACCTCCTACTTAGGTTCAGATTCTCTGAAGGACAATATTGTTGGTTTCATGGCTTTACCGGTTCGATAAGAACAAGTTTAAAGCAATCCACCAAAATAGAAGGTTGACTTATTATATAATATATATACAATTAATGAAGCAATAACTTGATAGCTTTTTGTCACGAGCTTAGAGGTTTGCGAAACTACTCATGCGGCACTTAGGCAACTTGACTCCGAAAGTTGCTAAGTAAGCCTTGATGCTAGTCTTCTCGCTCAAGGAGAAGAAATGACCGTTGAGCCGAAGAGCCTGTAGGCAAAGAAGAGAAGAGATGGAGACAAGAATTGCTAAGCAAAAGAGCTTTGTATTATACTAAAGCTTTACAATGCTTGGATGCTTTGTGTATTTGTGGATTCTTGTGGATGATTTACAAATGAGCTTGGAGGGGTTCATATAGTGAACCACCTCTCAAATGAATGACCTAGATCTAATGCATCTAAGGGTCCTAATTCATTCTTATCTACTACATTATCTAGATATATACAAGAGGATATTCTCTACTAAATAATCTAGATAAATACAAGAGATAATTATAGAAGTTTATCTTGCTAGAGAATTCTAGAAGATGGGCTTAGGCTTGGGCTTTCTAGAAGCTGGGCCAAGCCTCTAACATCTTTGGGCCATTCTAGCAAGTAAATTAGGCGGGTCGTGACATCCTCCCCCACCTAATTTCGCGACGTCCTCGACGCGCTTTCTTCCTTGTTGGGGTAGTAACTTGATAAGTACCATGTCCCGCTCTTGAAATGCGAGATGTCGTCTCTTATTGTCCGCCCATTTCTTCCTTTTCTTGGCGGCTTTGTCAAAGCATGCTCGTGTGGTGTCGGTTTGATCATGCCATTCCTTTGCGAGCTTGTATGTCGCTGAACTCTTCCCTCCATAGGTTGAGGCTATTGAATGTGGAGTCATAGGTTGTTGTCTGGTCACAATCTCAAACGGATCAAACGGACTCTTACCCGTTGCCTCACTCCTTTGGAGATTATATGAGAATTGGGCAACGTCTAGCAACTTTGCCTAATCATGTTGATGAGCTCTCACATAATGCTTCAAGTATAACTCAAGCAAGGCATTGATGCGCTCGGTTTATCTATCAGTTTGGGGATGGAAGCTTGTTGAGAAGCTCAAATCAGTCCCCAACATTTTGAAGAGATCTCCCCAAAAGCGTCCTGTGAAGCGAGGGTCACGATCACTCACAATGTTTTGTAGGACTCCCCATAGTTTCACTGTACTTGAGGAATGCTCGAGCGGCTTCATCCGCGGTGCAATCCGTAGAGACAGGTATGAAGGTGGCATATTTGCTGAACCGATCAACTACCACCATTATGCTTCCATACCCTTCGATTTTTGATAAGGCCACGATGAAGTCCATCGATACGCTTTGCCATGACCTTTCTGCAATGGGTAGGGGTTTAAGCAACCCCGCTAGACGTTGGTGCTCAACCTTGTCTTGTTGGCACACAAGACGAGTCTTTACATAGCCCTCCACGTCTTCCCGCATTTGAGGCCAATAATAGGAATTTTGCAAGAGTGCAAGGGTTCGTGCCATACCTAGGTGACCAGCCCACTTGGAATTGTAGCACTCCTTGATGATCTCTTTCTGCAAGTTTCCATGTCTTGGCATGAAGAGGTGATTACCCGTTGTGAGGAGTAGGTCTTCATCATGTCAAAAACGTCATGTCTTCCCCTCACTTGCCAATTTCAAGAGATTATTGGCTATGGGGTCGTGCTCTAGACCTTGTTTGATGCGGTCGATGAGCACACCTTGTGGACGACTTGTACTCAAGGTGGCAAGTTCCGCCTTGCGACTTAGAGCGTCAGCCACAATGGTTGTCTTGCCCGCTTTGTACTCAAGTGAGTCTTGGAGTTGCTTCTCTAACTCCACAAGTTTGGGTGGTGCCATGTGATAAGGCACCATGGCTAGAGGCTTGGCATCGAGTTCCAACTCGATTTGGTGCTCCACTTTCTGTTGTGGAGGTAACTTCTTTGGAAGTTCTTGGGGCATCACATCCTTATATTTCTCAAGGATGGCTTGAACTTTCCTTGGCATTAGGTGTCGACAATGGCAACGTCCTCACCAACGTTTAGTTCTCAAATGGTGGCAAGGGAACTTAGATCCATCTTCATCCCCCATTTGAATTGTAGTGCGGAGAGTTTTTGCTTTCAACCCTTGCTACACGTTCCGCCATAACTATGCATGATTGACTCCCATCGAGGATATGAAGGAAGTTAGAGGCTGGTATAGGGAAAGCATGGACTTGGTCGAAGAACTCCATGCCTAGCACTACTTGAAAGTCATCCATAGGGACGATGGAGAAATCAAGCTTACCGTTCCATGTGCTAAGTTATACCGACGTTGCCTTGGACACTCCCAAGATTGCTTTGGCGGGTGAGTTTACCGCCTTAATGGTGCCTCCTCCATTGGTATATTTGAGGCCTAACCGTTTGACCTCTTCCATAGAGATGAAGTTGTGCGTGGCTCCCGTATCAAGCATCGCATGCCCGTCTTTGCCGTTGATTGTGGCGCTCACATACATTAGACCCTTTTGAACATGGGTGGGTCTTTCAAGTGCGCCAATGGTACAGAGAGAACCCATCTCCGCTTGAGGCTCCTCATTTTGCACACTCTCATGTTGAGCGGCTAAGGCATTGAGGGCCTTCCTCTTTGGGCAATCACGCACCCAATGAGGACCATCACAAATAAAGCAAGGACTTTTAGGTTTAGGGGTATCGGACTTATCTTTGTTAGGTGTGTCACGCTTGTCTCCCTCGGATGGTTTACGTGCACCATCTTCCTTTTAGTCATGTCTTTTCCACTCTCCCCTACCTTTACCGTGGTTGGCCTTCCTCTCCTTCGATTGGGATGAGTAGTCTATGAGGGATTCGGCCACAGCTATAGCGTCATCAAGATTTTGCACGCTACGCCTTTCGAACTCAACCCTCGCCCAATCTCTTAACCTGTCGAGGAAGTAGAAGAGAGAATCATTTTCAGAAATACTTCGATTTCAAGAATGATGGTGGTGAAATCCTCGATATACTCACGAATTGTGCTGCTTTGCTTCAAACGACGAAGGCGACCCCTTGCCTCCTTCTCGGCATTGCTAGGAGAGAAGTGCTTCCGAAGCTCTCTCTTGAAATCCTCCCATGTACGAAGGGAGATGATGCCTCTGCCCACGTCGCCATGCTTGCGACGCCACCACAATTGGGCTGCATCTCGAAGGAATATGGATGCAATGCCGATACTTGAAGCATCATCATTGACACGCTTGGCTTCGAAGTATTGCTCCAAGCCAAATAGGAAGTTCTCCACTTCCGTGGCATTGCGAGTGCCATTGTATGTGGCAGGAGTAGGCACATGCATGGTGCTTAGCCCACTTGGATACGACCGGTTAGCACGATCACATTGATGCTTCTCCCATTCTGTGCGAGATTCCTCAACTTCGTTACGGATTGCTCGCAACTCATGCTCCACAAAGGTCTACAAGCCAATGAGCTCTCGTGTAAGGTTATGTAACTCCTTTTCATAGGCGTTACTAAACTCAAGAATGTTGGACTTTGTTGCTTGGGTGATCTCTCCATAATCCATATCTAGGCCTTCGAGACGGTCGGAGAGGCCCTCAATTGCATTGTCCATCCCCGAGATCGCTTGCTCTAAGCTAGCAACACGAGGCTCTAAAGACTCCGAGGGTGGAGCTTTGGACTTACCTCGTTTTCCTTGTTGATGTGGTTGAGGTTACTCCTCTCATCCACGAACTTCCTCTCCATGGTCATTTCAAGGTCGGATGCCATGCTCTTGTGCTCAAACTGTGCTCTGATACCAACTGTCACGAGCTTAGAGGTTTGCGCAGCTGCTCATGCGACACTTAAGCAACTTGACTTCGAAAGTTGCTAAGTAAGCCTTGATGCTAGTCTTCTCGCTTAAGGAGAAGAAAGGACCGTTGAGCCGAAGAGCCTGTAGGCAAAGAAGAGAAGAGATGAAGACAAGAATTGCTAAGCAAAAGAGCTCTGTATTATACTTGAAAGCTTTACAATGCTTGGATGCTTTGTGTATTTGTGGATTCTTGTGGATGATTTACAAATGAGCTTGGAGGGGTTTATATAGTGAACCACCTCTCAAATGAATGGCCTAGATCTAATGCATCTAAGGGTCCTAATTCATTCTTATCTACTACATTATCTAGATATGTACAAGAGGATATTATCTACTAAATAATCTAGATAAATACAAGAAATAATTATAAAAGTTTATCTTACTAGAGAATTCTAGAAGATGGGCTTGGGCCTGGGCTTTCTAGAAGCTGGGCCGAGCCTCTAACATCTTTGGGTCATTTTAGCAAGTAAATTGGACGGGTGGTGACATTTTGCTTTGCTGCGCCTACCAAACTTGAAAAATGAGACCCTCTAAACTATTGAGGCAAAATAAGACTTCCCACGTTCAGTTTTGACTTTATACCTTATAAATATTCGAGAAAATTAAAAAAAGTAAAAAAAAAAAAAGAATTCTCCTAAATTCTTGCATATCCCACGTAATCACTAGACAAGCATATTGTCACGCCCCGCGCGATATGAGCACTATTCCACGACAAGCTTGCTCGAAAGAATGCCAAGGAAAGGGATTTCAGGACAAGTGATATAGTGATTTGGGATCCTCGTGTCGAGAGGAACTCAATGGCGCGAAGAGTAGACGCTGCGATCCGGAAGCTTCTAGAAGGTTTCGGAACGTTCTGGGACATTCCGGAGAGATCCGAAAGGATTCGGAAGTCGTGAGATGCGTCCAGAAGGCTCTAGAAGTCTCTAGAAGACTCGAGAAGGTTACGGAAGAATGTGGAAGGCTACGGAAGATCCTAGAAGGTCTAGAATTATCTAGCAAGCCAAGTTGCTAGAACCTTCCATGGAAATATCTTAGATATTTTAGGATAAATATCTAGATATTTAGGGAGATGATTCTAGATAGGAAATATGGACCATTATATGTATTTAATCCTAGCCGTCCATTGAGGAGGTGGATTACTATAAATACCCCTCCTAGGCTCATTTGCAAACCATCCAAGCCAATCCCACAAATCCAAGCTAAACCAAGCAAACACAATACAAAGCATTGTAAGCAAAGCATTCTTGTGTAATACAAAGCTCTTTGCATTTGCAACACTTGCCTCTAAGTTCCATCTCTTCTTCTAGCCTCTAAAGCTCTTAAGCTCAACGGTCCTAACTTCTCCTTGAGCGAGAAGCAAACTTCTAGGCTTACTTAGCAACTTTCGGGTTCAAGTTGCCTAAGTGCCGCACGAGCAGCTGCGCTAAACTCTAAGCTCGTGACAGTTGGTATCAGAGCCAGGTTTGAGCACAAGAGCAAATGGCATCCGACATGGAGATGAATGTGGAGGAGCAAGTCCGCGGATGTGAGGAACAACCTCAACCTCAACCACGCCCACAAGGAAAACGAGGTAAGTCCAAAGCTTCCTCCTCGGAATCCTTAGAGCCTCGTGTTGCTAGCATAGAACAATCTCTTTCGAGTATGGACAATGCTATCGAGGGCCTCTCCGATCGTCTCGAAGGCCTAGAGACGGATTATAGGGAGATCACCCAAGCGACAAAGTCCACAATACTCGAGTTTAGTGAAAACCTCACACGAGAGCTCGCTAGCTTACAAAGCTTTGTGGAGCGTGAGTTGCGGGCAATCCGTGCGGAAGTGGAGGAATCTCGCACGGAATGGGAGAAGCACCGTTGCGAACGTGCTAGCCCCTCCTACTCAAGTCCTAGTGGGCTAACCAACATGCAAGTGCCTACTCCCGCCACATACCATGGCACTCGCAACGCCACGGAAGTAGAAAACTTCCTATTCGGCTTGGAGCAATATTTCGAGGCGAAAGGTGTCTATGATGATGCTTCGAGAATAGGCATTGCGCCTACTTTCCTTCGTGATGCAGCCCAATTGTGGTGGCGTCGTAAGCATGGCGACGCGGGCAAAGGCATCGTCGTCTTTCGCACATGGGAGGACTTTAAGAGAGAGTTACCGAAGCACTTCTCTCCAAGCAATGCAGAAAAGGAGGCAAGGGGTCGCCTCCGCCGTTTGAAGCAAAGCGACACCATTCGCGAGTACGTCAAAGACTTCACCACAATCATCCTTGAAATTATGTCCGAAAAAGACTCTCTTTTCTACTTCCTTGATGGGTTAAACGATTGGGCAAGGGTTGAGCTAGAGAGGCGCGACGTGCAAAACCTTGATGACGCCATAGCCGTGGCCGAATCCCTTGTCGACTATACGTCCCAATCTAAGGAAAGGAAGCCCAACCACGATAAAGGTGGGGGAGAGTGGAGTCCCAAGAAGGATCATACCCGAAGGGAAGGTGGTGCACATAAACCACTCAAGGGAGACAAACGCGACACGCCTAACAAAGGTAAGTCCGATTCCCTCAAGCCCAAAAGTCCTTGTTTCATATGTGATGGTCCTCATTGGGTTCGGGATTGCCCAAAGAGGAAGACCCTCAATACCCTTGCGGCTCAATATGAGGGTACTCAAGATGAAGAGCCCTAAGCGGAGATGGGTTCTCTTCATATCATTAGTGCACTCAAGAGACCCACACATGCCAAGAAGGGCCTCATGTATGCGAATGCCACTATCAACGACAAGGATGTGCGTGCGATGCTTGACACGGGAGCCACACACAACTTTATCTCTATTGAGGAGGCCAAGAGGTTAGGCCTCAACTATACCAATGGAGGAGGCACCATTAAGGCGGTAAACTCACCCGCCAAAGCCATAGTGGGTGTGTCCAAAGCGACATCAGTGCAATTGGGTACATGGAAAGGCAATCTTGATTTCTCCATCATCACCATGGACGATTTTCAAGTAGTGTTGGGCATGGAGTTCTTCGACCAAGCCCACGCTTTCCCCATACCAGCATCTAACTCCCTCAACATCCTCGATGGGAGTCAATCATGCATGATTATGGCAGAACGTGCAACTAAGGTCGAGAGCAAGATGATGTCCGCGCTACAACTCACGCAAGGAATGAAGGAAAATCCTAACCTCCTTGCCACAGTTCGGGAACGAGATGATGGGAAAAACATTGGCGTTACCAAAGACCCATTAGCAAGACGTGTCCAAGCCATCCTTGAGAAGTACAAGGATGTTACACCCCAAAGGCTACCAAGGAGGTTATCGCCAAGACAATAGGCTCACTAAGACAAGTTGGAGCCCGATGCCAAACCTCCATCCACAACGCCATCCAAGATCGTGAAACTAAAGAAGGCTACCAAGAAGCCACGCAAGCACGCGAGAGGGAAGCATCAACATGGAGCCACGACCACTCACTCGCAACCAATGACCCATCCTCCAAGACGCGACGAGGACGTCGCGAAATTAGTGGGGGAGGATGTCACGCCCCGCGCGATATGAGCACTATTCCACGACAAGCTTGCTCGAAAGAACGCCAAGGAAAGGGATTTCAGGGCAAATGTTATAGCGATTTGGGATCCTCGTGTCAAGAGGAACTCAATGGCGCGAAGAGTAGACGCTGCGATCCGGAAGCTTCTAGAAGGTTCCGGAACGTTCTGGGACATTCCGGAGAGATCCGAAAGGATCCGGAAGTCGTGAGATACGTCCGAAAGGCTCTAGAAGTCTCTAGAAGACTCGAGAAGGTTGCGGAAGAATATGGAAGGCTACGGAAGATCCTAGAAGGTCTAGAATTATCTAGCAAGCCAAGTTGCTAGAATCTTCCATGGAAATATCTTAGATATTTTAGGATAAATATCTAGATATTTAGGGAGATGATTCTAGATAGGAAATATGGACCATTGGATGTATTTAATCCTAGCCGTCCATTGAGGAGGTGGATTACTATAAATACCCCTCCTAGGCTCATTTGCAAACCATCCAAGCCAATCCCACAAATCCAAGCTAAACCAAGCAAACACAATACAAAGCATTGTAAGCAAAGCATTCTTGTGTAATACAAAGCTCTTTGCATTTGCAACACTTGCCTCTAAGTTCCATCTCTTCTTCTAGCCTCTAAAGCTCTTAAACTCAACGGTCCTAACTTCTCCTTGAGCGAGAAGCAAACTTCTAGGCTTACTTAGCAACTTTCGGGTTCAAGTTGCCTAAGTGCCGCACGAGCAGCTGCGCTAAACTCTAAGCTCGTGACAATATTGTCTTAAATGTCATAAGAGCACATTTTGCTCAACTGCTGCCACATCGCTTATCGACCAAATATAAACTGTGGTAATTGAAGAATAAAAATTCAATCCTTTCTGCTATATTTATATATCTCCTTTCAAAAAAAATTATTTGTAACTATTGACTACATGCAAAATTTAACTCTCAAAAAAGAAAATTAAGAAAAAGTAAATCATAGTTAAGAATTCTTATATAGAGAGAGTTACCTAAAACTAATCGTAGCCTCATAATATTAGATGTTTCAGATTCTGTTTGTACGAGTATAAATCTATTTACATTTAGCTTATGCGACTTATAAATAGTTTTAATGCATACTTCATCTATTCCCATTGGAAATTGAAGTTAAATATTTAAATAAAATATTTATCTGACTGTTTCAACAATACAATATCTTGTCCAAAGTCCAACGACTCCGACTAAACCAATACAATCAGAAAGCCACACAATCAGCCCACCTCATTGCTGAGGTTTCCTGTCAAAATTATGGCTGCATATAATATAAAATTCATTATAATATTATCTTATAACAAAGGTCCAACTCCCCTTCAAAATAGCGCAGACAATTAATATATTAAAAAAGATGGATTGATTGAATTCGGGGCTAAACCTCCACTCATTTATATACTACTTGAAGATACCAAATTATAGAATTTATCGATAGCCAGGCCAGAGAGGCATATATAGAGATAAGAAATGGCAAGTAATGGGTTTACTTCATTGTTTGAGACGAGAAGAGCCAAGGGAAGAGTCATCTATAGGCTCTTTGCAGTTTCTATTTTTGTGGGGATATGCCTGATATGGGCTTACAGAGTGATTCACTTACCAAGTAAAGATGAAAATGGAAGATGGGTCTGGATTGGCTTGTTTGCAGCTGAGCTGTGGTTTGGTTTCTACTGGATCCTCACTCAAGCTTTGCGGTGGAACAGGGTTTACAGGGTCACGTTCAAGGATAGGCTCTCTCAAAGGTTTCTTCACTCTCTCTTTTGGTTGCAAATGTTATAAATCTTTAGATTAATTTCAACTAAAATGTAAAGTCAATCCAAATATTTATTGTTACTAGTGTAAGTTACTATTATCGATGATTGGTCTTTTATTACATATACAGTTAATAATACAAAGTTCATTATTTCTGAAATGGTTAAACAGATATGAGGAGGTGTTGCCTGATGTGGACATATTTGTATGCACGGCAGACCCCAAGCTAGAGCCTCCAATGATGGTGATCAACACTGTTTTATCAGTCATGGCCTATGATTACCCATCAGAGAAGCTTAGCGTGTATCTATCTGATGATGCTGGTTCTGATCTTACTTTCTATGCTCTCCTGGAGGCCTCTCACTTCGCCAAACATTGGATTCCATATTGCAAGAAATTTAATATAGAGCCTAGGTCCCCGGCGGCATTTTTCGCCTCGCAAGGTGCTAATCAGTCCAAGGATCTAACAGCTATTAAGGTACAAATTAAATTTAGTCTTTAAATTATTCACCAAGGAGAAATATTATCATTATGTCTACTCCAACTTTTATTAAATTATGGAGAGTCCGCTTGCAAAGAATCACGCATAATTAAGATTTGTCAACTATATAATCAAAAGCTAAATTAATAATTTAATCATCTTTTAATAATAATAATATAAATAATAATCCTTGCCTTCTTTAGCAACCACTTGTAACAGAATTTAACAAATTTTATAAATAAAATTGAAGGAGAAGTCTTGAATACTTTAGGTGTACACGCACTCGGTCAATGAAGATGTGCACATACGTAGAACACCTTTGTCATGTATGTCCCAATTGACCGGGCAACTTGCATTCACTCTTTTCGTATATATGTGGAAGACTTCGAATCCTAATCCAGTAACTCCTTAATCATATGATATACAAGATGGAATTAATAATTGTATGAGTTTTGACGTTGTGTATTACTCTTAAATCAGGAGTTTTGAGTCTTGTCCATATATCAAGGACTTGTTAAAAACTTAACAGTATCAGTCTTGATATTGAACTGTCTAAATTAATTACCTAATTTTTTTTTTTAACCGGCCTTAAAATTCTTGGAGGCCTAGATGAATTTTCCATTCTACTAATCATCAGCTGAAAACTTAATTATACTTGAAATTGCCAGACAACAAGCTTAATAATAATATTATAATATTATTGTTGGATGCTGATTTGATAATTTACACTTTTAGATCAAATAGTAACTTAATAAAGTAACAAAGCATAAGGTTTTACGTTTCAACCAACACGTGGGCATATTTTCATTTGTTCTTTGTTTGTTTGTATAATAAAGTTATCAATTAGGTTTACGATTAAGGAAAAGTGTGAAAAGCTTAATCTGATAATTTGATCTTTTAAATCAAACACAACCTAAAAAAATATCATAACACCCATGTGTGCATATATTTATATTTGTTATCTATTTATTTGTATTTGATTCGTGTTCTTATTTGTATTTCGGTGTGGCATAACCTGGACTCTGAGTTTATTATATTTTCTAATATGATAGTTTAAACTTTTATATCAAATGTTACTTAACAAATATCATATCACAATGATTAGGTGCAAAAATGATTTGTCATTTTGTTCTTAATTTTTCAATATTAACTTGCCAATTCTTTCTAATTAATAGCTTTCAATTCTTTTAGAAACTATATGGGGACATGGAGAATCGAATCCAAACTGCAAGCAAGCTTGGTAGAATCGCTGAAGAAATTCAAAAGAAACATAAAGGGTTTTCTCAGTGGGATTCATACTCATGTGGACGTGACCATGACACCATCCTTCAAGTAAATTAATCATCTTGGCTTTCTATGGATGAATTTGGTTTCTAGCTTATTAGCTGAAATTTTAGGTGTCAAAACTCAGTTTTCCTTATAATTAACACAAATTAAGAAATATATATTTAATCATGCTTAGTTGAATTGAAGTGCTTGTTTCCTTTCTTAAATGTGAAATTGTGAGTCATTTTTTTTACTATGTACTCCTTAAAGCTAGTTAATTGTACTAAGTCTATCTTCGTTACATATGTTGTAGATAGTGACTGATGGAAGACATCCAAATGCTACAGATGTTGAAGGATGTTCACTCCCAAATTTGGTGTACTTGGCTCGTGAGAAGAGGCCCCAACGTCCCCACAACTTCAAGGCTGGAGCTATGAATGCATTGGTACTGTATATGCATCCTTAAATGAGTTTCCTATTTTGTCATTTTGTGGTAAGCCTGTCATGTTTCTTTAACAGTCCCAACATGTGAGACAAGTCTTCATCAAGTCTTTTACTTTTATTCCTACCTAAGAGGATAAGACATCATAATTGTTTGATGGTCCAATTTGCAGCTAAGGGTGTCACAGGAAATCAGCAATGGGCAGATCATTCTTAATGTGGACTGTGACATGTACTCAAACAATTCAAATTCTGTGCGGGATGCACTTTGTTTTTTCCTGGATGAAAAGAAGGGCAATGATATTGCTTTTGTGCAGTTCCCACAGAGTTTTGAAAATGTTACTAAGAATGAAATATATGGTGGTTCATTTCGAGTTGGAATGGAGGTGAGTGGATATGCTTTACTAAATCTAATTGCGAAAAAATAATGTGTCCATTTCATTATTTGAATTTGAATGTTATATCAGTTCTTTTATTGATGATAAAGGTGGAGTTTCATGCAATGGATGGTTGTGGTGGACCTCCATTTATTGGAACCGGCTGCTTTCATAGAAGACAGATTCTTTGTGGACAGAACTTTGACAGTGAATGTATCAGAGAATGCCAAAGAGAGGAAAGTGTACATAAATTAGAAGATAAACTAAAGGCCCTTGCAAGTTGTGCATACGAGGAAAACACTCACTGGGGAAAGCAGGTCAGATTTTATACTAATTATCAAACATCAGATAACTCTAAAAGTTTAAGCTCATGTTGTTGAGCTAACTTATTATATTTCTCTATGTGATACGAGTATTTTGACACTAAACTAAGAGAGGGCTTGATTGCAGATGGGCTTGAAATATGGTTGTCCTGTTGAAGATGTGATAACAGGTTTAGCAATTCAATGTAGGGGATGGAAATCAGTGTACTTCAATCCAGAAAGGAAAGCATTTTTAGGTGTTACAACAACCACTCTGCCTCAGACGCTTTTGCAGCACAAAAGATGGTCTGAAGGTGACTTTCTGATTTTTCTTTCCAAGTACAGTCCAGCTTGGTTTGCGCATAGAAGGATCAGCTTAGGTCTTCAGTTAGCATATTGCTGCTATTGCCTCTGGGCTCCCAACTGCCTGCCAACACTATATTACTCTATCATTCCTTCACTTTATCTCCTCAAAGGCATTTCCTTGTTTCCAAAGGTATATTTCTTCTCCTTTTTTTTTTCTTTTTTTCCCGCTTTCCATAATTTTAATTTTATCATTTTACTTCCACGGTTGGTTTTAATTCACAAAAACAAGTTTCGTTTCTGCCTATTTGCATTATGAAAAGTTTCCAGATTTGGTTGCGGTTTAATTACTTCTCATCGGTTTTATAAGTGGATATTAGGCTTGATTGGTTATCTTAATACGGCAAAATGAAGAGCTAGTTGATATTTGATCCCTGTAATAGTAATAGAGTAGCAATTAAACTGCTGAATCTCAGGTTGCTTTAATAAGCAGTTGTGACTTTGATTTCATGGAACTCTGGTACATCTAGTACTGATAGTACTAGATATGTTCTCCCAAAATTCAAATTTCACCTTTCAATTGATTTTGACAAACCTGATTTGTATCTTTATTGCAGTTCTCAAGTCCATGGTTCATACCATTTGCATATGTGATATCAGCCAAGTACTGTTATAGCCTAGCTGAATTTCTGTGGTGCGGTGGCACAATCCTGGGCTGGTGGAATGACCAACGGATATGGCTCTATAAAAGAACAAGCTCCTATCTTTTTGGATTCATCGATGCCATTCTAAAGTTACTAGGATTCTCTGATCTAGCTTTTGAAATCACAGCCAAAGTGGCAGACGAAGATGTATCACAAAGATACCAGAAAGAGATAATGGAGTTTGGAGCCTCCTCCCCAATGTTCACTATATTAGCAACACTGGCATTGCTCAACTTATTTTGCTTTGTTGGGGTGGTGCAGAAATTAGCCATGCATGGAGATGGCATTAGATATGACACAATGGCTCTGCAAATTGTTCTATGTGGAATGTTGGTTCTCATCAACTGGCCTCTGTACCAAGGCCTTTTCTTAAGGAGGGACAAGGGTAAAATGCCAAGCTCAGTCACAATTAAAGCAGTTGGATTATCTCTCTTTGCTTGTACTTGTTCTACATTCTTGTAATAGTTCTTATCAAAAATAGCGTGAGCTTCCTCAAAGAGTTGATGATGGTTATGTCCTACCAATGGGCATAAACAGTGTTATGGGTGTGTGTGTGTGTGTGTGTGATTCTTTATGCACGCACGGTTTCTTCATCTCGGCAGGGATCGGAAGCTAGCTTTATCTATCTTATGTATAATAAATCCGATAGAACCCTTCGTTTCATTATAATCAAAATAATTTCAAGAATTCTCCAATTACTTTGTAATAAGGAATTGAAAAACTTTGAACTTTGTTAAGTAAAGAAAAGTCAGTGTCAAACATACAAGAAAAATGGTCACAAAGTCGCATACTTAACATGTAACATCCCACATCGCTTGGGAATATGATGAGATATGTGCTTAAATACCTTATAAGCTCCTTAAGCTGTTAAAGACCTTTTGGGTTGCAAAGCCCGAAAGCAAAACCGTGACGGACTGTGTGTCTAAAGCGGACAATATCCAACAGTGGGCCAGGGTATTGGGCTTTTCGCACACGTGGGGTCTACCTCTCGAAGGCGTACATGGGGGCCACCACTTGAAACTGTGTGGGGGCCACCTTTGAAGGTTGATGGGAACCGCAAAGTGTCATACATAGTGCAAAGTGTCACACACAAGTGCAAAGTGCCACATGCGGGCCGGGATGTTACAAATGGTATCAGAGCCAGGTTTAACCGGAAGTGTGGGATGTCACCCTGAGAATATAAGCCCAATCAAGCGTATTAAATACCTTGTGAACTCCTTAAGCTGTTGAAGGCCTTTTGGGTTGCAAAGCCCGAAAGTAAAATTGTGACAGACTGTGTGTCCAAAGCGGACAATATCCAACAGTGGGCGGGGGTATTGGGCTTTGCGCATGCGTGGAGGCCACCTCTTGAAACTTTGTGGAGGCCACCTCTCGAAGGCGCATATGGGGGCCACAGCTTGAGACTATGTGGGGGTCATCATTTGAGGGTTTATGAGGACCGCAAAGTGCCACACATAGTGCAAAGTACCACATGCGAGACCACGAAGTGCCACACACAAGTAAAAGTGCCACATTCGGGCCGGGATGTTACATAACATGTATTTGATATGGTTGAATCTCCAATCAACATGGTATAAAAGAAGACTGTGAAGCAAGCAGAGTCATGTGGAATTTATGGAGAGAAGGAAAAAGATTTTACGGATGTTATACGCAAATGTATAGCTAAATGCACTCTTCAAAGTTTAGACACATTCTCCCTCGTGTTCTCATACCCTCTAAGCATTTTTTAGGACATTGAGCAGTGCATCGCCTTTTCTACCAATGGACGGCATCTGAAGGAATTGAGCCTGGATTTTCATGATCCCATGTGGCCAGAAGATAATCAATTTCAAAACCATCTAGCAGCCTTTCATTTGCCAGACGATGTATATTATCAACATCCGGACCTCGAATCTCTGAAGTTGTTTTCTTGTGCTTTTATCTTCGAAGAGTTGAGCCTTTCAGTGCGCTAAAGAATTTTCTTTGGGCTAGATTGAATTACTTGAGAATTCTATCCAATCACTGTTGGTGCATTGCCCCTTTCTATAGAGAGTTAAGTCTGAAAGAAACGTCAGAACTTTGGTTATATTCGTATTCGTGGACAAAATCTAAGGGGGTGATTTTTTTTTATCTTAAATTTCAATAAGTTTGAATATAAAAATCTGAATGATATGTTTATTTCTTATTTTTAATATCTGAAGTGAAATGCCTAAAATGTTATAGTTTTATACATATATTCCTATTTATATATATTATTTTCACTTATAATTTTATTTCACATAGTAAAAATTTTGCTTACCAATATTTATTATGAATTTAATTTATTTAAATGTGTATAATTGGGTAAAGAAGTTGTTTTTTCTGAAAGAATTTGATATATAAATAAGCTAATGATCATAAAATAATTTTAAAAATATATAGAAAACTATAATAAAAATTTAGAAATAAATAATGATGTTCCAAAATCAAAATTTTAGGTTATGTACAAATTAGTCATAAATGAATTTTATAAAAGCATTTAAGAGAATTAGAGGAGTAATAAATGATTCAGACGTTAACATTTAGACAAAAGTTAAAATTTTTAGTTTTTTTCATTTAGATAAAAATGTCTTAGATTAAGTCTTAAGTCAAAAACAAAATATCATAAAAAGATTTGAAGTCTAAGAATAAGTTAAATTGAGACTTCAGAGACTTCAGATCAACAAAAGATCATCCCCTAAGGCTTAGAACTTTGGTTCTTGATAAGTGCAATGTTGTTAATAAGTGCTCTCAATTACAAATTACTATGTCTTGATTACAAATTACTATCTCAGGTGTCCAACCCTAGGTGGGTGTCTAACGCCAAGGCATCTAACGATTCTAACCAATGATCTCTCAGGTGTCCATCACTCAAACACCCAATGCCCAACTATCCACTCTGCAAGCGATTAGGCGCCCAAATGTTTAAGTTCATGAACTTCCAAAAATTCCGAGTCTAGAATTGTCCTCTAATAAATGAACACTTGGATGTGTAGAGGTGGTTACCCCAAGACATGTACAAGTGAGTCTCATGTTTGCAAAATATTTTGAAGTCAAAAGCAAGCCCTCCCAGGTCTCTATGTTCACCTTACAGAGGCTGTCAATGTCTCCATTTTTGCATGCCAATGTCTTATCATGAACTATCATTTTGATCCAAATACTTCCAAAATTTTCAATTTGGGCTGCATGGTTCAAGAAGTTGTAATCAGGTCTGTACACTTCAAGAAGCCAAAAGTCCAGCTACTTTAGAAATTTTAAACCTAGCCCCTAAAATTACTCAAGGTGCACAAAGTTCAAAAATCTTGCATGGAAACCCCTATTCAAAATTTTTTTTGGATTAGGCGTGTAGAGGCCACATGCTCGCCATGGATGACAAAAGAGAGCTCCGCGCGCCCAGACACTCCCCCAACCATCCTCTAGCACTTGTGCAGCCTCCATATGATCGTCTCTTGCTCGCCCATCCATCTCCGCTTGTCATCCACCACCTTTCAATCGCCCTGCCTCTCTCCTCGCACACACCGTGCTTGCCACTCGTTGCTCAACTGATTATCTCTCACCCCTCGTTGCTTGCCTGATCTAGCCATTTCGTGTAATTAATGGTGATCCATCCACAAGCTTTGAAAGCTTAGAAAGATTAACCTACAAATTAACAAGTCCAATAACTTTAAAAATTTGCAAATTAACCCCCAGATGGTGAGTTTGCAAAATAATTTCCGGTTATTGAAATACTAACCTTCTTTCACCCTCAAGAAAGCATCATCATCTCTTAACTCATGTTTGCGTCATGCCACCTTCACCTTAGGGAATTACATTGTCTTTCCTCGATAAAATCGCCTATATAGGTAAACATGACACCCACCTAAGGGTTCTAGTCATGTCTTATGTTATTTGAGTAAAACCTCCTGCTCATAAAGAGCACATCAGCTCGTCATAACACATGACACCTGCCTAACAGTTCAAGTCATATCATGTAATCAAGTATAACCCCTGTTTAGAGAGCGCAGACCCTTGTGACGCCTGTCCACGTGTTCAAGTCACCGCGCATTAACTAAAAACCCTGCACACAAAGCAGGCTCACTAACATGTATGTGACATCCGCCTAAGGTTCAAGTAGCCTTAGTTAAATTTACTGGATCAAGCTTACACATGTAGTAGGACCAAACTTTTGGCATTCCCATCGATACTTGAAACCTTCTCCCATAAACAATTTAGTCGCCCTCGCATCGACTGACAACTTGGGCCTAGGGGGACTACAATTATGGCCACATGAAATTGGACCAATCTAATGCACAGTAAACCCCTTATTAAAGCCAATTATCTGACCTGTTTCTAGGTCCTGCAATGACCCCTCTTGATGCCTATATAAATACTCTCGATCTTTACTCAAGGTATGCACATTCTATACATATTTAACTAAACTCTCTCTCTAGAATTCTTTACTTTCCAAAGCTTATCTCTATAAAAAGCTCACTTAGACAATTCCAGTGTGTCGGAGACTTACTTGAGCATCGAAGGGTTCCTGTTAACAACTCTTGACTGCTTTTTATATTTTCAAGACCTTGACTTGATGATCCACTCAAGCTCTTACCCGCTTTTTAGCCGTGCGAAAATCATGCCTCAACAACTTATATAACGTTTTAAGGTTTGTTCACATTCCCAAGCTTAAGTTGATAATCTAATTGCAAAATATGCTATTAAATTTTGTGTGTGTGTGTGTGTGTGTGTGTGTGTGTGTTTTTTTTTTTTTATTTGGTTTGGGGCTGCGGGGGGTGCGGGTGGCACGACGGGTGTTGGGGTTGGTTTTGTTTAGAGAGGGTGGGTGCATGTAAAGGATAAAAATGGTAATAATATTCACAATCTCTACCATTAATTTACAAATTACAACTAGTAGAAGCTAGCATATATCTTTAATTCTAAGCAAGGGAAGTCTAACAAAGGCTATGGAGGCCATTTTGTGCTTTACTAAGCAGCATCTTAATTGAGAGCTACTCTTGTAAAGAAAACTTGCTCTTGAGGAATGGTAAACTTTATTTTTGTGATTCTTCCCGACTTTTTTATCCATTTAAAAAAAATTCATATTAGGATAAACTAAATTGGTAAAATTTTAAAAGCAACTCTTTTCAAGTAACACTACACTTACAAGCTATCTATAATAAATTCAATTTAACAATTTGATATGACAATCATATAATAATATTAAAATTTGCAATATTATATATAATGTCACATCGGTTTCGATTTATATTGTTAAGTTGTATAGTGTTATTCATGTGAGGGTGTATAAAAATTATGTTTAAAAATGCTAGCTTAAATTTCCAAATGTGTAGAAAAAGTCGTCATATCCTTGTTATATGTTACTCAAGAAACATTTCTAGTTTTACAAGAGCATATTTGAAAAATCATAGTTGATTTGTTGCAATAATTTCATCTAACATGCAGGAAAAAGGAACCCAGATTCAGTGAGGAGGCTATTTAAGAGAAATAGTGCCCTATGATCTTCACGAGCTTAACAATTCAGTAAAATTTGTCACACCCCTAATCCTAAAGGGATTCCGAGTATAACCAGAACACTCATTTTTTTTATATATTGGAAAGAAAAAGCAATACATAAATAAAATGATTAATGTTACCAATGATCCTCAAGTTCCAAACATTCGCTCACGATAGGACCGTAACATTTTTGTTTTGCATTTATAACTTAAAATGGCAAAAATGGTAAACAAAATAATGGTAATGCTGCGGACAATGAGTTGCCAAGGGAAAATATGTTGTCACTATGCCAAAATCCTCCTTAGTCTGAGCAACAATAATCACTTGAGGCGCCCAATAAAACGAATGAGTATAAACTCAGTAAGTAAACCAATTGTAGGCTTTAGCACAATCAAACAATAGAAAATCAAATACATGGTGTGGTACTATTCATTACTTATAACATAAGAAATAAATAACTTGATACAAAAGTCGAAAAATAGTACTCAGGGCATAGAAGTTGCGCTCCTGCGCGACAGCGCAAGCTTTCGGGTTCTTAGCATTTTTCAAATTTCAGAGTGACGCTCCCGTGCCATTGAGGTTGCACGTCTGCACCAACCTTCTGCTTTAGAGCTTTCATGTCGGTTAATGTGGCGCTCCTGTACAACCTTCCTTGCACGCTTGCACCAATTTCCTTTTTTGGCCATCATTCTTAGGCCACTTCTTCACTTACACAACCATACATACACTAGTTACGTTTCACACATACCCTTCGCAAGCCATTTACATTTTTCATACACACTCATAAGTACTTATTTCATTTTATATATATACTTTTCTCAAGCCATTCACATCATTCATACACCCATGTGCTTATTTCATTTCAATGTAACCTTGGGAACACAATATCACACATTATCACAAATATGTGCTTATTTCATTTCAATATAACCTTAGGAACACAATATCACATATTGCCACAAATATGTTCTTATTTCATTTCAATATAACCTTAGGCACACACACATATCACACATTTTCATAAGTCCGAGGCTAGTTTGATAATCCAAGTGATACCAGACCCATGCTACTGAATCCTACGCAAGGAAACACATGGTTCGGACCTCTCTCATTCAATTAATACAAAGATTTGGCCCACACATATTATCATAAGTCTGAGGCTAGTTCGACAATCCAGATGGTACCTTCCCATACTACCGAATCCTATGCAATAAAACAAATGGTTTAGACCTCCCCTTGTCTAAACAATCACAAAGATTTGGTCTACTCACAAATGACAAATCACATAAGACCTTAGGGAAACATAACATATATTATCATAATTCGAGGCTAGTCCAACAATCTAGGTGATACCGAGCTCATTCTACCGAATCCTTCATAAGCAAACATATGATTCAGACCTCCCCTCGTTCAATCAATCACAATAGTTTACATTTAACAATTTGTATTATATGTGATACTTTGCGGTCCCTATAACCCTCAAGAGGTAATGTCCACACAATTTCAAGAGGCGGCCTCCGTGAAATTGCTCATAACAGTCTGCATGTGGCACTTTGTGGTTTTCGAAACCTTCAAGAGGCGGCCCCCATGCTATCAATGGTTCAATTAAAGCTTAGAGTCTCCAAGGTTTTTAGGCATGAACCATCATTTTCATAAATTTTCACATATCATTTTTCTAAATACACAGATTTCATGCCATTTCTCTATTGCCAGACAATCGCATATCAAAGTCTTAAACACAATTTCAGGAAATCACATATCAAAGCTGTAGGCAAAAGTTCATGCCATTCATATATCAAACCATAGACACAATTCCATACAATTACATATCAAAATCATGGCACAATTCAATGCCATCACATATCAAATTCATAAAACTTTCTTAACACATCTCATTCAAGTCATGAGTTCACATTTCAAATTCCATAACACAAGCTCAAATTCAAATTTTCCATTCATCACAAACACAACAATGTCATTACCATAACATTAACATTCAACCAAATCTCATTGCACAAATACCACATATAACTTAACAACAAATTTATTGTGGCCTCGAATAGTTTAGCTAACTTACCTGATCTAATTTTTGTTGTAGAGTCCTTAATTTCACCTAGAAACCATAACAAGATTCCTTTAAGGATCACGGTTTAATAGCGGATAATTAATCCCTTTACTAACTCAACTTTACACATATTCAATTGGATGATTTTTTGGAAGTTAATGCTTATTGCAAAATCTATACTGCTTGGTGGACATGATCTATACACATACAACATGTCTCATTCAAATTTTCAGAACAAAATGAAGTCGTATGCCCCCTCAAAATCACTAAGTTTTATAGTTTACCAATTCTGTCCACGGATTCCTTCAACTAAGTAGCATGATTTTAGGAATTTATAGAATTCCCAATAATGATCAATTTAACACCAAATTTTACAGTCCAATGTAAAACACATATAAGATGCATCATACCAAAAATCATAACTTTTTAATGGGTTTTCATTAGTCAAAGCCAATTTATTATGCTTGCTCTATTCTAAAAGTTGAAATTCTCAGTTTTATAAATCCAATTTTAAAAAATCACAACAATTCGTACAAAGCTTTAAAATCCATGAAAATTTTCAATCTAAAAGAAAACATGTTCAAAGTTTTGCATACCAAAAATCAAAAGTTTTTATGTAGATTTGTCCCTTCAATTAAAATGCGTTCCCCATACTTTGTTTTTGAAGCACTCAAAAATTCACCAAAATTCATTTACTTTGAATTTTTTAGTGCTTCAAAATTCTAAATACTCCTAGACATGCCTAATTTGATCTGCAAAAATTTCAAAGTGAGAAAACAACCCTAGAATTTCTAGGAATTTTCGTACTCTATACTACTCAATGTAAAGGCCCTGCTGAATTTGAACCCAAATCTCATTTCTTACTCTCTAATTTCATCCAATCCTCCTAATTTTGCCATAGCTTATCTAATATCTTTCCTAGCAAAATTTCAGTATTCACATGACAAGAAACACCTTAGACCACAAAAATTCCTAACAATTTTCATACTCCAAAGCTAGAACTAGGAGAAGAAAGTAGGTGTTACCTTTCACTTCCTTTGTCTTCTTGAATTTATTGGCAAAATGGAGAGGAAAGGTGGAAGAAAGGGCTGGAGTCTTTGAAGTATGGAGAGCAAATAATGAATTTTCTAGACAATCTCCCTTTATATAGATAAGCATGTAGTGGCAAAATTCATTTCAGACCCCAACTGCCTTGATCTTTCAATCTCGTCCCTCAATCTTTACTTATAACAATAATACATATACATATACATACATACATATATACATATGTGTGTGTGTGTATATATATATATACACACACACACACATACATATATACATATATATATATATATGTGTGTGTGTGTGTGTGTGTGTGTGTGTTGTGTCTAAGTATTATCGTTATAAGTAAAGACTGAGGGACGAATTGAAATATAGTAACATAAAATATCATAGTCATTAGTGAAATTTAGGGTATTACAAAATTCCACTATTGCACTACCCACTTTGTTAAGCTTTAAGGTATTACAAAATTCCTCTGTTGTACTACCCACTTTGTTAAGCTTTAGGGTATTACAAAATTCCTCTATTGCACTACCCACTTTGTTAAGCAAAAGCCACTGTTGAATTTCCTACTGATTTGGTAACTTAACAATGGCTTTAAGAAAGATCATTAATGATATTAGCTACTTGCTCATCTAAGATGTCTCGCACGTTGAATGAAGCTTCCATTTCAGAAAGATACAGAAAATGGATGGCTCAGCATGGCTGCACTTACAAGGACGAGGCAGAGAATGACAGGCGCGCGGCTCCAAATTTTCAAGGAAAATCTTGAATTTGTTGAAATTTTCAAGGGAAAATTGAAAAAATGGACACAATTAGGGGCCCTCAATGAAATTTAGACACATCCTGAAAAATTTTCATGCCATAGACACTTTCTTAAAAAAAGAATAAAATACCCTTAACCTTTCAAATTATTTCCAGAGCCCTATTTCTCTCTTCAGACAAATATATCCGAAACCCCCTCGACACCGCTGCAAACGCAAACTGACACGAGCCTTCTTTGAGGACAGAAGCAAGACGACGCAAAGAGAAGCAAGAATCGACACTGAGGTACGTTTATTCGTCCGTTTTTGTGATTTATTTGGTTGTTTTCTCTTTCATTAGATTTGATTCAGTTTTTAGGAAATCTTAATTAGGGATTTGAGTTTTCGTCGGATTTGTGAACTTATTCTGTGTTTTTAGGGATAAATCTAGTGTTATAGGTGATTTTTGTGGTTTGATGGGTATGAAAACTGTGAAAACCGACGAATTTCGTCGCGAGGTAGACGATGGAGAGTGTCGATTTTATCTCGACACATCTCGACACTGACATGTCGAGTCGTGTCGGATGCACAACCGACACTCGATATCAGTTTCTTTTCGAAGACATCAAGTGTCGGATTGGAAACCGATACTCGATATGCCTTGTGTCGAGTGTCGGATTCATAATCCGACACTCGGTATGTCTTGTGTCGAGTGTCGGATTCATAATCTGACACTCGAATAATCCGACATCCGACAAATTCGTATAGTCGATTGGAGTTATCTGACAGGAGTTTTGTCGGTTTATGTTGTCGAGCGAGATTGTCGAGATGTGTCGGCTTTTGTTGTCGAGTTCTTTCGAGCGCGTCGAGTTTTGTCGAGTTGCGTCGAGCGTTTAAGCAGGTTGCTTATTTTTGCATTGTTTTTTTGCCTTTTTGCATCATATTTAACTATAACGGTCTTGTATTTGCAGGTTGAAGCAAATGGCAAGTGAATTTGAACTCATACATGAATGAGAATTTTTACACATTATTGTATAGTGATATTTTTTGTATAGTCGCATATGTTTTCCATGTTTAGTGGTACGAAAACTTGTAAATACATATTTTGCGATTGTATTACTACATACGTATACCTCGTCCCATTGCACTCATACATGAATGAGAATTTACACACAACACACATATGGTTTATACATTGACGAACCACATAAATTCAGGTCTAATACATTGTTCGTAAAGAGACATGAATGTACTATACCTGGACAAAGCATATAAAGGAGAATCTCATACACGAATATTTAGTTTAATGAAAAAGCACAAAAACTCGTGTTTAAAACATTAATGTTACATATACATATAAGGTCTGTGGACAAAAAAAAATTATGAAATTGCTTACAAAAGTCACAAAACTGAATGTTCTGCCCAAACGCTCGACGCAACTCGATGCAAAATCGATACTCGACACTTAACACTCGACAAGCGACGCACGACAATAGACGCTCGACTAACTTGACACCAATAGTCGACACACGAACTCGACAAAATTTACATCTGACACTCGTCATGTTCGACACTCTACTCGACGCACTAACACAACATTCGATCCTAGACTCGACACAACCCCTAGTCACTCGACACTACAATCCGACGTGTCAAGATTCGATCCGACACAACCCCTCGACACTCGATGACACTCGACAAATCTCGTCTTCTTCGTCCCCGTCAACTGCAATACCAGATTTTCTCACAATGATTGTCAATTTTCAGCAAATTTTGACAAAAACGGAACTATCTCTAACCTTAGTTCACATACATATCCCTATTTTAAGCTATATAATATGGTTGACAGTTACCAAAACAATAAATAACGAAAACATTGCAACCTAATAAAACTTTCATGCTATTTAGAGAGAGAACCACGAGTTGTTCTTACCTTATTTGCTCAGCTTCAGCTGTTAAAGTTATTTCAGACAGTTATATGTATGAAGGATTGACTGGTTTCTTTGTTTTGTTTACTTACTTTCCTTTTTCTAAATTCAATTTTGAAAGGTTAAGGGCGTTGACCCAGGTATGGCAACCCAAGAAGGGGGGTGAATTGGGTTTTTATTTATAAAAACAGATTTAGTAAACTTTTTTTGAAAGATCAAAATTATTTAACTCTTTCTTTGAGAATAAAGGTGAAGAAGATGAAAATAGAATGCAATCAAGAGAATAGCAATCAGAAATAATCACAAGTGCAAGTAAATATAAAGAGATAGGGATAGGGAGAATGCAAACTCAATTTACGTGGTTCGGCAAACCTTGCCTACTTCCACGGGCTCCTAGCTCCACGAGCTAAGCTTTCCACTAAGTTGTAGAAATCTTTACAACTTGCTTGATGAACAACCTCACCAAGACTTTTTCTTCCAACTCTTGATAACACCACACCAAGAGTTCTTCTTGATGAACAACCTCACCAAGGCAACTTTCTTGAACTCTTGATAACACCACACCAAGAGTTCTTCTTGATGAACAACCTCACCAAGGCAACTTCCTTCAACTCTTGATAACACCACACCAAGAGTTCTTCTTGATGAACAAACCTCACCAAGGCAACTTCCTTCAACTCTTGATAACACCACACCAAGAGTTCTTCTTGATGAACAACCTCACCAAGGCAACTTCTTCAACTCTTGATAACACCACACCAAGAGTTCTTCTTGATGAACAACCTCACCAAGGAAAGTGTTCTCTCAAGGATAACTTTTTATCCTTTACAAGAAGATCTCACTCTCACCACAATACAAGAACAAGGATAATTTTTACAACAAAAGTATAACTCTCTTCAAAGAGTAGATAAAGAATATAAAAGCTCTCTAGACTTGATATTTCTCTTGTTTTTTTTGCTTGATAGATGTTTCTCTTGCACTTCCTGAATGCATGGGAGAAGGGCTCCTTTTATAGGCAAATGAGATGAACTTAATCAAGTGAAGACACCAACTCCAAATTTTCTGCCCACCATAAAAATTGTAATTTTGTCTGCCATTTTTGTCAATGTTTCGTTTGAAATTTGAAAATCTTCAAAACAGAAAAGATCTGGAAATTTGAATAATTTTTCCAACGCATCAAGAATCAAGTCATTTGGATATTTGTAACTCAAGATATGGCCAAAACACTATTCAGTGCTCATGTAACTTAATTTTTCTTCCTTGTGTCAGTCCACCAAATTACATGTGTATTATGTCAGTCTTCTGTTTGAAATTTGAATTTATTCAAAGAATATGAAATCTATTCCATTGAATCATATTTCCAATGCCATAAGAATCAAGTCATTTAGATATCTCTAACTCAAGATATGGATAAAAAATCATTCGGTGCTCAAATGAGTAGATTTTTCTTCTTTGTGTCAGTCCACCGAGTTGCATGTCAATTATGTCAGTCTTCCATTTAAAATTTGAATTTCTTCAAAACATATGAAATGTTCCTCATTAAGTCTTCTTTCTAATGCCATAAGAATCAAGTCATTTTGATATTTCTAGCTTAAGATATGTCTAAAAGAGTATTCAATACTCATGTCAACTGCTTCCATTTGTCTTTCAACTTGCATGATAATTTGGACAAACTTGCACTTGAAATTTGAATTTCTTTAAAACATATGAAATGTTATAAATTGAGTAAGCTTTCCAAAAGCTTAAGAATCATATCATTTGGACTTCTATAGAGATATATATGACCAATTGATTGAACATTACTCATGTATCACATTCCTTGAGTCAAACCTTGTTCTTAAACTTTGGTGCCTTTAACATGTAGTCTTCTCCTTAGCTTCAACATTTCATTTTAATAAGCCTTTTCTTGATTTTACAATTATTTAAATGATATTACTCTTTCACATAAATAAACATATTAGTAAATCACAATGAATCAATGTGTATTGTTATCATCAAAATTATCATGTATCCTTAGGGCTAACAATCTCCCCCTTTTTTATGATGACAAACCATTGATTGCTTTCAAATAATATCTAAACTCAAGAATGAAAATAAAATCAAGAATAAACAAAAAAATGGCACTTGTTATGAATATAAGCAATCCAACTATTTCTCCCCCTTTTGTTATCATCAAAAAGATGTAATCAAATTAACTACTCCCCCTAAATATATTCTCCCACTTAACATATGCTACCATTCAAAGATTATCATATTAAAGCAAAATTAAGACATATCCAACATGCCTAATTCTCTTCTAATTATGCAAAATCTATCTTGACTAAGGATTTTAGTCATATTTGGGTCTAGGGACTAATTCCCAAACTTGATTTCTCTCAAATTGGTTCAATTCTTCTTGGATAGTCAAAATCAAACTTTCGTCATTTTCGGCTTCTTTAAAAGATTTTGGTTCAAATTGAGAGACAAATGCAAAATGATTACAAAAGTTCTCAAAAGAAGATCTAGTTCTCATACCTTGTGATGGTTCACCAATAATGAGATCTTTAGGGTGAGCTTTTGCGTACCTTCATTCCTTTGGTAATTCTTGGAAAGAGTCATTTACTTCCTCAAGCTTTTCTTGTTGAAGTTGTAATTCATCTTGGCTCTTTTCATTAAGCCTTGATTCCTTGATTTGCCTTTCTACCTCAACAATATCATCATCCAAATTCTTTGAAGAAATCACATTAGTTTCATCAAATTCAACATGCATAGAATCTTCAATAGCAAGAGTCTTTTTGTTAAAAACTTTATATGCCTTACTATGGTTGGAGTAGCCAACAAAAATTCCAACATCGGCTTTTGCATGAAATTTTCCAAGGTTATCCTTGGTGTTTAAAATTGAACATTTACATCCAAAAACTTTAAGAAATCCAATGTTGGGTTTTCTCCATTTCCAAAGTTTATAAGGAGTTTTCTTTATTAAAGCTCTAATATGGACTCTATTGATTATAAAGCATGCGGTATTAACGGCTTCGGCCCAAAAATATATTGGCAAATTATTTTCAAGTAACATGGTCCTGGCCATTTCTTGGATAGTCCTATTTTTCATCACAACAACACCATTTTGTTGTGGAGTTTTAGGTGCGAAAAAATTATGTTCAAAATCATTTTTAACACAAAGATTTTCAAATGCAACATTGTATACTTCACTACCATGATCACTCCTAATGGACATAATAGAATACCCTTTTTGATTTTGGACTCTTTTTGCAAATTTTGAAAAAGCTTGTATGGCCTCATTTTTAGTTTTCAAGAATAATACCCAAGTGAATCTTGAATAATCATCCACAATAACAAAAATATAATACTTTCCACCAAGGCTTTGAGTTCTTGATGGTCCAAATAAATCCAAATGAAGTAATTATAGAGGTTTATTTGTTGAAATAAATTTCTTTTGTTTAAAAGAAGTTCTCACTTGTTTTCCGAATTGACAAGCATCACAAATCTTATCATTTTCAAAATTTATTTTTGGAAGACCATCAACTAAATCATTTTTAGAAATTTTTTAAATTGTGTCCATGCTAGCATGACCTAACCTTCTATGCCATAACCAAGCATCATGATAAACAATGAAATAATTTTCTACATGATAATTAACATCAATATCAATTGTATAAATATTACCATATCTATTACCAACAAATAATGTCTTATTGTTACTAACATCCTTAATCACACATCTATTAGGCTCAACAGTAACAAAATATCCCTTATCACATAATTCACTAATGCTAATCAAATTATGTTTCAAAATATTAACAAGCAAAACATTTTCAATAATAGGTGAAGAAGGGTTACCAATATCACCATGTCCGATTACCCTTCCTTTAGAATTATCACCGAAAGTCACATATCCTCCTTTCTTCATGATTAATCTTGAGAACTTGGAGGTATCTCCGATCATATGCCTTGAGCATCCACTATCTAAGTACCACTTGTGTTTGCCACTTTGTCTCTCATCTTCACTTAAAGCCATGAAGCACATGTTTGCCACTTCGCAATCTTCTTCTTCATTCTCCTTCAAGATGATTTCATGAGTCATGAAAGAACCGATAAGTTCTTCTAATGGTAGTTTGGTGAGGTCCTTTGCTTCTTGAATTGCCGACACCTTTGGCTCCCAAGATTTTGGTAGACACCTAAGAATCTTTCTCACTATTTCAACATTAGAATAAGATTTACCAAGAGATTTCAAACCATTGACAATATTCGTAAATCTAGTAAACATTTCAGAAATTGATTCATCCGGTTTCATTTTAAAATCCTCATAACTATGAACTAGCATACTAATTTTAGATTCTTTAACTTGACTAGTTCCTTCATGAGTTACTTCAAGTGTGTGCCATATTTCTTATGCCGTAGAACAAGTAGATATTCTATTAAACTCATTTCTATCTAGAGCACAATATAACACATTAATAGCTTTAACATTCAAACTCAATTTCTTTTCATCATCTTCACTAAACTCTTTAGGTTCTATAAGCATGCTTTCCCCATTTTCAATTTTGGTAGGAACAAAAAGTCCTTCCAAAACAATAGACCATAAATCATAATCAAAAGATTGCAAGAAAATACTCATTCTAGTTTTCCAATAAGAGTAATCACTTCCATTGAAAAATGGAGGCCTAGAGATAGAAAACCCCTCAACATATGAAGTTGGATTAAAAGTTGCCATAGCTCAAAATCGGTTAAGATTTAAAAAAAATAAGCAACCTTGCTTTGATACCACTTGTTGACCCAGGTATGGCAACCCAAGAGGGGGGGTGAATTGGGTTTTTATTTATAAAAACGGATTTAGTAAACTTTTCTTGAAAGATCAAAATTATTTAACTCTTTCTTTGAGAATAAAGGTGAAGAAGATGAAAATAGAATGCAATCAAGAGAATAACAATAAGGAACAATCACAAGTGCAAGTAAATATAAAGAGATAGGGATAGAGAGAATGCAAACTCAATTTACGTGGTTCGGCAAACCTTGCCTACTTCCACGGGCTCCTAGCTCCACGAGCTAAGCTTTCCAGTAAGTTGTAGAAATCTTTACAACTTGCTTGATGAGCAACCTCACCAAGACTTTTTCTTCCAACTCTTGATAACACCACACCAAGAGTTCTTCTTGATGAACAACCTCACCAAGGCAACTTCCTTGAACTCTTGATAACACCACACCAAGAGTTCTTCTTGATGAACAACCTCACCAAGGCAACTTCCTTCAACTCTTGATAACACCACACCAAGAGTTCTTCTTGATGAACAACCTCACCAAGGCAACTTTCTTCAACCCTTGATAACACCACACCAAGAGTTCTTCTTGATGAACAACCACCAAGGCACCAGGAAAGAGTTCTCTCAAGGATAACTTTTATCCTTTACAAGAAGATCTCACTCTCACCACAATACAAGAACAAGGATAATTTTTACAACAAAAGTATAACTCTCTTCAAAGAGTAGATAAAGAATATAAAAGCTCTCTAGACTTGATATTTCTCTTGTTTTTTTTTTTTTTGCTTGATAGATGCTTCTCTTGTACTTCCTGAATGCATGGGAGAAGGGCTCCTTTTATAGGGAAATGAGATGAACTTAATCAAGTGAAGACACCAACTCCAAATTTTCTGTCCATCATAAAAACTGTAATTTTGTCTATCATTTTTGTCAATGTTTCGTTTGAAATTTGAAAATCAGCAAAACAGAAAAGATTTGGATATTTGAATAAGCTTTCCAACGCATCAAGAATTAAGTCATTTGGATATCTGTAGCTCAAGATATGGCTAAAACACCATTTGGTGCTCATGTAACTTAATTTTTCTTCCTTGTGTCAGTCCACCAACTTGCATGTGTATTATGTCAGTCTTCTGTTTAAAATTTGCATTTCTTCAAAGAATATGAAATCTGCTCCATTGAATCATCTTTCCAATGCCACAAGAATCAAGTCATGTAGATATCTCTAACTCAAGATATGGATAAAACATCATTCGGTGCTCAAATGAGTAGATTTTTCTTCTCTGTGCAGTCTACCAAATTGCATGTCAATTATGTCAGCCTTTCATTTGAAATTTGAATTTCTTCAAAACATATGAAATGTTCCTCATTAAGTTTCTTTCTAATTCCATAAGAATCAAGTCATTTTGATATTTCTAGCTCAAGATATGTCTAAAAGAATATTTAGTGCTCATGTCAGCTGCTTCCATTTGTCTTTCAACTTGCATAATAATTTGGACAATCTTGCACTTGAAATTTGAATTTCTTTAAAACATATGAAATGTTATAAATTGAGTAAGCTTTCCAAAGGCTTAAGAATCACATCATTTGGACATCTATAGAGATATATATGACCAATTGATTAAACATTACTCATGTGTCATATTCCTTGAGTCAAACCTTGTTCTTAAACTTTGGTGTCTTTAACATGTAGTCTTCTCCTTAGCTTCAACACTTCATTTTAATAAGCCTTTTCTTGATTTTACAATTATTTAAATGATATTACTCTTACACATAAATAAACATATTAGTAAATCACAATGAATCAATGTGTATTGTTATCATCAAAATTATCATGTAGCCTTAGGGCTAACAAAGTGTATTTTAGTCTTTTTGTCAAGAAAGTATCTATGGTATGAAAATTTTTTAGGATGTGTCCAAATTTCATTAAGGGCCCCTAATTGTGTCCGTTTTTTCAATTTTCCTAATTTTCAATAATGAGACGGACGACATACACTTTAGGCATGAATTAGTTTGCAAACTTAACTAAGGAAGAGTTCTTGGCCTCACTTACCGCATACCAATGTCCTCCTACCCACGACCATCTCCAACACCGTTGAGGTATGAAAACCAGACTCCAGTTTCTGTTGCGCAACTCAGAAGCGATGCCAACAAAACAACCAAATGCACAACCACAAACTATACCAGATAATCGAATATAATAGCAACTAAAGAGGCAATCAATCAACCAATAATGCAGAAATAGAAAGAACACCAAGATTGAACGAGGTTCGGTATTAGTACCTACGTTCTCGGGCACCGCTGAAGAAACCTTCTACTATCTTCAAAGAGAATTACAAACTTTTAGGCCACAATACAAATACCACAACTATTGGACTAATCTACAATTACCCGAATAGTTGGGCCAAACTGTAATTATTCAAATAATTAGGCAATACTACAAATACCCAAAATCAAAAGGGGGAAAAACAAATATTACAAACTTTAAGGTCCTTAATGAAATGCCCTTAAACTATAAGGTCTTATATGCGAGACCTTACAAATATAAGGGGGTGGAGGATAATTTCAATGGCACACATAAACATATCCCACATGGCTTCTTTTATAAGCCCACATGAGACCCAAGTTTTGCTACTTAACCAATGTGGGATCTCTCCCACTTACATATGAGTCAAAACTCAACAAATCTCTACCTTGACGAATATACCGGTCCAAGTTAAATTATTTTCGCATGAATGGTAAATGATGCTGCAAAAAACCAAATTTCCTAAAAATCAACCCAAATCAAACACCAATTTCACTAAAGGTCAAACTCAAATTTAACACCCTAAAGTTATTGTTGCCAATACAAACTATAGATCAAAACTCAAATCAAACACCTTGCTCAAATGCTCAAAGCCTCAAATACAATAAACCTGTATCACTCAGCTAGTTAGATTACTCGAGGATTCTATCACGAAAAGGACGCATCTAGTAGCCATACAACTATCAGATCATAAAGCAGCTAATTGCCAACATTGAAAAGGTAACAACACCCAATGGCTACACCCCTGCAGATCCAAGCACTTGGTTGCAAACTCCACTTCTAAATCGTGATTTTCGATCAGTGAAGGTGCGACTAGATTGGGCAAATTGTGCGAGGTGGCGGTGCTGGTTTGGGCTTCTAGTATTGGAGAGAAGAATTTATATTAAGGAGAAGAAATGAGAGACAATTGAGAGAAGGGAAACAGAGAGAAGAAAAAAAGAAAGAAAAAATAATTAAATTTCATATTATTATTATTTTATTCAAGAATTTTACTCATAATATGAAATTACTTTAACGCCCTTCATGTTAATGACTTCACGGAACTGAGACAAACGGTCGACAGTTTGGTGAGGTTTTAGAAAACTCAAGGGTGCCCTTTCCTCCCAAAACAAAAGGGGGTCTAGTGATATTTACTGATTTTTTTTGGGTTTGTTTATTTGATAGAACCCTTATCCTCGTTTTACACTTCAATATGGAAACTCTGCATCTGCATTAGAATTGAAGGAATATATGATTGACTTAATACATGGACAAATGCAAAAGTATCATATAAAGGTTTATTTTACAAGGATGAAAAGACATATTGCTTGGAAAAAGGTGTGACTCATGGGAACAGATATGACTCATAGAAATGGAAATGATTGTTACAAAAGATAAATCATTTAAATTTGAATTAGTAAGAATTTATGAATAGTTGCATCCTTTGAAAATTTATAAATAAGACTCTTTATATTGCTCATATTACAGATTGTCATAAGTGTATAGATTGGATAATCTCTTGCATGAAACCAATAGCTTAATGATAATATGCAATTGTGTCATTTTTCTATAGTGGTATTAGAGCTAGGTTGCAAAAATCTGGATTCAATATTGAGTAATTTTCCTAAATACACTTCTGTGGTATAATTCGATGAAAAACAAAGTGGAATTTGATATCCATAAGTTTTGAGCCATTCTAGAGTGATATGTGACATTGAAATTTTAATTTGAGGACTTAAAATTCAAAAATTGTTGGATCAAGATCGTAATCTTGTAAGTTCAATATTATTTATTTTTAAATAATTAATGTCACAATTATGCGTGCATGTTATTGTTATTTTGTTTATTATGAATGCATTGATTGAATTATTCTCAGAGTTAGTGATTGGAAGTCTTTGGGTCATTGCTTACTGATTATTGGAAGTGTTCAATTTTGTGTTACTAATTAATTGGAGATCATGGCAAATAAATTCTAAATTGAAATTGTTGACATCAATAGAATTAACCATTTGAACTTTTCAAATTTGGAATTATTAGATCCCATAATTTGTTAACACATAAGATATATTTCTTTTAAAAATATTTCTTTTGAAGCATAAATTTAAAGCTTTAGGAAGGAAATATAAATTAGAAATTCAAACCTAATAAGTCAAGTTCATTAAATCTCACAATAATTATTATGGTAGTTGTAATATCTCGTCCCACATATGGTACTTTGCATTAGTGTCTATATGACACTTTGCACTATGTGTGATACTTTATAATTCTCATAAACCCTCAAGAGGTAGCCCTCATGCGCGTCTTCAAGAAGTAGTCCCCACGCATGTGCGAAGCCCAATACCTTGACCCATTGTCGGATATTGTCCACTTTAGACACACAGTCCATCACGGTTTTGTTTTAGGCTTTGCAACCCAAAAGGTTTCCAACAACTTAAAGAGCTCACGAGGTATATAGGCTCTTTAGATATCTTATTCTCAAGCGATGTGGGACAATACATTCATCTCCCCATAGAAATCAAGCGTCCTTGCTTGATTGGCTGGGTGAATTAAGCGTCTTTGCTTGATTGGTATAGGCTAACATCCCACACTTCCGGTTGGGCTATGCTTTGATACCACAACTGTAACACCCCAAATCTAGCACATGATAAACACATGCCAAATTGGAATGCAACTAAATTTGTTCTATGAAATATTAAGTTACAAAAGTATCTCAAATAAGTACTACAATTTTAAGGATAAAATTATCCCATTATTGCAAACCATAATTTAAAATAAAAAGTTCTAGGTTCCAAATACTACTTAAGTAGCAAAACTCTACTCGAGCTATGAATAATAATCCATGAAGTCGCACTAACCATATAATCCCTCAAAGCTTATGTCTAAGAAGCATACTCTGTAAAAATATTAGTGACGAGGGGGTAAGCCATCAACTTAATAAATAATACGCACACTACTGTTTAAAAAGTAAATAAATAATAGTAGTTTACATAATATCACAATAATTTCATAGAACACATCCAAAGCATAATTTTTTTTCACAAAAGAGTAATAAAATGAATCATCGAATTAAGTTCATAAAACAAACGATTTTCATAGTAGCTCATGCATGCAGCCATATCATATCAGAGGATCAATTCACGATCAAATATATCATATCATATTTGTGCATATTGGAACATATATCCCACTGAAACTGTAACATAATATATTATAACACATAGCGTACGTTGCCACAGATAATGAGCCAAAATTCATAATTTATAACACAAAACTTGTTTCAACAATCCTCATAAATCATAATATTCTCCAATGTAGAATAATTCTTAAAATAATAATATTTATGGACATAAAATTTATATTTTAAATAAATAAGATTGAAAACAATAAAATTTAAGGTAAGTAAGTTTTAAAGAATTTGAGAAAAGATTGGACTAAAACAATTCGTATTTTAAAGAAAATTTTAAGATAAAATGTTTTCGTAAATTTTGTCCTTTGATAAAAGAAATAATTTAATCACAAAAGCAACTTTTATTAAATAAATTATTTTATTAAATATTTAAAGTATACAAGACTAGAAATATAATTTTTTGACTGAAACATAAATTATTAAAATAAACTTCAAATTTTCTAAAAGAAACTATATAATCTTACATAATGGAATCATAGCGGTTTTCATACGTGACAAAACGAAATGCACTAATGTGAATTTTACTTATCTCCAACCTTGATCAATGAACTCTACTTCTAACAGCTTAGATCATTGCAAAATTCTAGAAAATAATCAAGCAAATAATAGACTTAAATTTGACTCCAAAACAATTCTAACGGTTTAGCCTTGGAATTTTAACAGTGATGAATCTACGAAGTTTATCTCTTAACTCCCTATTCCAATGACCCCCAAAATTTACAGATGCATCCTAGACATGTATATGCTATCTCATAAATTTTTGTTTAACGTTTTATCATTGAAATTTTGTTTACTCAAAATAAATTTTCGAGTACCAGAAAATTGTCAAGCAGTGCAATTCAATGAGTCAGTTCAATTTGAGAATTTTTATAAAATCAAACACTTAACAAAAAATTACAAAATTTTGGAAAATGACTATAGGCATGTTGATAAACCACTGTGTGAAATTTCATGATTTTTGAAGGTCATTTGGTAAATAAATAAAATCCATGAATCCAAACATGACTTTGTAACAATCAGTTTTTCAGCATGTAAAACCAGTTTCGAAATACCTTCAAAAATATTAATATTATTTCTAGACAACTAAAAATGTGTAAACACATTTCTTATTCATAGAAATTGTGATAAAAATTTTGGGTTACAATTCTTTTGGTAATAATATATAAAAATCAATTAAGATAGCATATCCAGAATTTTTGTTCAATACTCAATCTCCTTTTTAATGTATTCGCGCATCATATCAAAATTAATTAATCTAAAACTTATATAGAAGTGGATTACTAATGTAATATGTAACCTATACTAATCGTTATTAACTACAATTATACATGCTATAGTCCTTAAACAATGCAAACAAAGAGAGTCATAATAAGACTCTTACCTTCTATCAATGTGAACCGAAGAGAAGTTGTTCTCTGATTGATACTCTTCTCCTTTGCTCTAGCATGAAAGGTCCTTTAATGCATAATAAGGATAAACTCTATCTTAGAAAAATTCTCTCTAACATGCATTCTATCTCAATGTAAAAGATTTATCACTTATTGTAACTTAAGTCTCAATCGAATCAACACACGTAAGTGATATAGCTTCAACCTTTTTCACCAACCAACTCAACCTTCACAACCGCCTAAACTCAGAGTCCTAGAGCCACAATTGCGTAAAACTCAAGAGATGTAATGAGTTTTGCGTTTAAATAAGCTTGATTAAAAATTTGATTTATAAACGCTAGCTAAGATACGAAACTAGTAAATGTATAAGCTTGGATGGAATCAATTAATATCTCTCCTTCCTTTATTTACAACTTAATTTACGTAACGTGACTTAACCTCAAACAACATTTATTCTATTAAAATTTTCCTTTTTGTGAAATACAGTTTGCCAACTAATATCATTTTCCTTTTTGTGAAATATAGTTTGCCAACTAATATCACCACCAAATAGGAAAACTTGGATTTTTTATGTAATATCTGGGCTCATGCGGTCACCAGTATCTTACATGAACATCCGAGCCTACGACAGTCACCGCCATGCCAACCATATTACATATTGTCCGCTTTGGTAACATCTAGGCCTAAGGCAATGGCTAGATGGTACTCAGGAACAAAGGTGATAACCTGGGTTCAAACCATGGGGGATACGCCTATCATGTCAGTGACCGCTTTAGGCCTGAATGTTATCCAAGCGAACAATAAGTGACATAGTTGGCATGTCAGTGACCGCTGTAGGCCCGGATGTCGATGTAACATGCCATTGACTGCATGGGCCCGGATGTTACAATAGTAGCATGATAAAACCTTTGATGCATGTTATTGACAGAGTAGGATCGCTAAAAAAATGCAATTTGACTCTCACGGACATAGTAAGATCCATATTAGCACATCCAGACATCTCTATTACTTATCGCTAACCTTTAAAGGACTTTGAATAATTTTTCCAAGTTATTAGTTTGGAGTTGTAAAACTCATGTTTTTATTCCTAACTCACTTAGGGCTAATTTAAAATTTAGTAGTTAGGATTGGTTATTCATAGGTTATTGTAACAATGGGAGTTAATATCGTTTCCATCATCCTAATAATAGTTTTAGTGAAAATATATACTACATTTTCTAACCACTTACATCTTTTAACCCTATCAAAACTAGTGGGAGTAAAAGAAAATGTTAACATTTTTCTTCAATTTCGAGGATGTAAATCAACTAAGATAAGATCTCAAAACTTATGTTTATGTTATGGCTCAATTATTCTGCTACCATGACTCAATTAGATTCTAAAGAGTAGGAAAAAGACATGATTTGATAAGTTAGAATCCATTGAGTAGTATCAAGTTCGAGAATTAATTGATTTAAGATTTTGTAAGAACTTGAAGTAAAAGATAGCCTAGATAGATCCAAGTCAAGTGAGAGTTGCAAAAAGATATCAATCAAATCCTAGTAAAGCACATTGAAAAATAGTCAATTGTTAAAAGGATTTTGAGGTATCTACAATGGACTAAAGATGATTTAGAAAATCACAACTTGTTTGGTGGAAGTATTGCTTCTTGGTTAAGTAAGAAACAAAGTTGTGCATAGTTGTAAGTAAATATTACCAAACGAAGTAGTTAATGTGTTTTGTGATAATAAGTCTGCCATCTTTTTATAGTGCTAAAGGCAAAACACATTGACATAAGTTATCACTATATACAATAAATAGTAGAGAGGTGAGAAATTAAAATCGACCATATACCCTTTAGTGACATTGGGGCTAATCCCACGACCAATGGATTATTTCTGGAGAGAAGTTCAGAGAGCATATGACTACTGTTGGCTTGAAATCATCTAGATATGTAGTCGAACATGTAGTATAAAGATATTATTGTAAGTATCCTGCAGACGCTTGAGATTAACAATAATATGACTCTATTTAATTTTTAATTATTGGTTGGATAAAAGATAGAAAACACTAGAGAGGTAACAAGAGTTATAATAGATCTCTAGAATACAAATCCATTTTGAGGCATCTAGAACAATCATTATAACATCAGACACGTAGTATAAAAGTCATCCATAAGGTGTGTTAACGAAAACCTCAAGATAAGAGGAAACACTTAATCGAAATTTCGAATGCAAGTCAAATAAGTTTATTTGGCTGAAATCGCCAACTGTAATTAGGTACGGATTGTACTTCCTAGTTTAAGAGAATTGGTGTCATGAAGTCATCTAATAAAGAAATTTTAGATGCAGTCAGATAGGGTTTAAATCATGCACATAGAGATCTAATTCATGCATTAATCAATCATGTGGGATATGAAGGAATATGTGATTGACTTAATGCATGGACACATGCAAGAGTGCCATGCAAGGGTTTATTTCACAAAGATGAAAAGGCATATTGCATGGGAATGAATGTGACTCCTGGGAACTGTTACCGTTATGACTTATGGGAATAAATGTGACTCATAGGAATGGATGTGATTGTTACAAGAGACATGTTACTTAGATTTGAATTAGTAACAATTCACGAATGGCTACATTCTTTGAAAATCTATAAGTAAGACTCTTTACATTGCCGATATTACCGGTGATTGTTACAAGAGACATGTCACTTAGATTTGAATTAGTAACAATTCATGAATGGCTACATCTTTTGGAAATCTATAAGTAAGACTCTTTACATTGCCCATATTACCGGTTGTCATAAGTGTATAGATTGGATAATCTCTTGCATGAATCTAATAGCCTGGCAACAATGTGGGATCGTTTCATTTTCCTCCAGGAATAACTCTTAAAGTTGTTGAGGTGAAAGGTTTCAAGGGAAGCCAATATGAATTTTTGTTGTTGGAATGACAATGGAAAAACTGAACCTCTATATGTCCAACAAAGATGACGCAAATGGTGGCACTAGCGAATCACACTTGCTAATAGATCAACAGGTGATGAGGTTCGGAAAAGCCTTAGTTAAATTAGTAATATCAATTCATTAGAGGGATCGCGTATGATATTCTTTTACTTCTACTTTTACCTGATTCAAAAATGTAGCTTCTACTTCTACTTTTAATACTTTTAATGGCCTCTGATGATGATGCAACTCTGCAACTCTTAATCTCTTTTCAGCAACTTGATAAGGAACAATTGTACTTTTGCTCTATATGCAACTTCTAATGAATTCCTCATATAATAATATAATGTAATTGTGGAATTCCCAGAGGTTCTATTGAGAAATGAGCACAGAAAGCACATTATCAACTGATATTCTGTAGCTAACTACTAAATTGGCTATTTAAGTGAGATAAAAGACTATTTTCTAACTGATTCCACCTTCTGGCTTTACAACACCATCCAAATTTGTTACTAGAAATCACAATTTGATGTCCATGAATGAAAGATGAATTTGCTGATTCTTTACTACGATCATTGAAAACCTCGAAGTAATTTGAAAATGATCTCGTGTCACCTGCAACTCAGAAAATATGTATCAAGAACATAAATGCTAACAATCGAGGTCATTAACATGACAAATTAAGAAGACTGGAAATCTCATAAACATACATGACTTCAATATGCAGAGTTAAAGAGATTCATAATCAGATTACCTTCTCATATTCTTGCAAATACTAGCATGTGATAGTTATATTGTTCTTCATATGAAGCATGTATTGGTTTTCCTAATCCAAGAAGGATTGAAATTTAATTTTGTACTCCAGGCCAGAATGTTATTAGTGCTAATTAGTTTTGTGTGCTTCCTCTGTTTTCTCTATTTTTAATCAATATCATTTTTTTAACATAAACCCAAAAATATAATAATATAGACACAGTAAATTGGGGTAATATGTATATATATGTTTTTTAATGGTCACAATTTATTGATCATTTGTGCATTTCGTTTACAACTGAGGTGGATTGTAGACCATTCAAAAGCTAAGTGCAGTGCTGATACATGAAGGGTAGGATAAAGCAAAAGCTAAATACAGTGCTGCTTGCTGTTGCATCAAATTGATGAGTATTGCAATTACTGTTCGTTCAAATTGGATGATAAAGGCGTGAAAAAAAAGGAATATAATAGTCACTTTCTGATTTCATAATGAGAACGATTTTTATAATACGATAAAGGAAACTTGTAATGGTTTACTGGAAACTTGTAACAGTTTCCTGAAAATAGGTGGATTAAATGGAGGAGAAAGCTACAACTGAATTGTCTACGATACAGCATAAAGGAAATATAAAGTGATTGCAATTTTTTCTTATTACATTCACGGAATGAAGTTGTTTTTATACAATTTGAACCCCCGAAAGCGGGCCAAGTACAAACCTGCAGTGATAAAAATAATAGTCAAGCACTCTTCGCTTGTCTTAAAAGGATTTTTATAAAATATTGACGCCTATAAAAAAGGGTTTTAAATAAGCTAAAATTCTGTATTTAGCTAAGTCATGAAGGCCAGTAGAATTCAGTTTTATTTGTTTATCTATTTTGTATCATAATTTTTATGCTGCATATTTTTTAATATATTTTATATTAATATCAATCACATATTCTTAAATCCTATTGAAAACAAAAACACAAAAGATATAACCAAACATGCCTTCGTAGTTAGAAAGATTCAAAGTATCTGTATTTTCCCATATAATTATTAATAGTCATCGATACATAGGTTAACTCTAAACACATTCACGGATATTTCATATCGAGATTAAGATGTACTACTTTTGAAATTGAAGATACTGTAATCAGCACAATTTATTAACTAATTATACATAATAAAGTAAAATTTATAATAAACACCTAATTCATTGATTTATTTAGCAAGAAAAATAATCATCTTTTTAATTCTAAATATACAAAATCCGTACAAGCTAAACCTATTTCTATCAACAAACAAAGATTTGAGAATATATATATATATATATATGTATATTTGAATTCAATCACACTAATAAGTTTAAACCTATTTCTATTAATATATATATTCGTATATTACTCTGAATTCTACTCTGTGCCTTTAGCTGACAAAGTCTTTAAATTTACAAAACAACCCTCAAAATGTAACAATCGTAATTGCTAATTTTATTAGATGAGGTCTCTTTCATTACATCGTATTGGGAAAATATAAATATTTAATTGAAAATAAAATAGAAAAAAAAAAGCAAATTGGAAGTAATGAAACCCACCGTTTGATTTTAAATTAAATTGTAGGGACTAAGGGATCGTTTGGTATATGGGTTAGAAATATTGGGAATAAAATTAATATTGTTGGAAAAGTAAAATATAAGAATCTGACTCCTGGGAAAGTAATATTACTGTGTTTGGTTGTCCATAGGAATCTTGTTATTGATTACTGTAGGAATTGAATTATTGTGTTTGATTACACATAGAAATGTTAATTTTATTTATTATATGAGTAAACTTGATAATTAAAATTTTTTTAATATGTGAAAAATAAATACTTTATTTTTTATATTACAAATGAAATAAAAAAATTTAATATAAGATTTTAAAGATTTTTTTTGTATGATAATTTGAAAGATTTCGAAATTTACTATATATTTATATAAATGTTATATTAATAAAATATGTTAATTTTATTTAATATGTTAATAAATGTTATAATTAAAATTTTTAATAGGGATAATTCTAATTTGCCCCCTGAGGTTAGGCCTAAAAAAATTGAGGACCTCAGTTTTCTGAAATCTAAGAATACCCCCTAAGGTTACTGTAGCGCCGTTAGATTTAACGGAAAATGTATTAAACTGTTAGATTTAACGGAAAATGTATTGAATAATAACTTAATACTAATATTAAATTTAACAAAAAAAATATTAAATAATAACTTAACGCTAATAAGCAGTAAAATAGACTATAATACATTTTTCTAAATGGTTTCTAAAATGTTAAGTTACTATTTAATATATTTTCCGTTAAATCTAACGGTGCTACAGTAACCTCAAGGGGTAATTTCGAGTTTCAGAAAACTGAGGTCCTCAAATTGTTTTGACCTAACCTCAAGGGGCAAATTATAATTAACCCTTTTTAATATATAAAAATATTTATATTATTTTTCCTATTATAATTTAAAATAAAAAAATTTAACATGAAATTTTAAATTTCTAAAATTTTTCTAATTTGCTAATTTTAAATATTTTTAAATTTATTAAATATTATAAATTCTATATAGTAAAAAATAAAAACTTTTTTTCCTCTTTTTTTCCTCCCACGTTGTCACTGTCCCGTCTAACGTCATTTTCCCTTTTTTTTTCTCTTCTTCTTCTTCTTCCTCTGCTTACTCTTTTCTTCCCTGCCTGAAATTCAAGAAACCCACCACTCCCAGCCACCAAAATAAGAAATCCATACACCCCCGCCGCCGCAATCGGTCCAGCCCTTTCCTTCTCCATGCCATACCAGCACCCGTCCCACTTCCACCACACCAGCACTTGCCTCTTCAGCTTCCACCACACCACCACTCGGCTCTTCGGCTTCCACCACACCTCCCCCCTTCCATCGCACCTCTCTCGCTTCCTTCGCACATCTCCTGCTTCCACTACCGTATCGCCACTCGGGTCTTCTGCTTTCACGGCACTTTCCCCACTTCCACTCCACCACCATCACCTGACATCGCCTTCCTTTCCTGGATCCACCGCCAAAACCTCCATCTAAGATTCGGTCAACCACCATAACTACCTTATCCTCCTTCCCTCTCTCTAATTCAAGTCAGCCCACCTTTGTCTAATTTTCGGTCAAATTCTATTCACTATTGAGTTTCTGTGTCTATGCTTGTGGTGGAGATTAAGAGATCGTGAGAGAGAGGGGTGGTGGAGAGAGAGCGAGATAGTTCATGAGGGATAGGGGGAAGGGGTCAATGCTCACCGAAGAGAGAGAGGCAGCTTGTAACGTGGGTTTTGGTTTCCAGTGTTGCAGTGGAGTCCCATTTGGATAATCCTCATTTAGGAGTCCCACATTGATTGGTTAAGGGAAGGTCATGGGACTTATATATGGGAGGAGTTCCTCCACCTAATAGACTAGTATTTTGAGTTGGATACTTGCTCCATATATGGTGGCCCATTTGTTGTAAAATTATTGTTGTGCGCAAGCGGAAGCGATTCGTAACAAGTGGTATCAGAGTCAACCCAAGACAGCAATGTGTGGACTCGTTTGGTTCAGACAAGGATGGTGTTGATGCCCACCGGGGCCTTGTCGTTGTGGAGGATTATCGTTGGTGGTTCAGACAAGGATGGCGCCTACCACCGCCGGGGCCTTGTCTGAGGAGGGGGATTATTGCAGTGGAGTCCCCATTTGGATAATCCTCATTTGGGAGTCCCACATTGATTGGTTAAGGGAAAGTCATGGGGCTTATATATGGGAGGAGTTCCTCCACCTAATAGACTAGTCTTTTGGGTTGGATACTTGCTCCATATATGGTGGCCCATTTGTTGTAAAATTATTGTTGTGCGCAAGCGGAAGCGATATGTAACATCCAGGGCATCTCAAACTCAAGTAAATAAAGGGATTCATATTACCCCCGTTGAGTGTCATATGAAACCCATAGGAAAGCTATATTCCCGAGTTAAAAAAACACAAACAACATACCAAACAAAGGAATGACTTAAGATTCCTATTTCCATGGAAACAACTCTTCGTACCAAAGGGCCCCTAAGAATAGAAGTTTTACATACTTGAATTGTTGATGCTGCACGAAAGAAGTTGCAGAAATTTTCTCTGTGTGCAATGCAGCGTGAGATAAGTTATTGAAGATCAAGCAAGTAGATGAAACATGTTCTCGGTTGTGTGTTATGTTTGCTGTGTTGGCTTTCACAGTATTAAACAGAGTTTAGGTTGAGTAAAACAGAGTTTACCTCATTCATAAATTTAAATGAGGTACATCTATTTATTTATTCTAAATTATTTATCATATTACATCTAATATTATTTAAAAATAAATAAATAAATATTATACTATATTATATAATATAATAATTATCATTTCAATATAGTTTTACCGTATCATACTATCTCATTCCATGATATAAGAGTCGTGCTACAGTACAGGTTGTACTGTAACATATAAAAATCGTAAATGTACTTTTAAAAATGGTAATCTAACTGAAAAAAATCGTATTTACGACTTTTACATATTTTTCATTTACGACTTTTGTACACTTTTTACGTACAACTTTTATTCATTCGTTTACGATTTTTACAACGCATTTACGATTTTTACACATATGAATTGTGACTGTACCGATACAGCTACTGTACCATAGTTTTTTTCATGATATAAGCAGTCGATAAATTTTGATTATGAATATAAAATTATTAATAATATAAATATATCTATCCAGTAACGCGGCAAATCCCGTATCTACATGTTTGTTTTTTTTTTGTTACCGTGGCAAATTTTCCTTTTTTAATTTTGGAAGTGACATAATATATTCATCATCATTCGCCAATCATGGATCAAGTGTCCACAACTTAAAAGGTAATTCCATCGTGCCAAGTGGCAGCATATATGCGTATTAGAAGATGTGTTAGGTGTACCCAAACACAGGGAATCACAGCCTTCTTAAGACAAAGTCGCGGAAACAACATAAGTACACGAGAAGTCCCGATCACGTTCAACTTATCGCGACTGACAAGCGAAACTCAAGAACTTGAAAACTCAAAAGCGGTTTTAAAGATTTTGTTTAACTTTAGAGGTACGATTTTTTTGTGCGATTTTGATTCTTTAAACTTTTCTAATTTAACTGTCTAAGTAATGAAGGAAAAAATCAGTTTATTATTTTAAGTATAATTTTAAATTTTTGTAATTAATTTCCTTGCTTGCCACGATGAAAGTTTTCTCGAACGCTCCTAATCTTTAGTTCCCATCGCTTCTCTAACTTTTCTCGGCATCCAAACGGAAAATCAGATCATACCCATATGCATTTAATTGACATATTTGATAATGCAACATGCTTGTTCATGAAAAAAAGATTAGGATTAGGTTTTTTTTTTAATTATTGATTTTTTTTAGGCAATTAGCTGATTTGGGTATTTCTCTTTTCTTTTTTAAAGCAGAAATCTTTTATATCAAGAATTGGCTTTTGTTGTTGCATATCACATGTAGTTTCGAAGTTTGATCTAATCTCATAATGTATAAAATTTTCATATTGGACTTGCAGATGAAAGTTGGGGCACTTGAGTTATGTTTTGTGCTTTTGGCACTACTTTTGAGCCCAAAAGCTATTTTTGGAATTAGATTTGTGATCGACAGAGAAGAATGCTTCTCTCATGATGTACAATATGAAGGTGATAACGTTCATGTGTCATTTGTTGTCATTAAGGCTGATTCATCTTGGTACAGTAGTCATGATGGTGTTGATCTTGTGGTAAGCTCCATGTTTCTTTGTATGAGTTTATGCAATATGTTGATTTTCGTATGGTAAATATACTTGGTCAAAAGAAAATTGATTTGCTGAACTTTTACGGCTTTAAGGATTTATGGAGTTTTCATTTTTGCCTTCTGATCAACATTTATGTTTTAGATGACAATCTGCCTCGTTGTTGCGGCAATGAAATGATTGAGGTTCATTACAGATGATAATTTTCTTCCTTTCATTTTTCGAACTGTAGCTGTCTTCTTTAGGATTGACAATCAGTTATTACACTTCACCTCATGCTATCTCACTTCATAATCCTCCCATGTTCATCAACTCCAAAAATATACGTAAGTCCAATATGAGATGTAGTTTATCGAGTGTTGACATGGAACGGAATGGTTGATTGAGTGGTTTTTTGCTTTGTGGTTTGGCAAGATGTTTTGGGTGCAAGCCCACATGGCTTCATTTTGGCTTGCATTTTAAACTAGCTATTCTCTTGGATATGTGGGAATCATATGCATCTAGCTAACCAAATTCTGAGGAAATGACCTAAATTTCAGATATTATCTTAAAGTTCAAAAGAAGTTCTTTCCACTGATTCTTAACCTCTTCATGTCCTTTGAATATGTTAGTCCTGTAACAGTTGTTCTATATTAAATTCCTCAATTTTCCTGCTTAAGGTACAATTGATCTTGCAATGCTATTGAACTTTTCAGGTTAAGGGACCTACTGGTGACCAGATTCATGATTTTCGTGATAAGATTAGTGAGAAATTTGAGTTTGTGGCTCATCATAAAGGAGTTCACCATTTCTGCTTCACTAACAAGTCTCCATACCATGAAACCGTAGATTTTGATGTACACGTTGGACATTTTTCATACTACGATGAGCATGCAAAAGATGGTAAGTGATCCTTCTTGTTTCTTCCTGCTGAGCATTGATGAATTAAGAGGTGAACTTACAAGTACTACCATGCATTGCTGCAGAGCATTTTAATCCATTGTTAGAACAGATAAACAAATTGGAGGAAGCTCTTTACAACATCCAGTTTGAACAGCATTGGCTTGAGGCTCAGACTGAACGTCAGGCAATAAGTATGTATTTGAAACACTTATGATGTTTGTTGTTTCTAATTAATATGCAGTATGTCAAGTTTGAAGTTTTTGCTTATCTTTTGATGCTTATGGGACTGCATAAGTGACTTATTTCTTCTTCAAGCTTAACAGGCAGGAAGAACTTTAGACTTGGGACCAAATGAAACTCATTCTAGATTCTCTTATAATTTAAAAATGATGAAAACTGTAAAATTCTCAATTGATCTGTGAAATTTATTTTGTATCTTTAGATGCTTAGCACAAGCTGGGTTATTATTATTCCTGGTAAAAATTTGGAATGGTCATGGTAACCAGGCATACAGCGTAGTCAAGAGTTTGTTTTATCATAAGCTGAACAGGCATTGCTGTTGCTGTTGCTGAGAGATTTTTTTATTCTCAAGCCAATTAGAGCTTAGTTTTCTGGTAGATGAAGCGAATCCATAAGATAATATAAGCTTCTTTTAAGTTAAAGTGAGCATTACATAGGCTAAAGGTTGTCCTATATTCTCTGTTTTCTGCTTAAATTATGTACTTCCTCCACTTCTGAGACATCAGACCTGGTTTACCTTCTGGGCAAAAGAAGCCTGAAGTTGTTAGCATGCTGAGTTCTTTCTGCCTCACCTTCAAGTAGTAACACGATTTTCATTTTCTTTTTGATTGGAAATGCAGTCAACGAAGCAATGAGTAGAAGGGCAGTTTATAAGGCATTTTGGGAATCTACAGCTCTCGTTGGTGTTAGTGTTCTCCAAGTTTACCTTCTCCGCCGCCTGTTTGAAAGGAAGCTGGGGATGTCCAGAGTTTAGCTTAAGCCGTGGAGATACAATACAACCGATGAGTCACATCGAGTTGTAGGATTGTAAAGCCTACTGTTGTTTCGTGCTTTTCTCTATTATTTTCCGATTTGAGGCAGTTAAAGAACATATATAGAAACTAATTTATACGTTTGAATACTTCTTGTTAATGACGAGGAATAGATTCGCGGGTTTTACGTGGTCTCCTGAATGATGTCTTTGAGATAGGCAACATGTTTTTTCAAAGATTTCTTAAACCATGCTATGGAAATTTAGACGTGGTTATTTTAAGGGGAATTCCTAAATCACACCAAGAATGTTTAAATGACATCTGAAACAAAGGATTTGTTGGGCCATAATGGTAATCAGTGCCCCACTAGACCATAGGCAACCAACAGCTTCAGTTTGTCAAAATCGTGCAAACTACAAATATAGCTACCCGAACCATCCGAGTATTCCTGCAAGATGACAGCAGCCTTCTATTATATTACTTCAAATTCTCTTTCAATAATTACCAAATCCTCTTCGATTCTTTTTGTGTTAGTATTCTTCCTACTATGTTGCAATAATTGAAGTCTGCCCTTGGTAAATAAGTTCCTCGTAGAAACAAAACAAAAAAAAAAAAATGTTTCACAGACAAAGTCAATTCACCAATACAATAAGCAGAAAGAATATATGTCACAAACAATGGCTCCACAGCCCGCAGAGCAGAGAAGGCAAGGGCAAGAAATAGCTTGGCTTCTGATAATAACGCACAAAATCAGTACATATAGATACAGCAAGTATTTTTCAGCTTTTCCCCACAACTGAATTTTTACACCACAAACAAATTCCAGCACGACTGTTCACAGCTCTATAGCTTCTATATCTTTAAATAGACAGTGGGGCCAGTTACAGATGAACATATTCTTCATGAAAGCTATTTGACGGGCAGAACCTCATCAAGATTCTGCAGCTGGGCTCTGGATGCAGCAAAACCATTTTTTCTGATAACAGTGCAATTTCACAACCGCAAAACCATTAATATGGAAAGAACAGATGTTCATTGACAGCTTAACATATATATTCAATCTCAAGAAATAATGCCAATAATTCGGTAAGTAATGGAATAACTTACAGGCTGAGGTTTGCCAGGATCCACGCCTTGCTTCATTGGAGGATCAGCCTTTCTGGGTGACTCAGGTTTGCCACCTGTTTTTTTCTCATCCCTGGCCTTGTTAAAGATCACAGTAAATCCCTCAGCTGAAGCAGGATCATTGACATCCCATTCACCAAATTTAGGCAACGGGCGACCCTTTTCCTGTTTAGGAGAGAATACACAACTGTCATTAGTATTCTGTCAAGGCATTGCTGTTTAACAGCAGGCAAGAACAATGTATTGCAAAAGGGTTATATTGTGACCAAAAAGTACATACTCATAGAGGTGCAAGTATTATGACACTAAGAACTTCACTAATCTGTCATTATATAATTCAGAAATAAAACAAATGATTAATGCAACCATTAAATCAACCCAGGTATTCCTTCAGTTCTTAAACGACTTTTCGGTACATCCATTAATAGCCACAATCCATGTACCCACACAACCTAGATACTAATATATATCACAAAAAATGGGAAACATTCCCTCATATTCCCCATATATCCAAGTCATCATAATTCTTTAAAAGAACATAATGGTCAACTGCCTAAATTAAAACACGTAAATGCCAATATTGAACCAAAAAGGCATAGCCAGAATGCAATCTTGTCATTGATTAAAAACCAAAATAAAGACAGTTGAAGTCCGTCATTCGCAGGGCACTAGTCATGCAAGTACAGAACCATTTAGTTCAACGGGAAAGGTTGCAGACAGAAAAGGAGCATGAAAAAACGAAATCTAAATTCTAGATGCCCAGCTTCAGAAAACAATAGGATGCTGAGAAAAGCTTCACACTATTTTGTTTAGTCAAAACCATTTCCGAAAGACAACCACAACCGGTCATCTGCAGAAACAACCCAAAGCCAAGTTCCAAGCAACAGGAACTCACAGTAAGTATTATTCTACTTGAACAAGGTGCATGGACTTTGAAACCATAATATTAAGAACATCTATTTGTTAACTAAGTAAGTGAAGTAAGATATTCTTTCAGCCAACTAACAAGATGTCACATCCAAAATCAAGGACTTTATGAACGAGATGCACAATCAGCTTTCCAAGCAGACGCTGGATAAAGCAACAATGAGATGTAATCACAAACTCACACCAAAATGAACATAAAATGCCAAATAAGAATATCAAACAACATTGACACTATGCCAAACTCACATTTGGCACTAGACAAAAAACATCTGAAATGATTCAGTAAACCGTAACTACGCCAAAATGTATGAAGCATAAACTCCTGCAGTTAAAAAGTTATTCAAATTCCATGCAGTGTCCGACACACAAATCCATAAAGAATGAGATTGAATGTTTTTCCAGAAATATTAAGTGCATCTTGATAAAATATTACCAAAGTTACAACAACTGACTACTGCTTTTGAAATTCTCTTCAATCTAGCACTTGACACCAAACTTTGCCAAAAACTTCCATTGAACAACCAAACATGTCCTTTATAGATTCTCATACGATGAGAACCCATTAGATTCATAACTTCAAATTTCAAAATATACAACGAAAACTCAACCATATTAACTATTATTCAACGTACCTTTACCTTACTAAGATCAACATTTTCTACAGAGCTTCCAGCAATAGAATTTAACACCAAGATTTCAAAACACAAAATAAATAACTTTTATGAATATCATAACATCTTCTTCGGATAGATTCAAAACTTTGCACAAAAGACAAAACAATTTACATGTACAACACAGAAATGAATCATAATTCAGTAATTACAATCTAATAACCACAAAAAAGTTTAAAAAAGAAGTAAAAGTTTAAAAAAGCACAAAAATTTAACAAAATTCAACATTAGTTAATTCATTACATAATCCTCCCAAACATCCAAAGATCAAATCAATAAACAAGAAACCCTTTTCACCAAATCAGAAGTAGAAATGATAAACAACAAAATTAAGCTCAAATCGGATTGTCAATCAATCAATCAATCAATCAACAAACCAATCAATAAAACAAACCCACAAAAAATGAGTTATAAAAATAGAAACTTTGCAACAAAGATAGAGACTTTAGAACAAAAATAGAGAATTCTAGAAAGAGAGAGTGATCACATACCGACATGAATGAATTTGGAGAGAGACACTTTTTTTTCTTGGGTTTTTGGAAATGAAAAGGAAGAGAAACGTTAGAGAGAGAGAGAGAGAGAGAGAGAGAGAGGAAGAGATGTGTAAACAGTGTAATAGAGTAGGGGTGTGGGAGTTATATTTGACGGTGAATGAAGGTTAAAATGACGGCGTTTAAAGAGAGAGGAAACGGAACGGAAAGTGAGCTGGCAAACGGGGTGAAAAGGAGAGGATGTTGGGTTACACGGAGGCAAGTGAGTGCGAGTGATGAGCTGGCACTGTTAATAGTTGTGTTTTACGAGATTGTATTTGCATTATCTATAAGGTAATTCCGTGGACCCTCACCTCTTCTAGCCTACATTAGAATCCTCTTTGGTCTTTTAACCAAGTTTTTACATTTAAGTGCTTGCTTTGCTTTCTCTCTTGAATTAATAATTATGAAAATTTCCCAAGAAAGATCCAACGAGCATAGCCTCATAAGATCTATTATTTTTGGTCAAAGTTTTCTTTTGAAGGTTTGTTTTTAATGTGGAGAGTGATGGGTTTTCACATGGTTTTGTTTAGTCCACCTTTAACTCCACTATAGAATTGGGGGAATTTTCATGTTGTTTTGTCACTTTCAACTTTGATGGAAATGACCAATAACATTAGCATTCATTTTATTTTAATAAAGCTCGAATCACCATCATATAAGACTGATAAGAATTAACAATGATTAATGATATTCTCACAAAATCTTGTTAAACTATAATACGAAGATAATAGCTCTCTATGAATCGCTTTCATTGGAACCACCATTTCAATTCAAATGAGTATTGGTGAAAACTTAGACGTGCTTATCAATTCTAAAGGATGATTAAGTCACCAAGGATACTTTTATAACTGATTTAAGGAGTTGTTTAATCCAAGTTGAAAATACAATAAGGTTCCTTTTCTTTGGCTTTTTTTTTTTTCCTCCTCCTTTCTTTCTAGTTGGAAAAGATAACAATTAATAAGAAGAAAAAAAAAAACCTAAAAACAATTGGGTACATTTTTGACCGACCACAAACATATTTTAAGCAACCGACCGAGGGTGATTGTGATCTAAGGTTGTGTTGAATTGCAGGTACTTTGTTGGTTATCAGCATTTTGCACTTTAAATATCAAGATGGACAATCCAATTTCCCACAATAAGAACAAACCCCTTTTTTTGTTGGCGCAAATGTGAAAAATTATAAGTGAATGAAGTTCTTAGAATAACTAAAATTAACATTCAGTCCAGCATTTCACTTTCCAAGTAAACAAAAGGAAACATGATTTATGCATCAAATCTTTTACCAGAAAGAACGGCTCATAAGTTGCAACACCAAGGATCAAGAATGAAAAGTTGATCAAGTGCTACACCAAAAGGTGAGCATAATGTCACGAGCTTAGAGGTTTGCGCAGCATGCTCGTGCGGCACTTAGGCAATTTGACTTAAAAGCTGCTAAGTAAACCTTGATGCTAGTCTTCTCACTCAAGGAGAAGAGAGGATCGTTGAGCCGAAGAGCCTGTAGGCAAAGAAGAGAAGAGATGGAATATGGAGACAAGTGTTGCTGAATGAGAAAGCTTTGTATTACACAAGAATGCTTACTTACAACTTTGCTTGGATTTGTGTGGATGCTTGGATGATTTACAAATGAGCATTGGAGGGGTTTATATAGTGAACCACCTCTCAAATGAATGGCTAAGATCTAATGCATCTAAGGGTCCTAATTCATTCTTATCTACTAAATTATCTAGATATGTACAAGAGAGTATTATCTACTAAATTATCTAGATAAATACAAAAGATAATTCTAGAACTTATCTTGCTAGAGAATTCTAGAAGATGGGTTTGGGCTTGCAAGCTTTCTAAAAGCTAGGCCAAGCCTCTAGCATATTTGGGCCACTCTAACAAGTAAATTGGGCGGGCCGTAACATCCTCCCCCACCTAATTCCGCGACGTCCTCAGTGCGCTTTCTTCCTTGTAGCGTTGGATGCGTTCACCGAATTGCCACAAAATGTCTTCGCGTTCCCTACTTGCCTCACTATCCGGAAGGTTTTTCCACTTTACCAAGTACTCAACGTATGATGGAACTCCTCTCCTTAGAATCACTCGGTCTGCAAGGATGTACTCCACGTCCTTGTCGAATGCGGTGACAACGGCTGTGGGTGCTCTCTTGGACTCACTTCTTGTTAGATCTTCTTTGTCTTCATGATAGGGCTTGAGAAAACTCACATGAAAGATCGGATGGATCTTGAGGTTGGGTGGCAATCGGACTTTGTAGGAGACTTCGCCTACTCGCTTGACAATAGGGAAAGGACCTTCATATTTTCGTACCAACCCCTTGTGCACTTTGCGAAGGGACTTGAATTGTTGAGGTAGTAACTTAATAAACACCAAGTCCCTCTCTTGGAAAGCGTGGTCTCGTCTCTTAGTGTCCGCCCATTTCTTCATTTTCTTGGCAGCCTTGTCTAAGCATGCTCGCGTGATGTCGGCTTGTTCATGTCATTCCTTTGCGAGCTTGTATGCCGCTAGACTCTTCCCTCCATAGGTTGAGGTTATGGCATGTGGAGCCATAGGTTGTTGTCCCGTCATAATCTTAAATGGACTCTTACCCGTTGCCTCACTCCTTTAGAGATTATATGAGAATTGGGCAACGTCTAGCAACTTTTCCTAATCATGTTGATGAGCGCTCACATAATGCCTCAAGTATAGCTCAAGTAAGGCATTGATGCACTCAGTTTGCCCATCAGTTTAGGGATGAAAGCTTGTTGAGAAGCTAAAGTCGGTCCCCAACATTTTGAAGAGCTCTCCCCAAAAAGGTCCCGTGAAGCAAGGGTCACGATCACTTACGATGTTTTGTGGACTCCCCAAAGCTTCACAATGTACTTGAGGAATGCTCAAGCGGCTTCGTCCGCGGTGCAATCAGTAAAGACGTGTATGAAGATGACATATTTGCTAAACCGATCAACTACCACTATTATGCTTCCATACCCTTTGGATTTTGGCAAGGCCACGATGAAGTCCATTGACACGCTTTGTCATGGCCTTTCTGCAATGGGTAGGGATTCAAGCAACCCCGCTGGACGTTAATGCTCAACCTTGTCTTGTTAGCACACAAGACAAGTCCTTACATAGCCCTCCACGTCTTCCCGTATTTGAGGCCAATAATAGAAATCTTACAAGAGTGCAAGGGTTCGTGTCATACCTGGGTGACCAACCCACTTGGAATCATGGCACTCCTTGATGATCTCCATTCGCAAGTTTCCATGTCTTGGCACGGAAAGGCGATTCCCGATTGTGAGGAGTAGGCCTTTGTCAAGCCAAAAGCGTCGTGTCTTCCCCTCACTTGCCAATTTCAAGAGGTTCTTGGCTAAGGGGTCGTGCTCTAGGCCTTGTTTGATACGGTCGACGAGTACACTTTATGGATGACTCATGCTTAAAGTAGTAAGTTCCGCCTTACAACTTAGGGCGTCGGCCACAATGTTTGCCTTACCCACTTTGTACTCGGGCAAGTCTTGGAGTTGTTTCTTCAACTCCACAAGTTCAGGTGGCACCATGTGGTAAGGCGCCATGGTTGAAGGCTTCGCACCGGGCTCCAACTCGATTTCATGATCCACTTCTCGTCATAGAGGCAACTTCTTTGGAAGTTCTTGAGGCATCACATCCTTATATTTATCAAGGATGGCTTGAACTTGCCTTGGCATTGAGTCCTCGACAATGGTAACGTCCTCACCATCGTTTAGTTCTTAAACGGTGGTAAAGAAACTCGGATCCTTCTTCATCCCTCGTTTAAATTGTAGTGCGGAGAGCATTTTGCTTTCAACCTTTGCTACACGTTCCGCCATCACGATGCATGAATGACTCCCATCGAGTATGTTGAGGGAGTTAGAAGATGGTATGGGGAAGGCATGAACTTGGTTGAAGAATTCCAAACCTAGCACTACTTGAAAGCCGTCCATGGGGACGATGAAGAAATCAAGCTTACCGTTCCATGTGTCAAGTTATACTGATGTTGCCTTGGACACTCCCAATATTGCCTTGGCGGGTGAGTTTACCGCCTTGATGGTGCCTCCTTCATTGGTATATTTGAGGCCTAACCGTTTGGCCTCTTCTTCTGAAATGAAGTTGTGTGTGGCTCTCGTATCAAGCATTGACCGCACATCCTTGTCATTAATTGTGGCACTTACGTACATCAAACCCTTTTGAACATGGGTGGGTCTTTTAAGTGCGCCAATGGTATGGAGAGAACCCATCTCCGCTTGTGGCTCCTCATTTTGTACGCCCTCATGTTGAGCGGCTAAGGCGTTGAGGGCCTTCCTCTTTGAGCAATCCCGCATCCAATGAGGACCATTACAAATGAAGCAAGGACTTTTGGGTTTAGAGGTGTCGGACTTACCTTTGTTAGGTGTGTTGCGTTTGTCTCCCCCGAATGGTTTACGTTCACCACCTTCCTTTCGGTCATGTCCTTTCTTGGCATTCCGCTCTCCCCCATCTTTACCATGGTTGGTCTTCCTTTCCTTCAATTAGGATGAGTAGTCTACGAGGGATTCGGCCACGGCTATGGCTTCATCAAGATTTTGCATGCTGCGCCTTTCGAGCTCAACCTTCGCCCAATCCTTTAACCCGTCGAGGAAGTAGAAGAGAGAATCTTTTTCGGACATGTCTTCAATTTCAAGGATGATGGTGGTGAAATCTTTGATGTACTTTTGAATTGTGCCACTTTGCTTCAATAGACGGAGGCGACCCCCTGCCTCCTTTTCGACATTGCTTGGAGAGAAATGTTTCCGAAGTTCTCTCTTGAAGTCCTCCCATGTGCGAAAGGACAAGATGCCTCTGCCCGCGTCGCCATGCTAACGACACCACGACAACTGGACTGTATCTCATAGGAATGTAGGTGCAATACCGATCCTCGAAGCTTCATCATGGACACGTTTGGCTTCGAAGTATTACTCCAAGCCGAATAGAAAGTTTTCAACTTCCGTGGCGTTGCGATTGCCATTGTCTGTGGCAGGAGTAGGCACGTGTATAGTGCTTAGACCGCTTGTGTAAGACGGGTTAGCACGATCACATTGATGCTTCTCCCATTCCATGCGAGTTTCCTCCATTTCCGCACGGATTGCTCACAACTCATGCTCCATAAAGATTCGCAAGCCCACAAGCTCTCATGTAAGGTTATGTAGCTCCTTTTCATAGGCGTTGCTAAACTCAAAGATGTTGGACTTTGTTGCTTGGGTTATCTCTCCATAATCCGTCTCTAGGCCTTCGAGACGATCGGAGAGGCCCTCAATTACATTGTCCATCCCCGAGATAGCTTGCTTTAAGCTAGCAACACGAGGCTTTAAAGACTCTGAGGGTGGAACTTTGGACTTACCTCATTTTCCTTATTGACGTGGTTGAGGTTGCTCCTCTCGTCCACGAACTTGCTCCTCCATGGTCACTTCAAGGTCGGATGCCATGCTCTTGTACTCGAATTGTGCTCTTATACCAACTGTCACGAGCTTAGAGGTTTGCGCAACACGCTCGTGCGGCATTTAGGCAACTTGACTTGAAAGCTACTAAGTAAGCCTTAATACTAGTCTTCTCGCTCAAGGAAAAGAAAGGATCGTTGAGCTGAAGAGCCTGTAGGCAAAGAAGAGAAGAGATGGAAGATGAAGACAAGTGTTACTGAATGAGAAAGCTTTGTATTACACAAGAATGCTTTGCTTGGATTTGTGTGGATGCTTGGATGATTTACAAATGAGCATTGGAGGGGTTTATATAGTGAACCACCTCTCAAATGAATGGCTAAGATCTAATACATCTAAGGGTCTTAATTCATTCTTATCTACTAAATTATCTAGATATGTACAAGAGAGAATTATCTACTAAATTATCTAGATAAATACAAAAGATAATTCTAGAACTTATCTTGCTAGAGAATTCTAGAAGATAAGCTTGGGCTTGCAAGGTTTCTAGAAGTTAGGCCAAGCCTCTAGCATATTTGAGCCACTCTAACAAGTAAATTGAGCAGACCGTAACAATAAGCTAGTTTTCCTTTAAGTTAAGAAACAAGAATAAGAGAAAATGATTGTTGGGACAATATCATGTATGATTGCTATGTATCTTAATTAATCTATGTGGCGTTGATGTGGCGTTGATGTGTTGGCATTTCGAGATAAAAAAAAACATTTTGAGAGAAAACAAATCTTGTAATATTTTATTTAATTACTTTCCTGTTTTGAACTGATACAGTTATATGTTACTTAACTAGATAATATTTTCAGGATTGGATTTACATCAGGAAAGTATTGATTTTATCTCACTTTAGAAAAGTATTTATATTTATTCAATATCCTAATGTGATTTAACTTTCCTGTATCTTCAGGATTTACAGGATAATGAAGGATTGGTGAAGATCTTGAAGAATCCTTGTTCAATAAGAAAAGTTGATTGGTCAAGTATAATCAAAAGTCTTCAGTTTATCTCCAATTACGTATTTGTGTGCAAGCTGTGATATTAAGCTTGAGTAGTTGCGATATTAAGCTTGAGTAGTGATAAGTATTCTTTACTTATCATGATCGTCATTAACTAGAGAAGGTGGTTATCTCTTTAGGTATTTATAATACAATTTGGTAGGAACTCAAATTGTGGAAAGTGCAGCAAGTTAAGGAGTTGATTTGCTATGGATGGAGTTCTAGGAGATTAGAATGTAGGTTTATATATGATAAGTGAGTGTGAGCAAATGAGTAGTTCGTCAACGATAAAGTCATAGTTTTTGTAAACGTAAACATTATAGTGAATTATAGTTTGACTGCCGGTGGATGCAGACCTGATTAAGGTAAACCACGTAAAATCTCTCTAAGCAAGTTTTAATTACACTTGTTACATTTTTCATAATTGCTTTAATTTTGTTTGACGTAACTGAGTTTGCAGCTTTACAGCTTCAAAACTTACAAAAATATATAAGAAATGAGCACAAAGGGAAAAGCAAGAGATTTCTCGTAATTGCTTTAATTTTGTTTGACGTAACTGAGTTTGCAGCTTCAAAACTTACAAAGATATATAAGAAATGAGTACAAAGGGAAAAGCAAGAGAAGTTGAGAATGCATTTAAGAAATAAAATTATGCATAGACAATACACTGAGATAAATAATCATAGCAACTATAAACTTACTAATATTGCTAGATTCTGTCTGCCATGCCGAGGGCAATGCATTACATTTTGCATGATGATAAATCTAAATGTTACATCAAAGACAAATTTTGTGACAGTGAAGCCCCTATGCCTTCATTATTAAGGTCAAATTGGAGAGAGAAATGTGACAAGTTATTTATTAGGTTCCCCCAGCGGGCAACTTCATCCCTCATCAATATGGAGTTGTTTCCTCCGATCTCTGTTGGGCTGCTGTCAGTGTCCACAAGGAATTCTGGCTATTCCAAATAAGATCAGAGAGAGGATCGACGTGTATGTATTGTTAAAGATATATGAAGTTTAAGCATGAGTGTCACTTATAGATTAGGTATGCAGAGCCATTGATCATTAATTCTGACGTCTCGAATATTGGTGGGCCACATGACATTGCTCATTGGAAATCCTGACCCTCTAATGGATATTGGACATGTTGAATATGCCAGATGTGTGTGCTTAACCCATAAGACCCACACGTAGAGGAAATAAGGCTGCATATGATAGTTTTGTTCCTAATTCAAGCAAAGAGGAACAAACTTAAACCAACATATTCTACTTGATTGATGAAACCAAGGAATTTGACAAAAAAGTGAGGCTACATCTCCATATCACATATAGCCCAAGCTGAGTCACGTAGCATTCTACCAACTTGAGAGAATGCCAATTCTTCAAATGTCTGAATACTGCTCGAGGCACTTTGTGAAACTGGCTCTACCCGAATTCTCCTGAATGTGAACATGCTCAACAGTTATTCTTAGCTTCAATTTGACACCAGAAGAAGTATCCTAATCTTCTTAGATTAGGATACTTCCTGGTCTCGTTATTGCAACATAGCTAGCCAGAAATTGATGAACTAGCAGCAAGTCAGATCACCAAAAGCTGAAATCAAATATATTAACCACTTATTCCAGTTCAAAATGACTAATCATAACATGAATAGCTTCACTTTATAGTATCACCACAATTACCCAGCAAGTAAATAAATTGTTGAGCGCTCCTGGTAAACACATGAAAACCAAAATCCTTTATCCAAAATTCTGATTCTCATGATATCCAAGAAAATGAAGCAGAGTGCACATCACCTGAAAAAAGATAATCAGAGATACATGTAAATAAGATATAGTTAGAAAAGAAATAATTGAAGAACATAGAAGTACCTCAAACATGCATAAGCATCACAACTGATCAGTAAATGTCCAAGTCTTCGCTTCATATGGCAGGGCAATTCCAAGTTTACCGTTTGTGTGTTCAAACCAATCATTTTCAACTATTTTTGGCATTATTTTCTTCTATTTTGTCTCAACGACTTCAACTTTTTCAGGGCAATTATCAAGCCTTCCTGCAAATGTTGAGTGCTTGTATCCCAAACCCCAGATATAATTCCCCTCTCTTTTAAATCCTTCAAAAGTATTTCACCCTTTATAATGCTATCTTCCTCTCTAAAAATGGCATTAATTAGAATGCTATAGGTGGTAGTATTGGGCCAAAGACCTCGTTGTCTAATCTCTTCATATAATTCAAATGCAGCCACAAAATCACCCGAAGCACAAAGGCCAGAAATGAGAACATTGTAAGCAACCACATCAAGCTTCACACCACAGTGTTCCATTATGTTTTTTAACTTCAGAGCCTCTACAAGGTTAGCTTCCTTGCAGAACATGTGCATCAGAGTTGTAAAAGTAGCAAGAGTTGGAACAAGTTGCATTCTCAGCATGCGATTAAAAACCAACATTGCTTCTTCAACCTTCCCACAGAGGGCAAGCCCTCTTACCATTGCACTCTCAGCTACATCACAGGAACTCACATGAAGTTTCTCCATCTCATCTTTTAGCTTGAATGCTCCTTGTATATTCCCTGTTCTACACATACCATTAATTAAAGAAATATATTGTGTGCATTTAGGCATTAAACCCCTCACTGACATTTCATGCACAACAAAATGAGACTCTTGGAAGGCAGAAACTTTGTTGAGTCCACTTACGAGAGCATTATAGCTATCTATATCAGGAAAAACTCCGAATTTATTCATAATATTAAACAGATCAAAGGCCTTCTCCAAGTCACCATTCTTACAACACTCCATTATAAGCACACTGAATGTAAACTGATCAACTATATTACCCTCTACTATCATCTTTTTCAAGAATTTAACGCCAACATCCAACATACCAGTCTCACAAAATCCAATAATGAGGGAATGACATGTGAACTTGTCAGGCAAAATACCAGCTTTTGTCATGATACTGTGTAACATAGAGCACATCAATAAATCCTTTTTCTTTGAAAAACCATGCAAAAGAATATTATATGTGGCCAAACTAGGGAGGATTCTGCTACTCATTGTTGATAAGAAATCATTTGCCTTCACTATTTTTCCCACCCTTGACAAACCATGTATAACTGCATTAAGACCAACAGTATCAGGGTAAACACCTTCATTCATCATTGCTTCATGAACATACATAGCAGCCTTCGATTGGCCAGCCTTGAAAAGGCCATCAACCAAACAGGTAAGCATGACATGATTTGAAGAAAAATTATATTTTCCCTTTATTTTCTCGAAAAAAAGAAGAGCAGAAACCATTTTACCTTTCCTACATAACCCAGCCAGGAGACTAGCAAATGTATAACTATCAGGAAGCAAATTATAATCAATCATCTCATCAAGAAGGATCACTGCCTCCAACAAATTCCCAGATTTGCATGCCTCAGCAATTATTGTGTTGTAGGAAATAGTATCTACAGCAGAAGGAATGTAGTGAAGGTTATTTAAAAATCTCTTTGCCTCATTCAAATTGCCACCTTTGCAGAGTCCTTTAAGTAAACTCCCATATGTGAAATAAGTTGGGTGATGACCTTGTTTAATCATTTCATCAAACACAGAAAATGCTTTTATCCCATCACCCAAGGTTCCAAAGCCATCTATAATACAATCAAAAGTAATGGAGTTAGGCACAAGACCAATGTTCCTCATGTGACACATGAAATCCTCAACTTCACCAACTTTTCCCCTCTTGCAAAGAGAAGCAACCAACATGTTACATGTGAAATGGTCTGAATCATGACCATTGAGATTCATAACTGCATAGACCTTCAATGCTTCCTTCACCTTTCCCATATTGCAAAAGTTATAGATTAATGTCGAGTATATGATGTTGTTTGGAACAAGTCCAATTTTATACAATTTGCATAATACCTCCTTCGCTTTTTTAACATTCCCCACTTTGCAGAATCCATTTATAAGTGCAGAAAATGTGATAAGATCAGGAGTCACTCCATCCTTGAACATTGTGTCCAGCCATTCCATGGCTTCATCAAGCAAACCAATTTTGCATAAGCCATCAATAATTGATGTATATCCTATACAACCTACAGTTATCCCATTAATCCTCATTCTCTCAAGAAAACACCTTGCTAGGTCAAACTTGCCATGCTTGCACAGGCCATTCAAGAGAGCCCCAAAACTACCTTCATTTGGTTTTAGGCCAACTGCTTCCATCTCAGCCAAAAGTCTCAGAGCTTCCTCAAGATTACCCATGTTGCAGTGCCCATCAATCAAAGCATTGTAAGTAACACAATTCGGTAAAAGATTAAGCTTTGACATCTCACCAAAAATCCGTATTGCAACCCCTATCTTTCCCTCCTTAACAAATCCATTAATGATTGTATTATAGGTGACTTCATTAGGAGGTATATTCCTTTTCCTCATATTTTTCAACAGTAAATAACCTTTGGAACTTCTGTTGTTTCTGCACAAATCATCAATAAGCATATTATATGTACATACGTCAGCTTCAATACCTTTAGACCCCATACGATGAACCAACTCAGTAGCCAATTTATACTTTCCCTTCTTGCAATACCAGTTAAGCAAAGTATTATATGTCACTATATTTGGAACATAACCATTCTCTTCCATCTTTCTTATCAAATAACCAGCTTTCCTAAGCTTCCCTTCGACGCACAATACATTTACTAATACATTAAAAGTAGCAACATTAGGACAAATTCTCCTAGCAAGCATTTCTTTAAAAAACATCCAGACAGACCCAACTCTGCAGTCCTTGAGCATACAACCTAAGATCATATTACAAGTGTAAATTGATGGTTTAAACCCTCTAGAACCCATCATATGAAAGGTCTCTAAAGCATCTTTAACACTTCCTTCTCTCAAATAAACCCTAATCAATAGGTCAAAAACTGAGGGATTTGAATTGCAATGTGAGTATGTCGTCATTAGGGCATCAAAGACAGAATTTGGACCAATACCCATTTGAGCTAACTGCCTTAATATTAACTTGGCATCATCATACATTCTAGCTCTTGCAAGTACATGAGTTGTTAAGCCTAGAATATGAGTTAAATGACGGAGTTCCAAACCGGGCTGTTTCATGATCCAGTTGAGAAATTTTAAAGCTAACCTCCCATGAACAGGCCTAAGCGGAGCTAACTTGTAATCCATGTGATTCAGTGACTCCCAACGGTCTATAGTGAGAAGAGTAAAGACGCTATTTTCCACATCAGAATTCGAATGCGGAGGTTCATGAAGTTTCAATTTTTTGGTTTGATAACTAGAGGAGGCCAAGAGAGAGAAAGCTCTAAATCTAAATGTTGAGGATTTAAGGGGAACTTGGGAGATTCGTTTGGCGGTTGAGGAACCGAAAGAGGCCATCAGTTAATTCGAAGAGCAGCGAGTCTTTCTAGTTTCATTGCCCGTCGCCTGTGTGTTAGAGGTGCAGCAAATTCATTTGAAAAGGATGACAAGTATAAAACGGCAAAAAAGGGAGGGTAATTTGGGCCCGATTTTCAGCATATATCCACTTGCCAAACCCATTACCCACAACTAACCCCCTTTTAAAATTTAAACAATATTGATCGTTTTGAAAAAAAGAAAAATACTGAAATACCCATAGAAATTGAAAAAATAACAACGTCAACAACAGACATTCACCCCCATCCGTGCAAACATCACGACACACGGATCACATCTCAGCAGCCCACCACCACTGGTCGCTTCCGTCGCTGTAGTTGCAGCCTGTTCACCTACATTTGCTGATGGGATATTTTTTTAAATAACTCTTTTTTAAGCTAACTTGATAAATGTAACCTCCTTTTAAAATTTAACTATTTGTAATCCCTTTTACAAATGAAAAGACACTAATATCCTTAGTTTCACTTATTAAAACTGAACACCTTCTTTTGTTTTCCACAGTTTTCATTCTCTACCGTTTTACACAGTTTCACACTACCCAAAATGTACCCATCTTCTTCTTCTTCTCCTCCTCTATGGCCTTCAATGGCTTTATTGACTCCTTCCATCAAATCCTCACTCGTGTCCTTTAAATCAGCCTTTTTGCAAGACAAGTTCTCTTTACAATCCGCAATTATACTTGGGTTTTTCATGAAAACTCACTTCTTTGGTGTTTATGCAAGAGATGCTACGAAAAAAACTATATATGATTTCATCATGAAGGTTATTTATGGGAAATAATGAACTTGCTTGTTATTTTTCTTTAATCAAGTGAAACTTTCTATTATGTAGATTGGTAATAAGTAGGAATAGAATTTTGTGGAATTGGTGCAGTGGAAATATTCTAATTTTGTGGTTGATTTGCCAAGTATGGAATATTTCCTTGGTTTCTAATTGCTTTAGTTTTCTAATTTCTTCTGTTTTGAATCAGTTTGTGGATATTGAATTAGTGTTGATTAAAAAGGGAAATGAATGCTATTGTATCATATTCCAGTCGATTGTTAAAAGATATTTGTACTTGTTATTGTGTTGCTCAATTTGGTAGGGAATAAATGTGATGGACGAGAGTTGTTGGTCTGATAAGGAATATTGCAGAACAACTAAGGTAGAAACAGGAGAACTTATCTCTATATCAAAGTCAGATAAATTGCTTGTCGTTCTTTAAATTGAGTAGTTTGGACAGTTTTAAAATTTAAGTAGTGCAGATATATGAATCAATTCGTAACTTATTATACACTAATGCAGAATTTTTATGTGTTTTTCTAGAATTGGTATTGTCTTTCAAAAACGGAAGCAGAAAGTGAGGCTCTGGAGTTTGGAAAAAGAACTGGGCTTGATGTAGTAAGCATTTGTCCGACCATTATTTGGGGTCCACTTCTGCAATCTACACTGAATTCAAGTAGCTTAGTTTTGGTTAAGCTTTTGAAAGGCAACTAATTCTAGTGCTCCTATACTGGACAATTTATTGTAAATGCATATAGATTTAGATTGTTGGCATGGTAGCATTGTTTTTTGGGCCATGAGGTAGTTAAAAGTTTTTTCTTCTATTTGTGTTTACATTTAACTAGTTCTGGATTGAGGCTCATTCGAGTGAATCATTTGTGTCTCTGTGTGTGATGACAAATATGTGATTTTTCCTTTAAAACGTGATTCCTTGTCAAGTTTAATGTGAGTCAATGACTCAGCATTCCAATTGGGATTTTTTTGGTGATCTAATAGAAGGTTATGAGTCAGTAGAAGACAAGGTGCGGATGATAGTTGATGTGCGTGATGTAGCTGAAGCCTTGCTTTTGGCATTTGAGAAGCCTGATGCAGAAGGGAGATACATTTTCACAGCACACATTATCAAAGTACGCGACCTAGTTAACAAGTTGAAGACTCTTTTTCCTAATTACAACTATCCTAAAAAGTAAGTGAATATTATCAACCCAACCAACTGCTTACAGCATTCATATCATGCTTTTGAATTCAAGCCCAATGATTTTTTATTTTGATTTATTTCGTTTGTTTTCCAGTAATTTATTGACTACCCTATTATAACGTTTGTGCATTGGCAGCTTTACTGAAAGAGGGGAAGAAAATGTTCTGACTTTAGAGAAGTTGCAGAGGTTGGGTTGGAGTTACAGGCCATTGGAGGAGACTCTCATTGATTCTATTGAGAGCTATCAGAAAGCTGAAATCTTAAATTAAATAAAGCAGCAGGCATTTTGATTATGTTTCCTCTTCTATCTGTTTTAGAAGAGGACATATTTAGTTGTAATAACAATTGTATCAAGGTTTGAATAATTGTAATGGAAATGGTTCCGAAATGTAATTATCCCAATGTCTTGTTTGAGATTATATCTGATGTTGGCCTCTGGACTACGTTGTACAATTATTACATGATAAACCTTGTATAACTTGTTCCATATGCAAAGCTGAAGATGACACCCAAGTTTTCACCTTTTTATTCTATGGGTTAGAGTGAAATAATGCAGGGTATGATAATGAAGCGATAAAAATGAATTTGTAATTTTTTTTAAACAGCACGACCTAATCGTGCAAAGTGCCAAAAATCAGTTTTCTACCACGAGCACGACCCGGTCGTGCTCAAAAAATATGAAGTCGTAAAAAAAAAAAGAATATAAAAAATAGAATACAGTTTTCATTACCAGCACGATCGGGTCGTGCAGAAAAACAACAAAATGAAGCGCAAAAAAACACAATAGGCTTTATTTTGTTGTTTTTCTGCACGACTGGGTCGTGCTGGTAGCATGACCCAATCGTGCAAAAAACCAGAATGAAAACTCATTCTATTTTCCAGCACGACCCAGTCGTGCAAAAAACCAAAATGAAAACTCATTCTGTGTTCCAGCACGACCAGGTCGTGTTACCAGCACAACCCAGTCGTGCAAAAAAACAGAATACAATTTTCATTCTGTTTTCTAGCACGACCAGGTCGTGCTACCTGGACGACCCAGTCGTGCAAAAAAACAGAATGCAATTTTCATTCTGTTTTCCAGCACGACCAGGTCGTGTAACCAGCATGACCCAGTCGTGTAAAACAACAGAATGCAGTTTTCATTTTGCTTTTTTGCACGACTAGGTAGCACGACCGGGTCGTGCAACAAAACAGAATGAAGTTTCGATTCTTTTGTTTACATGACCAAAACAGTTTTTGTTCTAGGTAATTAGAGTTTATTTTATAGTTGCTTTTGCTCCATTTTCTTGCTACGCATTGGTTTGTAAAAACACTTTACTTGTTCCGTAAGCAATCATTGTTAAATCTTCCTAAATCTGCCTACGCATGAAAATGGAGCTACTGCAAAACTTTATTCCTAAGCATTTGATGGAATGGTTTAACAAGGCTCCATCAAAGAAATCTGCATATTTTAGATCTCTTCCCTTGAATCTGTAATTACTCATTCCCTTGAATCAAATAATATCAAACAATGGATACGACGAAAATAATATCACCATAGACATGAATCTGCAATTACTCATTCCCTTGAATCAAATATATACATCCGAAAGACTTTTACAAAGGTTGAGAAGAATGTCATGGTTTATAAAATACGGAATTTCAAAATGGTATTGTGACTCATTTCCACGATCTCATATCAAAAAATAGAAATCTGGAGGCTCTATTAAATGATATCGATGGGGAGTAACCACATGTACCTACTGCTTTTTAAAAGCTTTACTTTAAGCAATGGATGATATGTGTGTTGCAATCGTTTATAGATGTGTGTGTTGTAATTGTTTTGTTGGACATGTTAGTGGTTGATGTTGTTGCCTAATGACTTCAATAAATAACATTATTATTAAGTTGTTCTTGTACACCGGTTAGCTATGGCATTGTAATGCAATTTCATTTCTCTTACATTGTAATTTTATATAATATCAATAGAAATGGACAAGAGTGACATCTAAAACAGGACAAAGCATTGTGTAATAGAGCAAATTCTAAAATTTGGCATGACCAGGTCGTTTGTTAAATCTGTTTTATTGCAACATAGTTAAATCAGTTTTAATGCACGAACAGGTCGTGTTCATTGCACGACCTAGTTGTGGAATAGAGTGAAAGCTGTTTTATATGAGCAATCTGCATTCTGCATATGAGCATGACCCGGTCGTGCAGTCAGCACGACCGGGTCGTGCAAAAAAATAGATTGCAGTAAGCAATCTGCATATGAGCACGACCGGGTCGTGCAACCAGCACGACCGGGTCGTGCAACAAAATAGATTGCAGTAAGCAATCTGCACTTGACCACGACCCGGTCGTGCAGTCAGCACGACCCGATCGTGCAGAAAAACAAATTGCATTAAGCAATCTGTATATGAGCACGACCTGGTCGTGCAAAAACCAGATTGCATTAAGCAATATGCATTTTAGCAAGACCTGATCGTGCAGAAAACCAGATTGCATTAAACAATCTGTTTTATTGCACGACCTGATCGTGCTGATAGCACGACAGGGTCATGCAACAAAGCAATGTCCGTTTTGTTGCATTGCTTTGTTGCACGATAGGGTTATGAAACTAAACCGAATCTGCCTTAATGCACGATCCAGTTGTGCAACAAAACAGATTCTATTATGAATTCTGTTTTATTGCACGACTTGGTCGTGCAATAGAGTCTAATGGGTTTGTTGTATGACCCCGTCATGCTGATTGCAATAGAGTGAATTCCGGGCAATGTGCACGACCCGATTACATCAAAACCTTGGCACGACCCGGTCGTGCACAAGGTGAAAGTGGCATTTTTGCACCACCACGGGCGACTTAGCATATTTAAAAATAGTCGTGCAAATAGGAGTACAACGGCCGAAAATAATATAAGAAGTTAAAAAGACGATGTGTTTACAATTGTTATATATACACCTTTAAACTGTGGATGAATTTGACATATAATAACCAAAGTGCTTTAACTATTAAAAAAGTGAAACATGGATACAACGACAATAATATCACCAAAGGTATGACTTTGTAATTACTCATTCCCTTGAATCAAATACATATATCCGAAAGAGTATTACAAAGTTTGAGAAGAATGTCATGGTTTCTAAAATGCAGAATTTCAACATGGTTTTGTAACTCATTTCCACGATCTCATATCAAACATATCTGCCTCCAACTCTTTTGTATAGTTTCAAGCATGGTCTGCATGACGTATAACTTCTCTAGACTCACCAGTAATCAGGCAACGAAGATACATTATAACAAAAACTCCACAATCTCCGCTGCATAAGAAAAGAACATAATGGTTAGTTGCAACTTCAAGAGAGAATATTACCATAAAAGAAACAAGTTTAGTTTTAAATTGGAGTAACCTTAACTGTTGTTGGGGAACACCTTCGACTCGAATAACCGGCCATGGATCTGCATCACTACCGTTGTTCCCATCAATGGCCTGTAGCAATAAAGGAATCATATGTGCATATGACGACATTTGGCTTTGAAATTCATCATCCGCGTATAGGTTGTGGTCCAAGTCATATACATCGATCTTGGACTTCTGAAAAAACACAAACCTGACTCGATTTTGGATCCAACAAGCATTCACTGACAACTTATACTCTCAAAGCCACTATAGTCAGTCATTGTCCTAAGCAATAATATTCTAGCCTAGCAGAATTGTATGAGTTGCGGAGGCTAAGCTAAGCCACATAATAGCACATACCAATAGCTCATGGAATCTGCAACATAAAAAAAAATAAAAAAAATAAAGGGAAGCGGGAGACTCTGATGACGAATCCTATCAATATCTGGGGAAAACGTTATTCACTACATTTATGATAACCCATCAATATTCATAGAGAGACAGCAGCTTTAGTCTTTAGATGCATTTCTGCATAAGGGGTCCATCAACATTAATAGAGAGATAGCAAGAATCTGCCTACTGGCATCACTTAGAACAAAATTTAAGAAATTGTCATAGGGCTAAAAAAGCAACTACACAATGTAAAGAAAAAAGAAGACAACTGCTTAGTATTGGAAAAAGCCCCAAACATTACCAGGAAAATTAAAATAAAACAAAAACAGATTGTAAATTCTTCATGCAAAGAATAGAATACACAGATTACACAACTATGTGGCGATACTGTAGTATTCTACCACAACCAACAATAAGATCTTAAGTTTCATTTATTTCCTGAAAAATAGAGTATTTGCAATTAGAATTAGATCTAGACATGAGATAAGTAAAACCAGGCAGCATATTTAGCATGAATCTCTCTCCAAGAAAGTTAATAAACTTCCAGCATCCTAACTTAATTTGAGGCAATTCGACTGTTCTAAAATGCTAAATGCATCCACTTTTAGTTCAACATAATAGCCCTTGAAAATCAACTCTCAGGAGATAATGGAGTGAGCAAATCACTCAATAATGGTCAAAATTGAATATTATTGCTTGTACTTCCTTGACCAAAAAGGCACACAAGAGCCAGCACAATAACACTAGCAAAAATCCCCATAGCCCAGCAAAACACCACCACCAAAAAGCCTCGTAACCCAACAAAACACCACAAGCAAAAAGCCCCAGCATAGCCGTCTAATGAAAGCCCCAAAACCCCGAACTCAACAAACCCCAATCCACAGAAGTTGCATGAAACAATAATTTCTAGATTTCGTTATAACAATAATAATAAACACTATATCAAGCGTCCAAACCCAGTCCGCGTAATTAAATATACAAGAAATACAAAACATTTAAAGTGTTAATAAAATTGCTCATCAGGAATCCAAACCCAGCAACACCAGTCCTAGTCCGCGACCAGAGCGGCGGAGCAACGCCATGGGTGAGACCAAAGTGGCGACACGATGGGAGAACTACAGCGGAGCAATGCCATGGCCGCAACCAGCAACCTACGAAATCAGTGACACGGGAGACGAACAGCAGCAGAGCGAGGCCACGAGCGCGACGAGCAAGTGACTACAGCGACGGGATGATGAGAGAACGACAGTGGAGTGATGCCACGGGCTCAACCAGCAAGCGACCAACGGGGCAGCACGAGGGGAGAACAACGATGTAGCAAGCCGAGGTCGACGCGATCACAGTGCATGATGGAGCATTATAGCAGCGGAACAAAGACAGCAGCACGATGGAGTTCAGTGAGCGCAGTGGCGGATCGATGGAGACGGAGAAGTTGAGTCAGTGCGTTGTACGGTTTGCATGAATAGGGTTTATGTCTTTCTATTCTTGTTGTCTTTTTTTGGATTGTCAAGGATATTTTCATATTTTTCTTTATTAAAAGAGGTTACTAATAGTTAAAATAGAAAAGGGGGTCAGTTATAGAAAATGAGTGGGAGAGAGGGTCATTTGATGAAAATCGGGCTTTGCTGATTGCGTCCCTCCTCGTGCCTCCGTTAGCCGATGTGCTTGCATCCTGCTCGCATCCGTCGCTGCTTACATCTGGGCATCTGGTGTCGCTCCGCTCCTATACTCCCGTTGTGGTCGTCTCCGTCTTTGAATCTGGGCTTGCTCCGCCGTGCGCTCGTCTGTTGCTCGCCTCTACCACTGCTCGTCTCTACTGCTGCTCGTGTACTGCTCGCCTCTAAGCCTCTACCGCTACTCGCATTCTGATCGCTTCCAGTGCAATGACTTTGAATCTCTCCTCCGCGGCTGTGCTCGCCAAGAAACATTGAGGTACTTCCATTTCTAATTTCATAAGAAACGCTACAATAAATTATTTGTTCTGTTAGTCTAGTCGATAATTGATAGTAATGATATTCTACAGAATAGCACACAAATGTATTACTTCTTGACCTTGAGCATCATATTCTGTAGTTTTACACCATTCAACTACTCTTTGTAATAGCCGTTCTTTTAATTTAGTCCTCAAACTTAGTTCAAACAAACTGTCTTTGGCCTCTGGAAATGAAGTCATGTTGTTTCCAATGGACTTCGTCAAGCATGACCATCTATTGGAAATATCAGAGGTTTTCATAATAAACTTCTTAGCCTCCCTTAAGGAATTTGGTGATGCTTTATTGGATAAAATGTTAGGGGCCTTGGATGTAGAGAAAAGCATATGAGTAATCGTCAACTAAGAATGAAACTCTTCCCACTTAGACTTGTCTTCTGATGGAACTACTAAGTCATGCAAGAAAGGATTACAATACTCAAAATTAAGAATCTGGCTGATGGGTTTATGGCTATCAATAGTCATATAAAGATGTACTATTCTAGCAGAATGTGGTGGTAACAAACAGTGGTACACCCCAAACTGCACAGGCTCTGCTGGGACACATGCATCACCACAGACAAATAACAGATTGAGCTTTGCAACATATAAATAATCCTCATGAAAATTTCCAGTGACAAGAATTTGCAGGAAAAAAAAAGATAAATGAAGGTGAGCTTTAACCCAACTAAATCAATAGAGAAAAATTACATTCACCATGGTGGGAATGAACATTAAGTTATCCTCCATCCCAACGTAACAGAAAGCAGAGATTCCATTAGGCTCATAAGACATTGGCCTCACAGTTCAAATAAGATTATGAAAAAACCACCTACAATTCAAGTCTATGAGGTAAATATTCTCAAATATTTCCCACCATACTTAGGAGAAAGGATTCCTTTCAACTGCCCTTTAAGTACATGCTCTTAGTCCAGTTAATTCATGATGAGATGCATCAGCCTATTCTATAGACTCAAGTCATTCCGTTAAAACACAATTTCTTTTTTTTTAAAGTGTGTTATGAAGTATAAAAGGAATTCTATAACAATCCAACAACCCATCATAATTCGTGACAGTTGACAAGATTTGATTTTCTCTTCTTTTTTTTATATGCTTTGTCTGTATTTCTATTTCTCCTTTTCATTATCTCTTTAAGATGATTCCTTGCATTGTAACATAATGTGTTACATAATCTTTCAAGACACAATTACATATATCGAGGGTGGAGAGTGATAATAGCATGAACGGAAAATGCATACATCTTTCTTCATAGGCAAATATAGCTCAAATTGTGTAAGGCCAGAGCAATTAAATATGTAAAAAACAGTAATTTTACTATTTATCTTTGCCTAAATGTTCTGTTCTGATTCATAAGTATATTATCCATGCCTCTCAAACACCCATGCTTAACGTTTACTTATTTTTATTTCAAGAAACAAAAAGATGCAGGCTAACAAAGAAACAATTTCCCATCCAATCAGCTGAGAAAGAACCACCAAACATGACAAACACTTCAGAACATTAACTTCATAATTAATTTTTTCTTTTTATCGCAAATTGGAAATGGCAAAAGGCTTGCAATAGAGATTAATGAACCTTCAACTTCTCAAGATGGAATGCTGGGTTGCTTCACTGATATAAGCTTATTCATTCTTTCCGCCACTATGGCCAATGAAATTTGCTTCATCATTGATAGATGAGCACACATTCAGGCACAAGTGGGACTGTTGTGGTGTACTAAGATTGTTTTTTATGCAAGAAAACTCTTATCCGCTATAATGCACAGCTTAATAAATTTGATTGCCATGATGGTTAACTGTTTTGTTATTAATTTTTTTTAAGTGTCTAGATTTCAAAAAATTATGTATCCGCAACTTTTCTTTTTTTCATTATGACTTTAACTCTATGTGTTACCTCTATGATACAGGGATAGATAGAGGAATTACACGTTGAAATGTCTGTTTTATGTGATCACACATATTCCACTTAGCATCCCAGAAAAGGTTGATCTTGTTGTGCAGGCACGTCATCCAGATTCTTACTTGCTTGTTGTATGTAACTAATTCCCTCCATTTGGTTTTGAACAACTACTCTGTTTTCTTTTTGTTTACTTATTTATTTATTTATTTGTCCTAAAGCATATACAAGATTATAACTTGAGTGCTATGTCAAGTTTTAAGCAATTGTTTTATTTATTCTTACTCTATTGGACAGATTATTGATATACATTGTTACATGTGAAGGGCTTTTGCAGAGATGGTTAAAACAAGGAAAAACAAGGTATCCACTACGAGGGGAACGAAGAAAGAGAAAGAAAGTAAGGTATCAAGGAAGAAACGAAATACACAAAAAGAAAGGATACTGATAGACGATGAAAGGCCACACGAAGAAACGATTATTGATGAGGTAGGTTGGAAGACCCTTTATTTTCAAAATATTTACACATAGTTATCCTTTGATCTTATTTCAGTACTCAATATTAACGAAATGGTATCATCCTTGCAGCCCAAAATCAAAGACATAGATTTTTTTCCTACAAAGATAACCTGTAGGTCAAAGATCAATGAGGTCTTACACAACATTTGGGAAACTCTTTCGAAGACTCAAATGAAATTGTTCAAGGATTCATGCTGCAGCCATGTTCTAGACATGCAACAAATACAATTTGCATCATGCATTTGCCACAACATGCTTTTGAGGGAAGTGAACAGTGACGATGATGGTATGACCTTTCTTGTTAATGGAAAGAATGTTACATTTTCATCGAGAAAGTTTGCATTGGTTACGGGCTTACGGTTCGGTAATTTTTCAAGTTATGATCTGCGGAAGATAGTCCCTAAAAAGAAAAGCTTGTGTCATGGTCTACTTGGTGGAAGAGTTAGGTTCAACCATGGGGAACTAGAAACGGCATTCCTACAAAGCCCCGATAATGATAACATGCTAAGAGTGAAATTAGCAATGTTGTATTTCTTGGAGTGTGCATTGTTGGGTAAAGAACCAACAACTAAGATTAGGATTGAACATATTCATTTGCTTGATGATATCAATGTGTTCAATGCATATCCTTGGGGCCAAAAATGCTTCGATATGACAATAAACAGCATGAGAAAGAACATTCAGGATCGACTTAGCAAGTGGAATGCAAAGAAATTGAAGAAGAGCACACACAAAGACTATTATAACTTACATGGTTTTCCATATGCATTTCAGGTAAATGTGTTGTATCGTTTTCCCTTTTGTTGTCCTTTGTTTAATATCTTATATCCTGATGACATCTTCTTTCTGTGTAATAGGTGTGGGTTTATGAGATATTTGACCAATATAATCCTAGACTGGCAATTAAGTTGGAAACAGATGGTGCATTCATTCTTAGGTGGATTACAAGAAGTTACCACACCAATAAGGAAGTGCAGGAGATCATTTTTCGTCCAAGTTAGGTATGGACTTATGAAATAAATATGTTTGTATTTCAAGTAAGATGCATAATACATATGATAACCTTTCGATTTATGTACATTTCATAAGTTGAATCTGAAACTCATTCTCCCGCACAACCAGGTGAGTCCCCTACACCATACACTTTCACATTTTTACATTGTGGAAAACTAAAGATTAAAAAATCAAGGTTTACACTTCAACACGATTCAGGTGAGGGGGCAAAAGATCAGCATACGGCAGAAGATGGAGCCACGTCGCCTCATAAAGAAAATGACAATACACCTACCACTTCACCTTGTGGAGGGGATATCATTCATCATAGACCAGATATGCACTCAAGTATTGAGGAATGATTGGATCGCATGGTAATATTTAGCATTCCTAATTTGCTTTTTAACCTTATTGTTTTACTATTGCATAGAACATTTATACTTCACTCTTGTCATGATTGTTTTATAGAATGAGAAGATTGTCCACATAGAGGGTGAGATAGGCTATCTTCGGACCACATAACATAATAGGGAGGATGACATCACCAAACGACTTGATCGGATAGAGAACTCGATTAATCAAATCTTTTCATTTCTACAAGTTGGATACGGAGATTCAAGATAGCAGTTTTCTTTCTTATTTCTTGTGTTAGGTGGAAACAAAATTTAGCGTCTCATGTTATGTTATTGATTACAGGTTTTTGATGACTCCTTGACTACTCCGTTGAGAGAGTGCCATAATGAAAATACATTGGGGGAGCCAACCGCCGAATACACTACCACTCACGATGTTGATGTCGTCAATATAGTTTCAGAACCCAAACATGAGAAGAATACCCACCATCGACATCTCCTGAACAAGTAGGAGTTATTCGTGAGGAATAATACAACCCATATAAGATTCCCGCCCACACATGCATGTCCCCACCAGATGTCACTGTTATAAGTGACAGACAAAAGGTTTACTTGCGTAAGTGGCCAATGACACGTGCAAAATCTTGTAGACCTCCTTACACAAATCCATTGCAAAAACACAAACCGGAAGATAAGGAAACCTTGAAAGAATTGAATACTTGGCTGCGTCACAAAGAAGAGGATGGAAAATTATAAATGGGGATCATCCTTCCATTACTGATGTGTCAAAAGCACATTAATGTTCTCATAAATTGCTTTTCTTTTAGTGTTGAACTAGGTCCAATGCTTAGTGACAAGAAGTTCTTTAGAACTATCGTCAAACCTAGAGATTGGTTGTCTGATTCAGTTTGTATGGAAGTCAACATATTAGTGCATGTCATTTATAAGCTACTTTCAACTAAAATGTTTTCATGATCACAGCATATAGATGTCGCATTTTGGTTCATAAAGCACAGATATGCAAATCAAAGTGGTCTATATGCAATAATGGATTGTTTTTTTAAGGTACGTATGTAATCATAATGACGTGATTAGGAAGAAATCATGATTTATTGTGTGTATTGATTAACTACCCTGTGTGATGTGCAGCGAATCTTGTCCACAAAATTCTCATTATTTGAAAAACAACAACCACTTTGGTCTGAGAATGATAACAGATGCATCCAATATGCTAAAGGTGAAAGCAAATTTGAAGGCATGTGATGGTTGTGTGTGGAGAGGGTGAGTAAAAAAAATATAGCGCCACTTCATATCTATAAATATGCTTGTTTTGTGATTATGTCTCACATGACTTGCCTTTTATATGTTTGGTCGATTCTTAGGTTTTCATTCCAATAAATGTTGGGTGAATTCATTGGGTGTTGAGAGTTGTTAACGTGAAAGAAAGCAAAATCGATGTATATGACTCGGACCACAATCTATACACGGATGATGAATTTCAAAGTCAAATGGCACTATATGCATATATGATTCCTTTATTGCTACAGGCCATTGATGGGAAGAACGGTGGTGGTGCAGATCCATGGCTGGTCATTCGAGTTCAAGGTGTGCCCCAACAACAGATAATGTGTCACTCCAATTTATCATTAAACTTGTTTCTTTTATCATAATATCCTTTCTTGAACAAGTAACTAACCATTATATTTTTTTCTCGTGCAGTGGAGATTGTGGAGTTTTTGTTATATTGTATCTTCGTTGTTTGATTACTAGTGAGTCCATGGAAGATATACGTCATCCAGACCACGCTCGAAACTATAGGAAGGAGTTAGCGGCAGTTATGTTTGATATGAGATCGTGAAAATGAGTTGCTACACCATGTTGACATTTCGCATTTTACAAACCATGACAAAATGGACCTTTTTTTGAGTTTGGTGACACTCCATCAAAAAGTAACCTGCATTATGTTTTTGCAACTCCTCTCAAACTCTGTAATACTCTTTTGGATATATGTATTTGATTCAAGGGAATGAGAAATTGCAGATTCATATAACCTTTGCTGATTTTATCGTCTTTGTATCGATATATAAGTTATTGAATAGTTGTAACATTTTGATAATTATATGTCAATTTTTTTAAGTCTCTTGGCTTCTGCTTACTAATGGCAACTGATAGTTGGCAGGCACTAATAAATCGATTACCATAGGGTAACTATTTTAAATCTACAACTTTGCACAACCACGTCGTGCAAATTTTCCATTTTCACGTTTACTACACGACTGGGTCGTGCAAAATTTTCGGTTTCATATTTGTGCACGACTGGGTTGTCCAACACTTAGTGGTTTTGCAGTTGATTTTATTCACTGCACGACCTAGTCGTGCAACAGAACCGATTTCACTTTGTTGCACGACCTGGTCGTGCAATTAGCATGACTAGGTCGTGCCAAATTTTCGACTGTAATTTGTGCACGACCAGGTCATGCAATTTGTACGACTGGGTCGTGAGACACTTAGTGATTTTGCAGTTGATTTTATTCATTGCACAACCAGGTCGTGCTGATAGCACAACCCAGTCGTGCAATAGAACCGATTTCACTTTGTTGCACAACCTGGTCGTGCCAAATTTTCTATTTTAATTTGTGCACGACCAAGTCCTGCAAGTACCACGACTTTAGTCGTGCTAATTGATTGTGGAGTTTTTTCCTAAGTTTTTTTTTTACTACCTGACCGAGAGATAGTTGTACTTAACAATTTTACACGTCCGGGTTGTCCATGTAGTGGTGCAGAAAATAGTGATTGTTTTCTTAATGTATCGATTCATTTGCTACACGACCACGTTGTGTAAGATTTCACAACTCATTTAGATGCATGAATGGGTCTTAAAGTACGAGGACATGGTCGTGGAAAGTAATAGAGCAAATATGTATGCTGTTCACAACTACTGCACGACTTGGGGGAGCGAAAAGCCACAACTCGTTACTTGATAGGATGGGCACGAACACAGTGTAGTTGTGCGATGCAGTTGTCCTATTTTAGATGTTACTCATTTGTATTGATATTATAGATAATTACAATTTAAGAGAAATAAAATTGCATTACATTGACATAGCTAACCGGTATACATGAACGACTTAATAATAATTTTGAACATTGAAGTCATTAGTCAACAACATCAACCACTAACATGTCCAATCAAACGATTACAACACAAACATCCATTCCTTCAAGTAATGCTTTTAATAAGCAGTAGCAACATGTGGTTGTTATCATATTCATGATGTGGTTACTCTCCACACAGCATGTACGAAGCCCAAGCTCTTATACCTTTATGCACGATATCATATATTATGCCCTAAAATCACAAAAATAAATGAGTAATTGTTAATTATAAACACGGTGACTATGTTAACTCATTATAAAGACAATATGTAGACAATAAACGTATACCACCAGTATCATTTGATAGAGCCTCATGATTTCTTTAGGTTGACAGCGGATTCATCGAACGGCATGTCTTTCGATTATGACTTGTGCCACCACACCTCCCGCATTTACGTAATGTCTTTTCTTCACCCAACGACGGAATTCGATTCTTTTTTTGCTGCCCCCGTCCGTGACATTTCGCAGGGGTAATATCATCTGGGATGTCCTACTCCTCAGACGAACCAAGAAGATAGATAGCCTCCGCATATGCAGCTACTAGGACTTCAGACTTATAAAAGAGATGACTAAAATTATAGACTGATAAGTTACGAACTCTACGCACTGTAATAACATGTTTGCATGGTAACTGTTCAACCTGGAATTCTCAGCAGCTACATGTTCTTGTATGCAAGTCTACATGACCATCTAAATATCCATCTTTAACAGCAAACTCGTGTAGGCTAATTGGTACTACTCTATAAGAAAGGCCTTCCTCGTGCCTATTCTTCAATTTTTTTTCAGCCCATGTTGTTAGTGGAGTTGTCATGTTAATTGCCTACTCCCTACGTGTACAAAACCATTTTTGCAACACCTCTGATACAATATGATCCACTAGCTTCATAATGGGAAACTCTCGTGCTTCCTTAAGAACACCATTCAGGTACTCTACAATATTGGTTGTCAAAATACTATACCTTCTACCATCAAAATGCGAACGAGCCCACTTGGCAGACCCAGCTTCGTGTAGATAGTGTGCAATACGGTGGTCGATACCATTGATTTGTCGCATTAGATCCTCGAACTCACATTGACGATAAACTTTGCTGGCTGTAAAGAAAATATCACTTATAACGACATCTTTGAATTTGGCCCTAAGGTTTTGTGAAATATGATACACACAAGCACCATGTTAAGCATCAGGAAACGCTTTACCCACCCCCTTGCCTATGCTTTTATGACGATTAAAGATTATCACAAGATCCTCAACAGTATCAACAGCATCTTTCAATTTGGTTAAAAACCATTCCCACGATGCATCATTTTCGGAGTCGACGACAACGCCAAATGCCAAAGGATAAATTTGATTATTACCATCCATTCATGCTGCCACAAGCAGGGTGCCTCTATATTTGCCCTTCAAAAAAGTCTCATCTACAGCAATAACAGGCCTTATACAAATTCTAAAGCCAAGTATGGAAGCACCCAAGGCAAAAAAGAAATATAAGAAATGGTCATGTGAATTATATGAGTGATAGTGTCGTGATTACGCTCCTCTAACATTTGACAATAACTTGGCAATAACCTGAATGAATCTTCTGGTGAACCCCGAACCAACTCTAACACATGCTCTCGCGCTCGCCATGCCGTTCCATAAGAAATATGAATTCTAAACTTTTTTGCTACATCATGTCTAATATCATTAGGCCTATAAGTTACTCCAATATCATTGTACTTCTCATAAATATCCATAGCAATTAACTTTGATGTAGCTTGACGATGATCTCGCTCAAGAATGTTAAGAGCACATGTATGTGTGTAACAAAACTTTTTCACCTTAAAAAGATCACAATTCTTAAGTTCCATAGCACGAAGTCGCCACTTGCAAAATTTATCTATACATGCTATCTTGTAAAGGGTTTTGCTGGACTTTTGTACCCTATGCTAATCTTATTCTGCAAATCACTCTTATTCTGGAACACAGTGCTCACATATACATCAATGTTACTATCAGAAAGTCTAGATGATGACCCAACATTAGAAGATGCAAATCGAATTTAAATTACTCCCCGGATCATGAGATTCTGGTGATTGGACATGATCAAAATTTTGAAAATCATCCACGTGGTTAGCATCGAGATCATTATTAACTAATAGTTCTTCCAGCACATCATCTTCATTAATAGTAGATAGAATTGCATGACAACGTTCTTCTGGGTATGTTGCGGGAATACTAATAGAAAATTGGTTACTACCCTCCCTCGAACCCATACAATTTTCAATATCAATTTCATGTGAACGGGATTCAACAATTGTGCATAACGAGATCCTATTTGAAGGGTCCACACTGAGATTATCTTCTAAAAAATATTTTAAATCATTATCACTTTCTACTATTGATGAAGAAAGTAGAATATGTGCCCTTAACATATCTTGTAATGAAAAGGTATTTTTCTCTAATGATTTATTGGTGACTCCAGAAACTTTACGAACTACCTCTTTATAAATTATAAATTGAATTTACTTTTAGATAAATATTAATAAAGTTAAAACCCTTGAAATGTCCTTTTAAGGTTTATTCGAAATCCTTCTAGTCCACAAGTTATTTTAGACCTCACTTGGTTTTTACTTGCTTGCCAACAAGAGATGGATAAGTCATTCAAACGAAAATCCGCGGACCAAAAGAGGTTGAATTTGAATTTGGGCATATCAATCAATCATCAAAAATATTGCAAATGTATATATATATATATATATATATATATATATGTATATGACATAATATATATACTTGGCCGAAAGGTTTAGAATACTAAAACTCAAATGTATAAACCATTCAATACAATCAAATCTCTTTTTCTACTACTTTATTCATTTGATTGCCCTCTCAACAAGGCTAACGAAACAAAAACCTAATGAGTATGAACAATGTTATGACAACCAACCCTTCTATACGCTCCCTCCACTTCCAATCTATTGACTGCCTTTCGAAAAGAGAGAAGTTGAATATTCTCCAGCCTAGTGTTGTTAATAATAAATTGCTTCCCCTTCGTCCAAAAAAACATTACCGTTGCTGCTGCTAGCCAAGCGTGCTCCATGAAATTGAGATGATGATGCCAGGAATCCTTTCTATGATCTGATTTTGGCCCTTCCCGAATTTATTAATTTACTTCTGTCCACCCGACTCACTAACCCTCTGCAGTCAAATTAAAAATATTAAAAATAAAAAATTGGTTAGGAATTGGATATATCAACTTCACGTTATTCTCCAATACTTGCTAGGTGCACGAGTGCAATGTAAGCTCTCTTCGCTAATCTCAGAAACAGCACATCCAGACAAATCAGAATGACACTACTCACCGAGTCCGTGCTGATACAGTGTCTCCACACTATACTATTATATTAAACACAATCAAGTAAAATTCCAGTTTCACAGGACATCCATCCATGTTTGCTCACTTTAAATAAATGAGAAGATGATTATCTTGCATAAACGTCTGCTCTTAAAATCTCAAATTGTATCGAGGCCTGGTAGTACATACAGGTTACCCTCTCATGTGTGTGTGGTCCAATGATCGTTGTGATATAAGATAAAAATTAAATCTCTGGAACTCATCAAGAACTTAACATGTAAATTAACAATAAAAGAACAGAAAGACGTCTTACTAACATGTACGATAGAGATTCGAAGTTGGATTGCTGGCATTGCTCAAGCAACACTACCACTTCAAATAATTTGTCAGCCAAAGCCAAAACCTTCACTGCCTTCATGTATAGCAAGCAACAATCGCTCTTGAAGCTGATCCTTAGAGGAATACTCAGGAAGATCTAGTTGATTAAAGCTGGAAAATGAAAATTAAATTTGAGAAGATATCATAATTCTTAGAAACATCTTGCCTCCTGAACACAGAAGAAACATATTAATAGGCATGCACCAAGCAATCTTAACTGACCATGTATGAGCTGAGGGCAGCCTCTCAGGAGCTCCATACGCCTTGTGAATCTGAAACTTTTGGGGGCCAGAGATACCTTGCAAAGCCTTGAAACCCTCCAATGGAACCTGAAACCAATAATAACTCAATGTAATGGCTTAAAATCAGAAACTATAATCAAGAGTACCTCGTGTTCCTACTCTAAGAATTTACTGCATTTACCCTTCAAACATTGCATATGCCCAAAATCATTTGTTTATCCAAAAAAAAAAAAAAAAAAAACCAGCATAAAAGATACTTATCCTAAATCTAGATCAAATTTTTGCAAACAGCAAAAATAAGCATTTTAAAGTAAATTCTGCCATCCAGACTCTTCAGTCCACATACTTTCTAACATCTAGAAGGTGAAAGCCTACATCATTTATTGATAACTTTCAAACCATTTTTTGTTACCTTTGAGGTCCCACTGACAAATTGCAGCAGTCTAGCCATGTCTTCCTTGTTGAAAGATTTAACAACCTCCCAAAACCACTGAACAACATTTGATGCTGCTGTGTAGCCCGTGTACTCCGTATTGGCCTTCAGATCATCCACTGAAAGGACAGAAATATCACTTGAATTCTAAAAAGAATTGCAAGTAAATCACACAAATTTAGTAGAAATATAGACAATCCAACTCACAATCTATTTCAGGAAGTCCGCTGATCAGTAGCTCTAACTCTTTATCATTAAAAATTGAAATAAGTTCTCGCGGAACCAATTCATTGAAACCTTCCAAGAAGGAATTGATCTGAGGACGAATGGCATTTGTCAAGATATGATCAGCCACAAGGTCTACATACTCATGCTTTGTTTCTTCAGTAACCCTTATATTTCTTCCTCCAGGTTTAAGCTCATAATCAGTAACCTGTTAAAAGCAAAACATCAAAAACAAAAACTTAGTATGAAATTAAAGATGTCTCAAAAACTTTACAAAAATAACAGAACAACTCACTAAAATATCAGCTAGAAAATCTCAGCAGAATGGTTAAAAACAAAGCAGCTTAGATGAACTAATTTATAAAAATAAAATTGAAAAAAAAAATACAAACACATTTCCATACCTCAGTTTTCTCATAAAGGATATGCTTTTCTTCATCCGCATCCATACTGAATGTCAAGTCAGGAATATCACTTACATCATTCTGAAATATAGAAAAGAGGCAACAAAATGTCATTCTTACAGTTATTATTCTTGCTCCACAGACAAAAGCCTGACCCAAAAAAACCACAGATGAATTTTTCAAGAAAACACTAGACTGGGAAATTATGTCCACTAACCTCCAGCATCCACTTCAAATTCTTGTAATAATCGGGGTCAACAGCCTCTATGTCATGGTAAGTCACCTTCACACCAAGAATGTGCTTGTAGAAGGACCTAGTGAAATGAACATCCAAAAGTTGGCCATCAAAGAGAGCTTTAGCAACCTGCGAAAAAATTTAAAGAATTAAAAAAAAAATCATGGCAAAAATCATCAATCTGACTTGATAATCAACACAAAGAACATCTAACTCGAAACTTCATCAATTCAAGAGGATTACCACGCGGCCAACAAATTTGAAGTAGGAAAGATGCTCAGTCTGATAGACAGAATTGGGGTTTGGTTGAAAAGATGCATTGTTTCCTACAGTGGTGAAAAGCAATGCTCCTTTGTCAAATATGACTCTTGACAGCAACTGATACCATTCCCTCGTAAGACCCCCAGCATCAATACCCTCTTCACCCTGGAAATGAACATTCAATCTTCCCTTCAAATCTTGAGTTGACCTCATCCGCAACTGATTGTATGAATCCTCTAAAACATATGCCCGCCGAACACTAATTCGCAGAGGGCCTGAGAGGTGTTGTTCATGCTGCTGCCTTATTCTTGAGCGGAAATATGCTCTCTTGTTGTCAAAGTCAATCAGCCTGGGTGCCTTCAGCATCATAGAAAGTGATTTCTCCAGCAAACTAGAATTCTGTCGGATAAAAGCATTCAAAAGTCGGCGATGCTTTTCAGCAAACCTTGCAAAGGTGACAGCACCATCAAGCTTTCTCTGAGAATCGTCACTACATTTTGTGGTTAAGGATGATGAGCTCCCACCAGATTCTTTGACTTCTCTTGCAGTTACATTTGCAAGATCTTGCTGGATCATGGCATGGTTTGCTTGTAGCTTTTCACACAAAACAAAGAAAGCCTCGATGAAAGGCAGGAGTTTCTGTGTTCCTGGAGGAAGAGGTGACGTATTCGAGGCCCCCTGTACTTGCTCCCCAACATTTATATTTGGCATGCTAGGAGAGAAGGAGCTCTGACCCAGCTGTGTTTCAGTCATACTGATACAGTCGCTCAATTCTTGCCATAGTGGCTCCAGTGCAATATTTAGATTCCACATAGTAGCTTGTTCCTCTTTCTCTCCATCATTCACCTCAACTGCACTCTCACTAACACTGGAAGACATGAGTGAGCTAAGTGCCTGAAGCACACGTAAAATTGCAGCCCCAGCCATGGAACCAGCACTGAGACCCAGCATATGTGTATCCCTCAATGTCACAAGCTCATTGACAGCTGAACTGCTCAAACCATGAGCCAATTCTGAAAGCTTCAAAGTAAAGAACTTCCGATGGGGTACAGCAACAGAAGCCAACTTCTTCAGCACCTCACCAGCTAACGTATAAACTTTATCTGACAGCCTAAACAAGTTATTAAAACAAATAAGTAATTCAACTAATATCTCACTTGCATTGGAGAATAAAAGAATTAACAAGACAAAGAAGATAGAAGTTATGAGAATAGGAAGTAGATACACGCTAACAAGAAAAACTAGTAACGTATTTTACCGAAGTGCTAAATGAGTTACAAACCAACTTAAGCTGCAGAGAATTTTTAATATATTCAAAGAATAGAATCAGAATCCATAGCACGAAAAGTACCCCTCACAACCAAGAAGGCTGCACAGATTGCACAAATCACGTTGTGGCAGTTGCAAGAAAATATCAAATATATCTATGCTCCTCTTTCCATCAGAAGTAGAAGAGTTGGCACCAGCATGTTTATCCTCTTGGCTTGATGCTGCCTCAGCTGGAGAAGGATCTTTTTGACCATCACCGGAAGCTTCATCTATTGATAGTTTTTGGGAATTCTCGGTTGCTGATTCAGATTGTGACCGACTTTCTAATTTTGATGCTGCTGTATGAACAATTACTTGAAGCAAATTCATGACCTGAACCATTAGGAATAATGTACACATAGAAATTAGAGAAAGACTGATCTAAGGACAACATAACCATACAATTCAAAATTATAAAAATATTATAGCCCAGCCTATTGCACAAACTTTAAGCAAGAGAAGAGTCCAAGATACAAACTGATTCACTTGGATAAATATTTTACCTGCTCAAGATGTGCAGTGCTGCGTAAAAATAGAGGTCGGTTCAAGAGTTTCAATAAAAGTATTAAAGGAACGTGCCCATCCTGTAATTTGCTCAATGGTTCTGAGGAAGCTTCTACATCCACAATTTTCTCCTTCCCTTTATCCTTAGTTTCAGAATATTTTGGAGGTGCAGGCTCTAGAGAGAATGAAGCATCAAAGTAGAACAACATATTGGCAACAGCAGTATGGTTTGTAGCTAAATAAGTCATAATCTCAAGTATTCGACGCAACACCAGTGGCGGAAGACCTGTTAGGAACCAAAAGGAAAAAAAAAATGATATAAGAAATTAATATGTTAAACTCAAAATAATTAATATACTATTTACCATAAGAGAGATGGAAGTAATACCATCCAACAACTGCGAACGGCCATAAACAACATTTGACTGACAACCATAAAGCCTCTGAGAATTAATTGTTGCCAATCCACTAACTGAACCTTCAGCCTCAGGTTTAATCATATCAAGCAAAAGATGAACCAAAGTTGCCCTTGTAACACTATGTGCACAAAGGTTTAACAGCAGCCTCTGCAGAAGACCTTTCCCAAGGGGCTAACCAACCACACAGAAATATTATAAAACACAAAATCAGCAGAATTATCATAATGGTGCAGAAAAAAGATGCTATTAATGAGAAACTTTTTCATCTTCTGATTGCGACCAAAAAAAAAACAATTCTTCAGAGACACTGAAATTTCTTGAAAAGTATGCAAAAAAGCATTAATATGGTTCTTGTTGTTCTTCGTTCTTCAACACAAATTTCTTAGAATCCAGATAAACACCAAGCTTTTGTTTCTAACAAGAGTTAATCCACAGAGCAATGTTCTAAAAAACTTTCCTCAGCTCACAAGACTAAAGCCAGTTAATCATATGATAGAATATACCATTACCTGTGCTAACCTTAGAAGTCGAATCAAGGCTTTCAATGCATTTGCGTCCAACAGTGGCTCTCCTTCAATTTCCTTGACTTTCAAGCTATCAAGAGCAGAAGTTGCTCTCCTACCTCCTATAGTAACTCCAACACCCCTGTCCATTACAGTCTGCCTATCAAATCCCAGACCATTCCTTCGACTGTTTAACCTGTGGCCTCCCCCGAAAAGACTACGAGCCTGATAATGACTCATTGCTCTGTCCCTTAACATTTGAGCTTCAGCAAGTAATGGGGAAGGTAAAGCTGACAAAACTGCTTCTGAAGATGTCAACAGTACCTAGAACAAAGCAACAGCAGACAGGTTTATTGCAGCCCAAATAGTAACAGATAGTACAGATCAAAATGCAAACCTCTTCTCGCAAATCAGCAGGAAAAGTAGCAATGATTGAAGCATTGTCCATGTCAACTGGTTGTCCTTCTCCCTGTTGTGCTAACCTCTGTGCTCTTTGTTGAGCCAAGACTTCTGCCTGGATATCTGGAGGAAGGGCAGCTAGGAACTCAGGATCTATGTCATCTGCTGAAGGCGGTGTATAAGTTGGAGGTTGAACAGACTGTGCTTGCTGGGAAGCTAGAACTTCAGCCCGTAGGTCTTCAGGCAGTGCCTCTAAGAAGGTAGGATCAATTGCACTTGCACCAGGAGCCTCATTAACACTAGTTTGATCATTCTGCATAGTGTCCTGAGAAGCTGGAGCATTCTGCCTGGATGATGGTGTATCAACACCTTGTTCAGAAGTAGGAACAGATTGTTCGGTTTGATTTCCTTCAACATCAATAGCATTCATATCAACATCAATATTTGCATGAACTGAAGAAGCTTGAGCATCACTGGGATTAGGCATCTCCAAACCAGAATCCACCACCACACGAGTACCAGCCAGATCATCTGTTCTTAACAATCCATCACAACTGATGGCCTGAACTGACGCATCATGCACATCTGTGCACACTTCAGAAGCACCTTCATGTTGCTGATCAGCATGCCTGTCTGCAGCTGAGTTGACAAGATCTGGAATTGTCTCTAATTGATCAGCTGAAGCACCATTACCATCCCCAATTTCCATGTTATCCTGCCCATTAGGTGTAGTGTTCAAAGAAAGTGGCTGAATAACCATATGATCATCTTCAACAACAGTCTCATTGATTTGCTCCCCCATTCCAACCGTTGGATTTGAATGGTAATCTACTGTTTCATCACCATTTTCTTGATGCTGACCTTCATTTTGCTGACTACCAACATTTTCACCCTCTACTACTGCTAGACCATCCATGGTTGGAGGGGCATCAGATAACTGCCCCTCCTGCACTCCTGAATTCTGGGACTGCCTTTCAGCCACATTGTTGACAGGAGATACAGTGCGCAACTGAGACACAAAGTGTTCTTCTATAGCCTGTGCAATAGCAGAAGCTTGTGCACCTGCTTGCGGCTGACCATCATCAGTCCACCGACCATCACCCAACCCTCTTCGTCCTGAAATATGCAATGAGTCCATACCCACAGAATAATCAGTCAAAGGTGGGGGTGCCGCACCACCCAAACGTTCACCAAAAAGACTACTTGTCACATGATCATATGGAAGAACTGGAGCATCAAACATGTAGAAGTGAGCGACATCAAAACTCCCAGATGATAGAGCTTCTAAATCCCTAGATGAATTCCCACCTGATGACCAAATTGAGACCACGTCCCCAGAGTGTGATGGCCTTGAGAGGAGAGGATGCTGGAACCCACTTGCTTCTGTAACAGACCGCTCGAGGGCAGCCCTAGCACTCTGACGCCGACGGTCGAAACTTAAAGGCCTGCTGCGAATACCAAAAAGATCATCCACATTCACCCCTTCAAATGGTTCAGCGGTGACATCAATGAGACCACTTGCAGTCCCAGGAGGCTGCCCAAGTACCTGCAAATGATCCAGCCCGTCAAGGGCCTCCCTCCACCGCACCTCTATAACTCGGTTCTCATGAAAATCATCATCTTCTTCATCCATCATCTCATCATTGTAGTCATCTCCCAAGCCAGTATCATCATGGTCATCCACATCAGTATCAGCTAAAGACATCATGGCCGCACCATCTTCTGCTATATCCTCGTCCTCATCGTCCCCGTCATCATCATCCTCGTCATCCTCACCTTCATCTCCCATGTCATCATCCTCATCACCCATATCATCATCTGCCCTGTTCTCAAGATGAAAAGTCATCTCAATTTGGTCAGTGTTGTTCAATACACCACCTTCATCCATGTCTTCACGCATGAAATCCATACCAAGCTCCATAGGTGGGTTAGTATTTGTTGCATCTTCCACTTCTATTCCCGTATCTTGCTCAGCAGACTGGTTTGCATTCACTTCGTGGTTTCCCTCACTTTGACAATTACCCTGACGCTGCTGTTCATTCTCTACAGCATCTGTCACTTCCTGTTGATTGCTTCTACTCTGATTATGCTCTATAGTCTCAGCAGCCGAAGCAGTTACCTGATCATCATGTCTTCTGTTTGACCCCATCAATTTTTTTTTGCTGCCTCCTTCAGATTTAAAAACCTGCTCACTGGCATTAGCAGCCCTTGTTAGGCTCTCCAGAGCCTTCAGTATAAGGTTCACAGTTTTGGGGGCATCAGGATAGTCCAAATCAATCACTTGAAGAATGCTGGTAAGGCATTGAACCATTCCACCATCAATCATGCTCTTTGCTATGTCTGGGGAGCACCCAGGACCAGGTAAATTACTGGATGATGAATTTTTTGACAAAATTGAATAGGCCAAATCAACAAAAGCAAAGACCCTTTTATCAGGTAACAAACTGCTCTTAACTGAATTGCTCTCCAGGTTTGACACTGAAGATAAGGCTTTTACAAGTTCATTAATAACTCGCTTACGCCCTTCACTGGAACGACCACAAAGCACCACCAGAAACCACGAAGCTTTTTCAGACAATTTGTCTCTCCATTCATCAGGTCCAGCCGATTTATCAATAGATAGTGGAAGCAGCCAATGCAAAACATGATGAATAATTCCATGTCCGGAACCATCTAACTGGTTGTGTCCTCTAAGTTGACACATCTCCAAGTCCCTTCTCAGTATAACCCCAACTGCATGCACATACATAAGAAGAATATCACTCAATAACTTGAGGACAAACGTCACCTTAGCAAGTCCTGCAGATCTTTCCGAATCAGTCTTTGTTTTCCTTGTCTCATCAACCTTTGACTTACCCTTCACCTTTGTAGCAGGTTCATCTACCTCCATAGAAGTCAAGTCACTCCCACCATCTTCCTGGCTTTTTGGCAAAGGGTATCTCAAAATTATTTCAAGAAGCTGATCAATTACTTGAGTAAGATTGGCAGGAATTCTTTTGTGGCCCTTGGAACATTTGCCCAAACCATCATGAATCTTATTTTCTGAAATTCGTACAGATTCATTAGAAGATGGTCCAAGTTCACCCAATGATTTTGATTTGTCCTTGTCCTTCTCTTTTTCCTTCGACAAAACCACATAGCTCCTTCCTCCTGATGACTCCAGCTGACAAATTGCAGCAGCAGCTTTCATAAAAACGACAGGATCTCTTGAAATAACAGGTGCCATTGATGTCAAGAATGTGCGTGCAAGGACACGACCAGGGTGACGGTTTAAACTCAAATTTTGCCGTATCTCCAATTCCATGGCTGTTTGCAGTGTCTGTGGGTCTTCAAGGAGATGGCGAATAATAGCAGAAGCAACAGTGTCATATCCAGGGAAAAAACAACATCTTGGAAGACTAAATAGAGCAGCCAAGCCTCCATTTTCAAGAAATTGCAATGCTAGGACATGGGTTTTTGTCAAGCGAGCACATAACTGCAGCACAGCCTGCATGATCATGGCTGGAACATGTTGTTTAATTAGGTCACAAGCAACTAGCAGCACCTTTTGGCTCTCTTCAATCGTCAAGTAACCAGTAGATTTCCCCAATATTTTTTCAAATGGTGCAGTAGATTTTTTTTCATTGGCATCTGAATCAGATTTTTTCTCTTTCACTGATGCTGGGGTTGACAAAGAAGCATGCTCTCCAGATGGGTCTGGCAGAGAACCTATCTGAGTTCCTTCTGTAGATTCAGAAAGGATTCCAGGCCGGGGCTGTAACATGTTATCTAAAATAAGCAGCAAAGCACTAATACATTTTGGTACCATAATTTCATTCTGTGCCTCATTTCTAGCCTTAAAATTCACCAAGATATCTACCGCAGTATGTACAATATCGTTCTGTGCAGCAATTTCTCTGGTACTTCCATCCTCAAAAAGAAGCAATGCTATAATATGTGATATCGTACACAATGCACTGGTATCCTTTGAAAAATCCAAGGGGCATCGTTTCAGCTGCTGAACAAGATAAGCTACAACTTGAGGACGGTCTTCACCTTTGTTCCGATTGCAAAGTGTTACAAGCAAATCTGTCAGTGGGAATGCCACTGTATCACTACTCTGAAACAATTTGACAGATGAAGCAAGAATATCATCAACAGGGGGTGCCTTCACTCGACCCTCTTCAGTCAGAACATCCGTTGGCTTGTCAACATTGTCAATTTTTGCTGTTTCTGAGGAACTTCCTAGAGAAAGAGCAAGTGCTCGAGCCAGTTCATCATCCTCTTGAACAGGATCCTCCGCATGACTCAGCAGCCACTCTGTGGCCATTTCAACACTATTTGTTTCCACCCGTCTCAGTGCTTCCTCCACTCTTGCCCTTGAAAAGCCCATATCAACTATAATGGAAATAGTATTTTCATCGGGTGGTGGGGGAACGAAACGCTGGTTTGTACTCCCGACAATACCACTGCGATTTCGCTTCACATCACCAACACCAGAGTACACATGGGTAACAAGTGAAATAACCAAAGCAATAAAACCTGGACTACAATTTGGAAACATTGGGTGGTTCCAGACAGGCAGGATGACATCCAGGACCTGAGATTGTAACATACGAACAAATGTTTCTGGGTCCCGTGGAACAGGGAAGAGACCAATTGATAAACCAACCGCAACTGGTGGCTGAACAAGCAGCTGAGCTGGGGACGCCGAGGTCGGAGACAAAAGTAAAGCCGAATTAACAAAATACTCAAGCACACGGCAATAACTTTGCAATGTATCAAGCAGCCATGTATTATGAGTCAATTTACTTCCCTCAACTACCTTCTCAGGATCAATACCTGATGTTGGAACGGAGAATGGCAGGGTCCATAACAACTGACTAGTAGCTTCAAAAGTAGTGAGTAGCTCCTTAAAGGTTCCATGAACGTAAAAATTATTAACCATTGCTGTATAACATGTACGTCGTCTGTTGTCAAATGCGAGCGCTGCCATGTCATCCACAACCTTCCCAAGATAACGACACTTTACTGACAGTGGTATATCAAGCCCAGAAGAAGAAGAATACTCAGAAAAACTAAGGGCATCAAGTAAAGTTTTAGCCAGGGCAGTTCCAAGGGTCTTTGAAGCAGAACTCAACGACCCTGAATCAGCTCTACGACGATTTGGTGAGGTAAAACCCTTCACAAGAGCTGTAAAGAAAGCACGCAATGTGCAAGCCAATTTGTTAAGAATTTCCATGACTAGAACATCTGGACTTTTCTTCTTCAAATCCTGAGAAGATGTCTCTGGTAAATTAGGCTGAACTTCAGAATCAATGCTTAATGCCTCCAGATGCCGACTAGTCCTTCCACCCCTAATACGTGACAACCCATGTCGACTACGACGATGTAAACCTTCACCAGAACGAACAACTGAAAGAAACTCTCTTTCTCCGCCCCAAAGAGACTGTGAACCATTCCTAATGGAAACAGGATTCATGTATCTCACTGCTGGAATATTTTCATCATGATCACTTTCTCGTCCAACAGCACTGGATGAAGCTGCATCTGCATTCTCAGACTCTTGATCAGCATTCTTCTTTTCATCAGCTTTGGTATCATTACATAAAGAAATTTGCCAAATTATTTCCCTATATGTTTTCCCAAGATCTTTCAATACATCAGCATCTGCACTGCTTAATTCAGATACAACAGTACTAGTTCCCTTCAACAAAAAATTGGAAAGCGATAGAAGACCCTCTAAACTGGAAAGATATCTCAAAACTTTAGTTTGCTTTCCTGATTCAACTGTGGCAAGCTGTGCACCTCCAATTGAAACTAATAGCTCATTTGTTGATTTCAAATGGTCTCTCAAAAATGAGCATACAGCCCGAGCCAGAGAAGCAGAATGCTGAGGCGAGAAGTTCTTAAAAGCAGCTGAAATACTCTGACCAACTGATGCTGAAAGAGGCATTAAAGGCAAGGTAAACAACTGCAAAACAGAATCAATCCCCTTCTTCTCGACAAATATACGACATGTGTCAGCATTCTGAAGAATTGTTTCAAGAAGACGAGCAACATTGCTAACACAATCAGGAAGAAACAATTCAATATTATTCATTAAAGAAGCATCAGAAGACGACTCAGATGTCTGCTCTGAACTATCCATCTTCGAAGATTCCCTATCATCTGGCAGAACCAAGTTCCTCTCTTCAACATCAGTTTCCATTGGAACAGGAGCAGAATCACCCAGAGGATCAGTGGACAAACAAGACGCATCAGCCCCAGATCCAATTTTTATAATAGTATTCAAAATCTCAGTCACCATATCTACTCCAGAACTACGTAAAGAAGAAGCATGGCGCATAAGTTCATCCAGTCCACTAGAGAGAGATCCTGGTGTTTCACCTGCAAGCACACGTGAATAAGTTCTTGAGGTAAAAATTTTCACAAAGCACCTCAAAGCATTACGATCTTTCACAGCCTGAAGACCATTATTGTTTAGGCACAAGGCATCCAAGCACTGAGGTATGCATATTATGGCTTCTGCAGAGCATAGAACACCATCCATTATGGCATCTAGGAATGCAGAAGGCAGGCCCGCGGCATCTAAGACAGGAAAACAGGTGGGATCTTTGTGAATCAAATCACTCATCACAGTTGCCGCAAGTGAAAAAACCCCCCCACCAAAATCCTTTGCTCTTCTAAATATTATGCATAAGCATTCTGGTAATAAACTCTCCTCAGAGCCATAAATACGGGCAGTGTTCCCAGGAGCATAGGTTCCAAGCGATATAGCACGTAATAAAGCTTTCATGAGTAGTCGCCGATGATATGAAACTAAAGCTTCAGAATACAGAGGCTGCATGTTATCTAGATCAGTGGAAGAACCTGCAGCAACCTGTGAACTGCTTCCACTGCAATCAGAATCTTCACAACGTGGCTTAGAACCATTTTCTACATAGGACACCTCTACCTTCAACCGAGATATGGTATCATCTAAACCACCCAAGTCTCTGAACAACGCAGCAGCTGGATTACTGTAATCCATGAATGCTTCCAGAATATGCACAGCTGTGCTGACCAAATGCAAGTGCTGAGGATCTGTGTCTTTGAGAAGCGGTAGAAGAGTTGGAATAAACCCTGCTTCACGCATGGCTGAGCAACCAGATGATGACGAAACCAAAACAGTAACAAGAGATAACAAAGCCTCAGCAAAGACAACAGACCACTTCGAGGAATTACTAAGAGCAGAATCAATAGTTTTCTGCATGAGGCTGGATAGGATGCCACAGTGTCCACCAGATGTCACAGCGGTCAACACGGTAGGCTGGCGAGACCGATCTTGACAAAGTGCAACTAATGAAAGCAGGCACAGAATCCGAATTTTCTCAGGCACTGAATCTTCATAACTCAACAATGTAACTAATTCATTTACAAACTCGGGCTCAGAATTAAAGAATGAAACTAGGTCATCAGCATCGCTGCTTGCTTGAACTAGGACTATGAAGGCATACAAGCGAATGGATGTGTACTGCTGTCTAGCAGCTAGAGAGCCAAAGGCCCTCGCAAACCGCAATCTGGACAACAGTGAAAATCTTAAACTGGTTGGAACTCTGTATTCTGCAACTAACTTATCCAAAAGCCCCAGATCAGTCTCAGGATGAGCGTTGATATTAGGTAAATGAATAATTTGTAAGCCTTGGGTTGACTGCTCTGAAACAGAGGATTCATTTGAAGATTCATTTAATGCATAAAACTCAAAATGCAGAGTGCAACCTAACTCATATGCTGTTGAGTCACACCCGTTTTGTACAGCACAAGCAATTAAACCGAGACCCTCTTCCTTTCCCCCCCAACCTTGTGCAAGTGCAAATAATTTAGAATTCAAAGAAGCATCTCTAATGGAGTACTTCCCAATTGTTTTCTTCAAGAAAGCAGCCAAAGTCTGCAGGGAAGCCTCAACCACATCCGCATCAGTGGAAGCAAGCAGGGATGAAAGATGCTGCTGCAATAAACAAGAACACACTCAACAAAAAGAAAAAAGGAATCTAAGAAGGAAGATCAGAAAAAAAAAAAAAAAAAAAAGGCGAAGGCGTTATCAAGTTCTTCAAAGTACTAATATACATGTTAATGAAATAAGGTCATCAGCACTTAGGGAAATCAGGGGAAAAAAAAGGGAGTGGAGCAATTCCAGGATTTAAACAGGCCAACCATCATAAAAGAGTTGGATCCTCACTCACCAAACACTATCCTTCAATGAGCAAGGACAGGATTTCTAAAACATAGAAAACATACCTCATAAGAACTATAGAAATGCTTATTTGTACAATTTTCCAAAATTATTCTTATGACGCGGAGAATTTGAAGAACGGCTTCTCTTGGGAAAGGAGGATCAGATTCCAAAAAGTTATCCTCAACCTGTAAATCCTTCCTAGATTTTATGTGCTTATCAAAAAATGAATCAAAATGGTTGAAAAGATCAACCCAGTGATGGAAATCTCCCTGCACCAACCACAAAGAAGAATGAATAAATCAGCATAAGAGAATCAATAGTAATCCATCAGATGAAGGCTACAGAGGGCACCTTATCAAACTCCCATACAAAATTCTTGAGGGGTTCTTCTATATTCTCAAGCGGCACAGCGGTAACACTATTGATGAAGGATCTGATTTTGGGAGGCTGATATAAATCAAAGGAGAAAAAAATTGTTAAGAAAATTCCAAAAATATGAATTTTCAATATTCATATTTATCTATCACCAAGATAAATACATAGAAAACAAATATATGACAAATTAACAATCCTCCATATAAAACTTTAACTTCAAAAGTATTTTTAAACAGACCAACAGAAACTGAAAAATTCAATAACAATCTAAAATAAAAATAAGTAAATTTTTATTTTTTGCACCATTTCGAGCCATTAAGAATCCAAAAAACAAAAGGAACACTATCACATTCCGTTACAAAAATCCAGCGTAAAGAAGGTAAAATCGTGAATATTCACTGACCTTCAAACACAGATAAATCAAAAAAAAAATACATGAAAGCAAAAAGATACGTAATAGGCACCTAAAAATATATCCAAACACTAAAGTGTCAATATATACCCCAATGTGAGGGTACCAATATACTACAACAAACATGTAGACAGATACATGGATATGCAGATGTGCGAATAAGATGCTGAACAATATTAACACACCATACAAATCATATGTTTAAACCAAAAAAGCATAGCACACTCGATTACGAGACTAGGGCTCCAGCCAAAAGCTACCATTTTTTGAAAGCAGGAAATAAATACCCCGTGAGGGTTGGCGTAAAAGCACTCAACATAGTAAATTTTTACATTTACCCTCAAATATCAAGCAAGAAAACTTAACACAAATGATAAAATTACTCGAAATGAATCTAAATTCGCATTCATTCGATTAAACTAAACAAAACAAACAGATTAACACCCAAAAACGACGAGCGTACATTAATTTATAGAAGAATCAAACAATGCCAGAGCTATCAAGTAACAACAAAACTAAAGCAAACACGAATGGATAAACACGTCGATAAGCACACGTACATAGAGACAATCAAACATGTAAAAACAAGCACGAAATCAGTTGAATTCAACGCGGAGTGAATACGTACAACTACACGTACAGATACAGATAAAAGTATAACAATTCCACTCGTATTAAAAAATAAACAAAAATAAATAAATAAATAAGAGATAAAAAACTGACCACTTCTAAAGCCCTCCGTCGCTTGAGCTTCATCGTGAAACAAAAAGCATTGCACGAACAGGAAAGAGGAGAACAAAGCGATCAATTCCCAAAGAATCGAGAACTGATCGGAAATTGAAGGTAGGGTTTAAAGAGAGTATAGAAAGTATTGGTTACTTGTACGTACAGGAGAACGAGATGATCGGATCGTATGGTGAATTGGAGAAAATTGAAACAGAGGTTTTGGTGATTGAAATTTAGGGTTTTGCGTTTGCGATGATGATAGATCGCAGAGAGAGAAAGAGAGAGCAGAGGGAGAAGGAGAGAATTGGAACGGAGAGAAATTTGTAAGTGGAGAAAGAAAGAAAGAAAGAAAGAAAGAGAGAAACTAAAGAGTGTTGTTTGGGTGTGGTCGGTATATATAGCACCAGAATATGAATGACAAATTTTAATTTTAATCCTCTCCATTCCCTTTACTATCCAACAGAAGACAATTATTATGGTATACAAGGAGAGGATTGGAATTGGAGATTGAATTTCAATGAAATTTGCTTATTTATTAATTATTAATTTTAGTTAAATTATACTTTTTTAAACAAATCAAAATTTATTTATATACACATATTTTCCTTATAATAATATCAGAATTTGGATGACTTGTGTATTTTGATTAAATATATTTTTTTACCATAACTAATATAACATTAGCATTGTCATGCAATTGTAAAATATTAATTACCGTATCAATTTTAATATTTTACAATTGCTGTCTAGTGTTACACAGAGATGACCCACCATATGAGGTAACTTATTATTATGATTGTAGTGTTATTTTACAAACCTAATACATGTGCTTGCAGAACTTGATAGTACGAGTGTTGTGCGCTAAACACATTGATTCATGCATTTGTTTTCTTTTTTTTCTAATGGTTTCCTCCTCAAGAGGGAAAATATCATCCACGTGGTTAAGATTTTATGCAAACCCAAGAACAAAAATGGGGCATGTGCAATTTCGCAGTAAGTTTACGAGTCAAAATGAGATGGACAAGGCAGCCAACTAACAAGTGTTTGGCATGGTCACTATTGAAGGCTCTATTGGTGAAATGAGTCATACGACTTGTTGGTACTTGCTTAACAAGGAAGTTAAATGTTGGAAGTTTTTAAGGATTTGGACTCCAACTTTAGCTTATCATAAATGTTTAGATCATGAAATCTAAAGATGAGTACTTAAAAAGGTAATTTAATAAAAGAATAACACGTTGTTGTCGATCTCATTTGATGTCTAGGATTTGACTTCATTATTTATTAGTTTAACAGGTAATTAACATTAACCGAGTCTTAATGATGGGTTAGTTTTACCTTCCCCATTGCATTAGCATTCATGCCATACATATATATATGTACCAAAAATCAGAGTAAACTAACCAAAGATTCATTAATGTAAACCCAATGTTGCCCCAAGAAACATCACTTGTGGAACAAGACAATGGAAAATATATTGAATTTAATATGAAATATGGACATAAATAAAATAAGTCCATCTTATATATCATATTAGAATATTAGATAAAGCAACATAAAAGCTCAAGTTAATAGATGAAAAGTCCAATAAATGTGTGTGTGTGTGTGTAATTAGTGGTTCAAGTTCGTGATTCTTTCCTATGCTTTTTTTTTTATGAGAAAAACAACTCTATAATAGGCAACTAAAAAGAAAAGAATGTTTTATCATGAATCTGTTATGATATACCTCATCAAAATTTTGAAAGTTCAAGTAAACGAAAATTCGAAGAAATAATCAAAATTTTTGGTTATAAACTTATTTTGGAATTTGGATATAATTGTTTTGATATGAAAGATTATTTGGAAAATAAAACAAGCATATATCTTGTTGCTAGTTGTGAATTAAAATATGAAAGGATAATATTTCCCATATAAAAAATTTTGGACTTCCTTAGTCAAGCCACTAGTTTCTTGTTGCTTTGGGAAACAGATTCCCTAAAAGGCTTCTTTTCAATTTCAATAGTGAAAAAGTTGAAGGAAAAAAAAAGTGGGCGCAATTAAAGTGAGATTGGCGCAATTAAAGTGAGATTGTTTTTTTATTCCTTTCTTCGGTTCCAATTTACATTTGCTTGGATATTAGCATGAAAACCCACAGGAACGGAACTATTTGCTTCATGTTTTTTTCCTGCTTTGCACATTTCATCAAGCATCTTGAAGACTAGAGGTGGACTTAGGCTGTTCAGCCCAAATGGCCGACCCCATAATGGAGTCCTAAAAGTCATATTGGATCAACCAAACGTTTGTGCCTGTTTCAATGAAATAATAAGGTTGTTTAACAGAACTTTTATGGTTGATTAGCTGAATTAGTCACGTCCTATAGGCCACTGCAGAACTCATTAACAAAAGAATGTTAACATGAAAATTTTGTTTCTTTACAAACACATCAAGTTTTTGAGGATTATTTTTATCTTATGTTACTTGCACATTGTACAAACATCAATTCTTATTAACAAGGATGATTTGAAGCTAAAGAAGACTTGAAAAGTGATTTTGTAGAACTGCTTCTACTTGGTTGTTGGTACCCCTTCAATAGAGTTATAAGGAACACTTGATAATGCTTCTTGAAAGAGCATTATTTGCTTAAGGAAGCACTACAATTACTTTTATTTCCAAAACTTTATTTCCTCCTCTTAATCTACTCCAATCATGCACTTCCTATCATCAAAGAAACTCCTAGTCATACTTGTTGGAGTTACCTTTTGTTTCTTCTTTAACTAGTTGTTACTTGAGCTTCAATTTAAGATGGTTGCCTGCAGAGGAGCTAGCTCGGAAAGACATCATACGGTTTTTAACATATGTTTGGGTTTTACAGCTTGAATTGCTGCTTCGTTTAGAAGTTCGCATTTGCTGTCACGGATATTAAGGACCAACCAGAATGAATTTGAAACCGGATAGCCATAACTCTTATCCAATATTCAAATGGAGATAATGATACGTTAACTTAAATGAATTCTAAAAATAATAACAATAATAATCAAAGTTTATGTTCTCTCTCTCTCTCTCTCTCTCTCTCTCTCTCTCTCTCTCTCTCTAATCCTCACACATGAAGCAACTATAATACAGCCTCCATAAAATATACAGAGAAAACGAATCTTTGTAAAGATTTAGCGAGCACTAGAATTTGATGCAATAATTAGGACTTTGTTTGCACCTACCCTTCTTTAGTAAGCTTGCATGTAATCATCAAAGTAGTTGAAAGACCAAAAGTAACAAAATTGGGGAGTTCCACATGGATTTCTCTGTAAAATCTTGATCTGCATTCTGAAAAACTTTGAGAACTTGAAGTTTCTAGATGAGCATCAATTTCTGTAGGTAAAATGAATCAGATGTCTCTTGTTCTTAAATCCCAATCCGCTCATGATAATTATCCCTTATCCCAAAACCAAAAATTGACTCTCATTTTTGTTACTCAACCAAAATTAGATGTCCGATGGTTTCTGCCTCCCGGCTTTTTTATGCTTTCCAAGCGTGAAATCATTATGATTGACCTCATTTTTCATAGATTTGAATCCCGATTAACACCTCTAGAAGGTATCTGGAAAACCTTCCTAAGCATGAACCAATGACTGCCACAATATAGCACTTAGTTGGCCTGAGCTTCACACTTTAACCCACAACTGTCATTTAGTCAGGACCAATGAATTTCTTCAGTCATCGTTGTCGCTTATCTCAAATACCAAATATTTAGCCACAGACGTCGCACTGGCACTTAACAGTTTCCCATTCTTGAATTTGCTTGATGAAATTGAGAATCTTTTCTTACACACAGAATTACCGAGGTTCTTCGAGGCCCTGACAAGACGTTTCCCAACTTCTGGTTTTCCAGAGTTATTCCTTGGACTTCCTAGACCTAAGTCGGTTGGCAATGCCACTGGGAAAGACAATGACCTTGGCAGAGTTCTAACTGCAAATCTTGGCAAGGCGTCAATTTGCATGCTTGAGCATTTGTCGTTGGTTTTAGCTTTCATTTGTTTCTGTAAGTGGTTCTTAATGGTTCTGTAAGCAACATCATTGCTTGATTTAGGGCACCTCTCACTAGGGATCTCCATCAATGGGTTAGAATTAAATGCTACTCCAGACTCAATTTCATTTTGAGACACAGAAAACAAAAAATCCCCCTTGGCAGTAAGAACTGAAGCATCACTTTTACATGGGCATTCCTTATCCATTCCATCTTCGCTGCACTGGAGGATATTATTTACACTTTTCTTTTTCTTCCTCCTTCTCTTTAAAAGAGGTACAGTCCTTGAAATAGCCCGTGATAGAGGTGCAGAGTCATTGCAACTTTTTATGTCATTCTTTTGAATGCCTATGACACCATTCTTTTCAGCGCTTGTCATGAACGAAGCGGTGATATTAGTACCATAAAGATTATGATGCCCAACTCTTGCATCTACACACTGGGATAAACCTAGGATATCCAAATCAACCAAAGGCCTTGCCTCGATATGAAGAAACCATGATCCTTTTAAACCCTGAAAAGCATACTTTATAGGCACTGAATCTGGCAGATGGTAAAACCTTGACCTCCGCTTAACCTACTTAGAAAATGGAATGCATAATACGCAGCATATACAAATAATGGAAAACTGATGACCATGTCAAACAACCCAAAATTAAACTCAAAATACAGAAAGGAAAAAATGGAACAAGGAATATACCATTAATCCATAAACTTTGACCTCTCCTATTTTAGGGAAAGAATAGAAGTGTGTTTTCTCAAGTTCTCCTGCAAAACAGTACCTCAAATTTATTACTTTCTCCAAATTGTAGCAGAAGAGAATAATATGTGCGTCAGCATACACCAGCTAATCTATTTAAGACTTTACAGACAATGAAGCACGAGCAAATGTGACGTCTCCTATGATCACAAATAGAATGTCAAACCCTCTCTACGTGAGCTGATATGAGCAGAATCAGTTCAACGATAAGACTTAGAAGCAATTTTATGGAATTCAAAACCAGATGCAACAATACTGAATTAAAAGGAGCACATGCCTTCTCTCAATATAAAACGCAAACTAAATAAAATAGAAATTACATGGGAAGCCAGGGATAAGATTAAAACTTCAGCTGAATTTATCCCTATCCTTTCAATTCCCATTCCCATTGGGCAGCTATTCTTGCCAAAAAACCAACTTGTCCAGTTAAGCAAAAAAGGCCATGCTATCATGGAACCGTAATTACAATCAAGTCTTTGACTTAAATATTTAGTTTAGATTGTGAATACCATCGATCATGCAAATTTCCGAGTGTAAAATCGTCATATAAAGGATTCAAAAAATAAATAATAAAATAGGGTTCCAGGTGAAGAGTCAAACACAGCATATACCCAGAAAAAAGCACAGTCAATAACAAAATGAAACAATCAAGAATACCCAGATAACAAAATGTCAAAAAGAAGTGATCTTTAAACGGACGAAACAATGAGAATAATAAATAAATAAATCAGCAGATAATAGAATAGAAAGGGCAAAACAAAAAAGGGAGTGTTGTTAGCTCACTTTTGAAATCTTTAGCAGTGATGTCTGGAGAGACAGCCATGGCAATGTGAGTGCCCAAGCTTGTGTCTGTGAAAACTGCAACCTCTTCAGTCGAAGAAGAAGCCATAGCTGACTGGGCTACACTTCTCTCTTGGTGGGGGTGGAGTGGCCAATAATGCTATAAAAGACAAGAACACTGTATACTTTGGAAATAGTAAATATAAATCATATTAAATTTAATTTAAATATAATACAAGTTTAACTATATTATTTGTGAGAAAGGATATTTTAATATAAATTTTTGGTTCAAAACTAACACAGAATTCTAGTAATAAATTAAATTAAAATATGACCTCTCAGTATTTATTTAATAAAAGAAAAATTAGGGATTGTTCCTTTATTTTTAATTTATTGAGTATATCTCAAGTTATATTACACGTTTAAATCATTTGAGAGAAATAAATTATAATTCTATTTATACACATAAAAGAAAGAGAAGCAACGAAAATATAAAAGATAGTCCATTTTTTTAGGAAATTTTTGAAAAATAGAACATTTTAAAAGACATTTAGATGTTTAATTAAGGTCACCCTCAAGTGTATATATCCTTTATTTATAGTGCTATAATTTTCTAATTGAGTTATTTAAAAAATTGTCTTTGTTCTCGTATGATTATATATGATGTTCGGTAGCTACATTAAATAAAAATTTAGTATAATTCAATAACCCGATACCTTGTTATTAGAAGCTTGACTAGTCATAAAAATAATTAAATTTTAATTATTTTGTAAAATTCAAAACATTTTTTGTATTTCTCCAAGAAGGAAAAAAAATATAGGTTTTAAAGTTGTACAATACAAAGACCTTGAAATTTGACTCGTTAATAAAATAAAAGGTATTTACACTCTGTTCTTTTATGAATTCAAATTCTGTTTTCTTTGCTGCACATTTTCTAATGCAATTTACATTCAATCTCAATCACATATTTTTTTTAAATTTAAAATAATTTAAAATTAATCACATATTTTTTAATTTAATTAAAAATAAATATATTAGATTCATAGAAGAATACACGTTACCTTTCAAGATTAGGTTTTTCATTTTTTTCTTTATTTTCTTTTCCAAAAACAAAATACAGGCATTAGGCTCCAGGATTATATGATAACGTTGCAAGCACGGAAGCAACCTAGCCATGACCAGAATGGAGCAACCCATGTTACCAAACAGAGTTGACATACCGCCACATGTTGGCATAATCCATCTTCAGTTATTACGGTAGCAACTATCTAGCAATGTTGTGCAGGAAATATCATGATGTCCATGGCACAAATGGTCTCTCTTCCTAGGATTCTTGGCTCTACAGATGCCCATAAAGCTCCATCTAAGCCACTGAAGAGAATCCACAAGTCCACAACTTCCATTTCCACTAATAAAAGAGGTAACGAAATCTTCCTGTTGTGATTGGCACTGAAAATGAAGTGAAAATGCAGGTCAAGAAAATTTATTAAGACCACCATCAAAAGTTTGAAAATTGAGTGAAAGCAAACTGTAATATCCATTTGGGGTTAGTAAAAATTCATTTTTTTTCTTTTTTGTTTATTGGTTGGCTTTTTACGACTGAAATAGGAAGATTTTCTGTTTGGTTACCAGGAAAATGTGCCAAAAAATAAATTTGAAGACTCCAGTGAAGGAATTTTAAAAACTGAGCTTAAATATAACTGTTTATTAATTTGGGCTGAAAGCCTTGAAAACTGTGCTCAATATGACTATGTAGCTCAGAAGGGTTTTGGAATTTCGATTTATTGGCTGTTTTATTGGATTTAATGGTCTTTCAGTGCTTATTTTTTGGTACTATAGTTTAGGTTGGGTTTTATTTGAAGCTAGTTAATCTAGTGTCATTGTGTTTCGCTAACAGTAGCGTGATTTTCAGGTCCTCTTAGTCTGCGCAGAACTCAGAAAGTAAATTTGGACGTTTCCCCTCACAGAGCTGGTAATATATCTCCTCTCTCATCACTGTCTCATGTTAGAATTGTTTCTTATTTTATTTTTATTTTATTTGTATTTTTGCATATTTTCCTTTTTCAAGTGGCTTGATCAATGATGACCTAAATTCTGTTTATATTTGAACATACACCCTATCATGCGGTTTGAAACTAGTGGTTATTGGGATTTAAATAATCGGCATAACTGCAGGTGTGATTGTCTGTTCTTTTTTTTTTCTTTAAATTTCTTATGTGAAATTTTTTTATGGCTTTGCTAGTGTCTTCTGTGAGGTTAATGAGAATAGAGCTGGGTGGTGCATTTGCTGACCTTTTGAATGAGAAAGGGAAAGGTTCTGGTGATAATGAAATGGGATATGTTGAAAGAACTCTTGGGTTTCGTACGAATGAATTGGATGATCGGGATCTTAGATTGGTTTTCTCTTTCGTCCCATTCTCTTGTCTCAAGTACATGTGATTTTTATTTCTCCATTGTGAACAACAAAAAAATAAAAAGCCTTATAATTATTGTAAACTGAATCTAATCTTTGTCAATTACATTAAACTCTTCTAATTTTATATATGTAGGTCACAGATATTGTTGGAGGCACAATTCGTTGGAGGAGATATCTTGATCATTTGATTTGTTCAATATGCCATGATGAGAGCACATTTAGACACATGGAACCTCTACTTTTGCAGGTAATTTCTCTACATATTTAATGTAGGCATTTTTGGATTGCACTGTCAATTATGATGTTATTGTATTCTACTTGTACTCATTTTGTTTTTTTGGTGCTTATGTCAGATTCTACGAATAGGCTTCTATGAGATTGTCAAGCTAGATATGCCACCATACGCTGTGGTAGATGAGGTAAATTTCCTTCTCTCTATCACAATGGAAATAAAATAAATAATCAAATAATGCTCCGTCATGTTTTGAAATGTAAACTTTAAGAATGTTTTTGCACTATCAAAATGATTCTAAATTTGTGAACCATGAGAGAGATTTGAAGTAACTTTCCAGTTTTAAAGAACTTTTGGAATGCACTTGGAGAGACAAACACATATTTCAAAATTTAAAAATTTTTCCCTCTCAATTAGAAATACATGATTCAAGGCAATTTATGGTCATCTTTGTAAATACCGGATGTCAGAAGTAGGTAGGTTTTGTTTTTCTTCAAACATTAGGTACTTTGATATTCTAAATGTTCTTTTCAAATCATTGAGATTTTTTTTTTCATCAAAAGTGTTGTATTTGACTGCAGAATGTGAAACTTGCAAAGATTGCCCTTCGACCCGGTGCAGGTAACATGGTCAATGGGATTCTGCGGAAGCTAGTATTACTTAAGGTTTGCACCTTTTATACATTATTGTCAATGAAATCACACTGGTTTTTATAGACTACTGACCTTTTTGGTTTGCAGCAAAATAATTCCCTTCCTCTACCAAAATTGGAAGGAGATGATCGTGCCCAAGCACGTGCTCTGGCCACTCTTTATTCTCATCCTGTTGTGAGTTTATAACTGCATCCTCTTCTTATCTATTGATAATACTCTGATGAGGTAGTCTGTGGTCTCCCTGTTGTTGATGTAATGTAAACAGCATACCTGATCCATGTGACTGTCGTCAAACTGTTACAACATTCTCTTGATGCTGTAAACTCATTGAATCATGATATCTGATAAACAACTATCATTTCTAAAACAAAATTTATTTTTTCCAGTGGATGGTAAGGCGATGGACAAAGTATCTTGGGCAAGAAGACGCAATTAAGCTGATGTTGTGGAACAACAGTGATCCCAGTTTTAGCTTGAGGTTGCTGGCTGAATCTCTCTCTCTCTCTTATATGTATAATTTTCATGGATCTCATACAACCTATTTTGGTATTAATGTCAGAGCAAACATTGGAAAGGGTGTTACGAGAGCTGACCTTGTAATGCAGCTTAATTTATTGAAGGTGCTTAGAATTGTTTCCTTTCATTCTTTTCTTCTCCTTCATTTGGTGGTGTACAGGCTCATCCAGTAATTGTTTCATTACTTGGTTTGTTTGTATCTCCCTGTGGGAGATGCGGTATCCAATTACTAATATGCCGCTCTTAGCTGCAGGTTCCACATGAACTTTCAATGAATTTGGGTGATTTTATCCGCATCAAAACTGGAATGCAGGTACAAGTTCAATTTACAGTTCTTTTTAGTTCCTTTAATGCAAAGGAGTGAAATTAACTATCTTGGTTTGGTATAAACTATAGTTGGTCTTCCACACCATCTTTTATGTGCACCACTTCTATGCAACACATTATGGAACTTACATATGTTGTGTAGCTTAATTGTTAGCATTTGAAGATTTACTGCTCTGTTCATCATCGATCAGCACTGTTGGTTGGTGAATGTATAGCTTAATTGGGTGTAATATCAAGTTTCTGCCTGTGTTGTTCTCTAACTATGGCAAATAATCAATAAATAAGTTTATACCTTAAGCTCACACATCAATAATTTTCTTTCTGGGCAAGGTAATGCTTCCTACAGAAAGGGCACTGCAGTGATGCACCTATTTCCTGTCAAAAGTATCTGTTACTTAGGAAATACACTGTGATCAAGGTACTAATTACTTTATTTTCCTCGGTTTAGACTGTCATTCAAGCGGGATTGTTAAAAGAAGGTATATGTGCAGTCCAAGATGAGAGTGCAGGTTAATATTTTCATTCCCCTTTCACTAAGTCTTTACCTGAAATAAGGCACTTGAGTAAGTAGATAGCGATTTTCAAATGATATATCATCAGCTTTATTGCACTTATTTATTATTCTGGATGTGTCCTTGTTCGATATGACTATTTCATCAAGACCAACATGTATCTCTTCTTTTGCTTATTGGAAAATGAAAGAACATGCATGTATTTATGCATTTGTAGGTCATGCTTTAACTAATATCTCTGCTTGTATTTCCCATCATATGGTAAAGGATATATTAACCTAGTTTTCATGTTTAACCAAACTGGAAACAATATCTCTTCAAATGTCTGTGTCACATCATTGCAGGCCTGGTAGTTTCTGTTGTGGATCCTCAACCTGGTGAGAGCATTGCTGATTGTTGTGCTGCTCCTGGAGGAAAGACACTTTTCATGGCATCCCGTTTGAGCAGTCAAGGTATTTTAAGCTAAGCATGGGCAAGATCAGCCAGTTTTAAGTAATAGCAGCTTTCTTCTTTTGGTAAACATGAGAATTTCATTTAATACTTAAACAGGGAGCCTTTTCCATGCTAATCCTTTGGCTTAAACTGGGGTTGGCTTTATTTTCAGTTTCCAATGTTCTATATTTAATTCTTTAATACCGTCTTCTCTTGAAAGCTAGGCCTGTTTTCTTGAATGATTCTGAATCAATGATGATTTTATTTTCTCATTTTTTCACTGATTTTATATAATATAGATAATGCCTTTTGTTGGCTTATAGGCATGATATATGCAATTGACATTAACAAAGGACGTTTGAGAATCCTTAGAGAGACAGCCAAGTTGCATCAAGTTAGTGGGGTCATCACAACCATCCATGCTGATCTCCGAGGCTTTGCAGTAAGTTATCACTTAGTCGGAGGGTAGAAGTTTTAGGAAGGTGTAACTTTATAAATTGCTTACTCTTTTCAAATCTTTAATAGGACAATAATCCGGTCAAGTATGACAAAGTTCTGTTGGATGCTCCGTGTTCTGGACTAGGTGTTCTCTCCAAGGTACATGAACACTTATTCTATACAATGTTTAATCTCAGCAACTTTTGACAATATGGGGATGTCTCTTTCATCTGTATTTAACTTCTGTTCTCCTCTCCTATGATTTTATTTGCTTCTACTGAATTTAAAAGGCCCCATTAATTAATCTGTACATGTTTGTGAAGAGGGCGGACTTGCGGTGGAATAAGAGATTAGAGGATTTGCAAGAGCTTAAGAATCTGCAGGATGAGCTCCTCGATGCAGCTTCCTTGTGAGACCTGATTCTCTTCTTATTATGTATACACACAACCACACACTCCCTTTCCAGTACTTAATCCACATCTCAAGGTGAAAAGAAAAATGCATTTCTTTTTAGAAAAGTAAAACAACTTGACAACATGGTACTTAGGAGCAAGCGTACAGGAACTGCTTCAGATTCCGTTTAATAAATCTGACACTAGATTCAAAGCAAAAATGTATCTGTCTACGTATGGATTTGTTTTTTGATTAAATGTTTCATTTCTTCGTTCTTCGCTTGAAACATTTATTTTGTGTTAATAGATTGGTAAAGCCTGGTGGAGTTCTAATTTACAGTACATGCTCCATAGACCCTGAAGAGAATGAAGAGAGGGTGGAGGGGTTTCTTCTCAAGCATCCTGTAAGAGCTTTTGCTATATGTGTGTGTGTTTGTTGGGAGTAGATTTATGTAATGTGCACCTAGTTTTATATTTTAAGCTATACTTTTTAGAAAAATTTGGAGTTTCTTACAATGTCAATGTTTTTGAAGATGTAAACTTACACGGCGAATGTCTTTTGCCACCTTTGTGCCAGGAATTCTGCATTGATCCTGTTGACAGATTTGTTCCACCCGATTTTGTGTCACAATGCGGTTTCTATTTCTCTGACCCAGTAAAACATTCACTAGATGGGGCCTTTGCTGCTCGTCTAGTTCGGGCGTCATGAAGAAATGTAGGTAAACAAACCAATGTATTCTCTATGCTTTTTGCATTTGGAAGCCTATCAATGAATCATGTACCGTCCTATTGCAGATCACGAATCCTTATGGCTTATGTTCTAAATGCAAAACTGCTTGGGAACTGTGCACTACAGGGTTCTATCTAACAATTCTGGAAGAGTGGAAACATAACCGACGGGTGAATAAACCAGATTTTAAGGGTAGTTCAACATAGTGGGTTCCAGTCAACACCACTGTGTTGAGTTATGGTGTCAGACGCTGGTAGAGGCCATTAACCATGCATCCTGCCTTATTTCAACTGAGAAGGATAGTCGCTGAGCAGAGGCACTTGCATCATTGGTTCCTTCGATTAGGAAATGCAAAATTCTCATTGTTAATATCAATATGTACCCTAAATCCATTTGAGTTTTGCTGGTCGGTTGTGGCAGTGGATTGATTAACACTGTATAACATATATGCCATCTTAATGAGAATTAGAAAAAGATACGTATATTAATATTACCATAATCCTTTTGAAGAGACTGTTACACTACCAGCCATAAATAATACACCTGGGAAGTAGAGACTTTTTATCAATTAATTGCCGGGTCCTTACCATAGATGGATCCCATGCCCACTCCTTACCATAGATTAGGGATGTCAAAATTATTCGGGGATTCAGCCCCGACTCGGTCTTGTCGGAGAATTATCCAGATTTTTGGGGAGATAGGTCAGGGATAGGGAGAGGAATCTCGGGGAGCGCTCGGGGTCGGACAAGGGTCAGGAATACTATTTTCGATCCGGTCTTGGTTCAGAATAAATATAAAAATATATTTTTTTGGTTTTTGTAGTTTGATGTGCATAAAAACTGTGTAAATTGACAGGTTTTGTTGTGGTAGATCCACTTGACACTCGACACTTACATATCGAGTCGTGTCGGATTCAGAATCGACATTCGATATCAGTCTATTTTAGAAGACGTTGAGTGTCCGATATGTCGTCTTCGAAAAAAAAGAAGCCCTTGCATTATTATTCATTTTTAATAAAGCGAATAAAGGAAATTTCTTTTTAAGAGATTTTGACTCTTCTTTCCCCCGTAGAGATATTGAATAGAAGGAGTTCCTTTTTTTGCCACTGTAATTTTGAAAACGAACATTTAAATATCCGTCAAAAGTAAGTAAATAAATCCGAAACATATAAAATGCGGTTAATCTGGCTGTGAAACAAGCTATTATTGAGAAAATTGACGAATACGACCAACTATCATTAAGAATTTCATCTTTGGACCAAAAACAAGCAAGGGGTGGAATACCACAAAGAGAAAGTGTACCTAGAATGCATCATTTGACACTCAACATTTAAATGTCGAGTCGTATTGGATTTACCAATACTCGAAATCAATCTATTTTCGAAGACATCGAGTGTCGGATGCATCGTGTCGAGTCATATTAGATTCACAATCGACACTCGATATCAGTATTTTCGAAGACATCGATGCATTCGACACTTGACACTTATATATAAAAAACAGAATTAAAAATCTGAAAATTATTTCAAAAAATTAATATACTCATACCCAGAATGAAATTACCCGCTCTAGCCTCGACCCCTGAAATCCCGGATAATTTTTTGGAGTCGGATAATTAAATAATATGTCGGGACCGGATAATTTTTTGGAGTCGGATAATTAAATAATATGTCGGGACCGGGGTCGGGGCTGAGGATTGAGGTCCTCGGCCTCGCCCTGGGATTTTGACATCCCTGCCATAGATGGACCCCATGCCCGCTTTAATTTAACTCCCCTAAGAACATAGGTGAAGGGATAAAAACTTCAAAATCTCGGTTGCACCGGAATGACAAATGATAAGGGGCGTGTCAACATCAACATCAGGGAGGGGACGAATGATATTATTGTAAATATATGGGGCTAAGTGTAATTTATTCCTGCCAAACTGGTACTTAACGACCATCAACCTATCCCCCCCTAAAACCCCGACGACATATCACGCAATGAACAAACGATGGCCGGTCACGGCACTCTCTCGCGCCCTTACTGTCTCTTACAGCTCATCAACCACAACAGCAAGTATAGTCACCACGACCGCGACGACGACGTCGTTTCCTCTTAAGCATGTTACGAAGTCCAACTTCGACTCCACGCTTAGCTCGCTCAGCCACCACATCCGAGCCGCCGATTTCGTCGCAATCGACCTCGAAATGACTGGCGTCACTAGCGCTCCATGGCGCGATTCCTTCGAGTTTGACCGCTTCGACGTCCGTTATCTCAAAGTCAAGGACTCCGCCGAGAAGTTCGCCGTTGTTCAGTTCGGTATCTGTCCCTTTCGCTGGGACCCGCTTAAGCAGTCCTTCGTCGCTCACCCGTAGTTTCTCCATCTTTCACTCACGAATTTGACCTCTATTCTGTCAAATAGTGAATCTGATAATGCGATGTCGTCTTTGCAGGCACAATTTCTTCATATTTCCGCGTCAAGAGCTTTCACTTGAAGGTCCTGTTTATGAATTCCTTTGTCAGACAACCTCCATGGACTTCTTGGCTAAATATCAGTTTGACTTCAATGCCTGCATACATGAAGGTACTTCTTTTATCTTCTGCTCTTAACGCTGAGGCTGCTTTAGATGCCGCAAAGTGGTCATTTTTATTACATATCTGTTCAATATGAGAATTTACAATCTTAAATAATATCAGGGATATCTTACTTATCCAGAGAACAAGAAGATGAAGCTCTTAGACGTGTGAATTCGCTGTATGAGAATGAGTTGCCGGATTCATTGCATAACTTGAAAGAAGTTAGAGATATGCCAGTGGTCAACTTTGCAGATGTTCTGTTCGATGAGAGAATTAAGAACAAATTGAGTGAATGGCATGATGGTTTCTTGCGGAATACAAATGGAGGGTCTGAATTTTACGACCCAAAGCAACAATTTCAAACCATTTTCTTCAAGATGCGCCCTGCGATTTGTCTGAATGGATTCACTTCTCATCAACTTAGGTTAATTCAATTGGTAATGTGATTTTATCTTACCTTGAGTCATATGGTGGTATGGTCTTATCTTACTTTTAGCTCCTACATATTTGTTAGTTGTTCTTTAGAAATGTGATTTTGTAAATCATTGTAAGGGTCTGTTAGGATTTTCTGAAGTCATAACCTGTTTGCCGTTTTGGTCTTATCTAATTCAGTTTATTACTAGTAGAAAACTGGCATGTCGGGATATTTGTAAATGTTCAGATAAACTTCCATACAGTTGTATTGTTCTTACTAGAATAGTAAAATTTGAGAGGGTTGACCCTCTCCTAAACTGTTTTTATCATGTTGGAGTTGCACCATGTTTTAGAATCTTGTACTTCTAATGTGGTATATTTTTTATATCATTTTTCTTAGTACACCGTGTTTACACTTTTCATCTTATCCCATCTTAATTATTAACCTTCAAACACAGACATGCATATTAATTCACTTCAAATGTTGTATGATGGTAAGCTGGTGTGGTCATTTACTTTTGGAGCACTTGCTGAGTTTTAGACACATGACGCAGACTATATTTTCCCCTTAATTGGTTTTTTTCTTATATCTGCAACAGTATATACTTTAATTATTATTATTAATTGATTATTCATATCTTCGATATATATATATATATATATATATATATATTAATGAACTTACCTTATAGTTGCTGAATATATTAGCATTACTGATGAATAAAACTAAATATGCAGGTTGTAAAAAAGCATTTCAGGGATCTTGTTTATCTTCGTATCAGTGGTGAAGATTCTTCTTCACAACAACTTGTGGTATATACTGATTCCGAAGATGATAAAAAGTTACTTATGGTAAGAATGATTTGATGAAGATCTCTGATACATAATACACATGAAAATCCTAATGTTTCTGTAATACAAAAGCTTTTATATGAGGACTTGCTTTAACAGCTTTTAATCAGTAATATTATAATTTGAATTCTATAATCCAGTCAAAAGTTGTAACAGTTCCATGTTTGGAATGGCTTTACTTGTAAACATTTGAAAATGGATAAAGAAGTGAAGAGTCAATGTGAAAACAGAAGAATATGTTTTAGATTTTTTGCTTCTTGTTTAGGAAAATGTTGGTACTGAAAGTAGTGGAAAGATTATACAAAGAAAATACGAAACTGACCTCCAATTCTCCCCATTTTTTATTTGTTCCATCATCTGCATCTTATATGAACTTGGTGCATTTGTGCACCAATTTTTTTTTTTCAGAAAGAGGTGAATGATGAGCAATGCAGAGAGGCAGAAATGAAGATCAAAGCTGCAACTGGGTTTCGCCATGTTATGGACTTCCTTTCCTCAGAAAAGAAGTTGATTGTTGGTCACAACTGCTTCTTAGGTACGAATAAATATTGGTCTTGAAATTCATGAAGAGGGTTGTCTAAGAAATATCATTAAGATGACGTGTTTTTTGTGATGCAGATATTGCACACATTCACAGCAAATTCTTAGGTCCACTCGCTTTTACTGTTGAAGAATTCATTTCCGCTGTCAACAACTATTTTCCTCACATCATTGACACCAAAATATTGTTGAATTCCAATAATGTACTACGACAACGGATGAAGAAATCCAGCACTTCATTATCTTCAGCATTTTCTGTGTTGTGTCCGCATATTGCCCTTGGCTCTAAAAGTTCTCATGCGTCTCTTCTGCCATGCGTGAAAGTTGAGGTGGAAGTGGATGACATGAGGTTTGCCTTTTCCTTCTCTACTGTAAAGTTCATGAAGCTGGTACAGCTTGATTCCATTAAATTTACCTGCTGGCAGTCATGTTGCATTGACTTATACTAACTGCAACATAAAACATGTGGGTTTTGATGTGTTATCTATCTTCTCTACATGGTTAAAAATAGAGGGAGGCTATGGACTCAATTACTGAAAAATTTAAAGCAAATAAGTTTATGTGCTTTTTGTCCTGGTTTGTTAGTCTGTTTAACTTAATATCAGCTTTTTATGTGATAGTTGATGAAAAAGTCTGTCTTGAACATGGCCCTCCACCCCAAAATCAAAAGGTTTCTCGTCTATGAATCTTGGCCTGTGGTATCTGGATATAAGCATATCCTTTGCACGTTGGCATGAGATGACTTTTAGACACTGTCAACAGAGCACAACTATGTCTATTTTGGTCTGATTAAAATATTAAATCATTTAATACCGCATATTAAAATACATGAACTTCTGCTTTTGTCATGTGGCCGGGCACCAATTTTTACTTTCAAAAGCTTTATTCATGTTTATTTTTCATCTTTGCCTGGCTTGCAGTAACTTTTGTCTATTAAATACAATGAACTTATGGTTACTCTCTTTTTTTTTTTTTTGGCTCCATGTTGAATAGACATCTGAGAAGTTTGTCTCTTACCCTAGGATAAAATATCTTTTTGCAGGTCCACCACCTGGAACTCTGGAGCCAAGCATGAAGCTGGCTACGATGCTTTTATGACAGGGTGTATTTTTGCTCAAGCATGCAGTCATCTTGGCATTGATTTTAATCTTCATTCATCCTCTGAAAATATAGTCCATAATGAAAAGCTTCAGAAGCACATCAACCTTCTATATCTTAGTTGGACTAATGGAGACATTGTTAATCTAAGTAATGGTAATCGGACTGTTGAGTCCTTGAGTCCTAGTCCTGGTAACTTCAGAAATCGGTATCCAAAGATTTTGTTTGATCACATTGTTCTAATCTGGGGATTCCCATCTAAACTCAAGGCACGGGAGATTCGAGAGTGCATCTCTAAAGTCTTTGGCTCAACTTCTGTCACGTCTGTCTATCATGTGGATGAAACTGCAGTGTTTGTCCAATTCAGAAAGTCAGAAATGGTTTGTCAATTTCTGGGTTTGAAGGAAAGCTTGGAGAAAAGAAACGATCCAATCTCGGTTTTGCATCCTCTTGCGAAATTGTTGGAAGGTGGAAATACTTTTGCTGCTAATTATGACACATACAAAGAAATCTGCAGTTCACCCATCTCTAAAGTCTTGTTTGCAGATCAAGCAGATGCTGTTGGTATCAAATGGAAGACCAAGTTAGTAGAATCTGATGTAGAGTTGGAGACCCAAAAGTATAATGTTTACCATAAAGAAAATTCAGTGGATTCTGGTGAAAAAACTAGGAAGAACAAGTTTGACAATCTAACAAATGATACGTCATATGGACAAATATCCTGTGAGGAGATCATTGATTCTATTGCTGCAGAATCTAACAGATAAGAACAAGTAATTCATGAATGTGGGCTCAAGGCATTTTACTTTTATGATTTAACTTTTATTGGGGGTATTACTCCAATTAAATTAAATTGTAGGTAAATCACATTTCTTTTGCTAGAAATTACCTAGGAAGCGGTCTTATCTTAGATGAGAATTTTGTATACGGATGTTGTTCCTGCAACAGCAGGAGCCTGGAAGCATAGAAATTTAGTACTTCATATGTTGTACAATTATGGCTTTTTCAACAGCCAGTTTTCATCTTCTGTGCATGAAAAATTTTGATTTCTATATGTAGTTATGATTCTTTTTTATTAATAAATTGCAATTTTTTATGAGCCACATCTTGTTCTCTTCTATTTCAATATAGGAAAAACTGCTTTCTGTAAAATAAACCAGTATCCTTATGCTTAGGCATTTAGAGAAGGTATTTATAAATAGCACGATCAGATAAACTCCACCACAACCCCTACATCTTAACCACCATAAACACCACCATCAACAGCAAGCCCCTCTGCAACCACCATGCACATGGCCACAGTGATATATGGGCATCATGCATCGTGCACATGGTTAAATTGAAGAGCTTGAGAGGAATCGGTTGATCCTAACCAAACTTATCTTCTATAGTTTAAGGCAAGCACACCCACACACTTGGTATTCGCTAAGGGATGGCAAGGGGGCGGGACGGGGTTGGGGAGGCCCTCCCATTCCCCGTCCCGTTGTTCAATTTAAAACCAATTCCCCACCCATTCTCCATGTCTTTTAGAGTGGGGCAAGTATTGAAAATCTCCATTCAGGAAATGTTTTTCCTAACCCCACCCTATTTCCTATATTAACATTTTTTATATAGTTAAATTTAGGTTTTAAATAAAATAAAATAATTTTTATTTTTAGATAATAATATAATTTTATTTTTTTTCAATAATCAATATATTAAATGTCAAATAAAAATAGTATTTTTAATTTTATATATTTTTTATATGTAACAGTTCATTATAAAAAATTAAAACTAACAATAAATTTTATATTTTTATATATAATGATAGGATAATGAGCGGGCGTTTGATGGGGAGTAATAAACTCATCCCACCCTATCATAATACGGGAATTAAATTTCTCCCCTGTCCCCAAGAAAACTGCCCACATCCCCACCCTAATAGAGACAGATCTATGCGAATCCCCAACCCCACATTACATTTTGCCATCCCTATTGCTAACTCAATTGCTTCTTAACATTGCTGATAAATTTCGTAGGTTATGGCTAGTATATGTACAAATTGGACCTGCGTATCATAAACATCTTTGTAGAAAACCAGTCTTCAATTTGAAATGAACGATACTTGCCCATTTGGGAAGTCGTATTTTCTAAGACTTACTAAGAGAGGACACTCTAACTAAATGCTATTAAAATCTTGGATCCACTTATGAGATGGCTTATCTTTTCTTGCTCCATTGGCCGGCTGCTGATGAGCACATGGTTAAATTATGGAAAACAAAAGCCAGAAGTTCTCATAATTTCTGTCTGTCTTCTCATATAAATAGAAATACTTTAAAGCTCCCAATTGAAAATGCCTCAAAGATTAATTACTTTTGCCTATTACTTAAAGTCCCAGATTATTTTGTGTGCAAGTTCCAAAATGATAATTAGTTCTCATTTGAGTTCAAATACAACCCTTTTTCTCTGATATAATTAATCACTTCATCCGTAGTCAGATATTTTATTGACAATCCTCTTGAAATGCATTCCCTGAAATACAAGACAAACAAAGAAGCCACTTCAAACTTAATTTTGTCAGTTTATGGTCATATACTACCCTATGGGTTGCTAAGAATGGATAAAACTAACCTTACTCTTGTTGAACTAATTTGATTCGGTACAAGCTCATCCACAACCTTAATATTGCCCTAAAATAGAAAAGACAGATATTCAATTTAGGAAGTATCAAATGGGCCATCATACAATGAATTGTAGAGCAACTAAAACTATGATCACTCCACACAAAGCCAATTAGAAAGCTCTGGCCAAGACAAGGTTTTGGGTTCTGAAAACTTCATGACGAGTAGAAGAATACATTTGGACTTGTAGAACAAAAGCATCTTTCTGTAAGAAAGGTCAAGTAAACTAATGACTTGAATTGATGTACTTATTCCTGGTCAAGTTTGGACTTGAATTGAATTGATAGGTGTCATTTGATCAAGTTTGATTTAATATGCTCATTCCTGTTCTCTTTCCAAACTTGACCAGAAATAAGTATACCAATTCAAGGGCTACAACTGAAATTGAGAACTTGGTCTAGTCACCTGCCTTGAGATTTAGAATACGAATAATTAGGACATCCATTCTACCTGAGATTATTGAATAAAAGTTTGAATAAAGGTCTGCTTACCCTGTTTTCATTCAAAATTTCATCATCAGAGATAATCTTCTCAACATCTTGTCCTTCTCTGCGGATGCAAACCACACCATAATCCCTGCATATGGTCCTTACCTAGAAAAACAATGACAAAGGGTATAAATAAAATTGGCTGCAAGACCTAAATTGTAGATCCACAGAAGTTATCGTCCTTACTATCATCCTTTGTCTATAAAAAGAGTTTCAACCACTCTCTTTCTGTGTCAATTAGCTAGCAGTTAAACTCATATTCAATGTACCAAAATGAAGACAGATACCTGTTCAGGGATCCAAAATCCAGGAATGCCAAATGACTGAATTAAATCAGAACCACAGACAAGCATGACCTTAAGGGACTCTATGAGAAGAAAGAAAGAAAATATTAGGGTTGCATTAGACAAACAAATAAAATGTGTATGAAAATGCATAGAATCAAAACACATTAAGTGGATTCTCATAGTTCTGTAACAATATTACTATGAAAACGCCAGAAACAAAAGTTAGAACTTTAAATAACTTCTTTCCAGGCAAGAGATCGAATTGCATATCATTCCATAAAGTTTAATCTCCAACTTTCAGGAATCCACTTTAAGCAAAAATACTGAAAGCTAGTACCATGCTAAATTACCCTACCAAAACCCTTAATACGGTAAAAACTCAAGGTTGGAACAAGTAAATACATCATAAAACCAACCCTGGCTAGAGTATAGAGGGCTGCTCATTTATATCCTCAGCTCTATCAGCAAAATGATAAAGCACTACCCAAAAAATCCCACAATACAATTGACCACCAAAGTTATTTTGTGTGCTTGAATACATGTTTCTATTTGTTCAAATGTATACACGAACAGTTATAAAAGATCACATATCAAGAATGTAGTCACAATCAATGCAAGTCAGTGCTCAAATGCAGAGCAAAGGAAAATTATTCCGCTTCTTACCCTTGGATATCAGCCCACCCTCAGTGAAGAAATTCTTGACTCTAGACAATACAGTTAAAGATCGCTGAAAAGCATTTTGATTTGCCTGAGAAATAACTTGAAAACTACAATATTAATTTTAAACGAAGAGCTGTCATAAGATAAAAGGCAAAACAGGAATGAACAAGCACATAATTTATCATAATACACAAAATAATGATGAATGGTTTAACACTTAAACATGAGAAAATTGCACTACGAAGTGATAGAGCAAGCACCTCCCATGGATCAACCATTATGAAGTCAGAACTTTTGCAGGCAAGATTACACAATTTCAGCCGATGTTCAGCAGATATGAGGCCCTGTATAACCATTCATACCACTGCTTTAGTAAACCACATTAACATATGACACAGAAAACAATTTGTTTACACTAAATGATTATAACTAAAGCAGATATTTACAAAGTAGAAACAGATTCAACCAAGCTACTTACATATTACTTCGATGTAACAACTATTAGACATGGACATTAATAAGATTTATTGAGTAAATTCCTGGAACTTGAATCAAAACTAACTACCATCTACTATTAAATGCTAAAACTCTCCCCGCAAAGTTAAAACTCTTGACAGAAGAATGGACCATTGCTAGTGTATAATGCATGCAATCTACACAATGAAAGACAATCTATCACCATTTGCATGCCTATCAATATGCTGAGAGAAAAGGTCACATACCCTCTTCTTGTATGCATCATTAACAGGGGACATATAGCCTCCAATAACGGAATAGCCCTCAGAATTCAAAGCATCTCTTGCCAGCTCTAGAGATAAAAGTGGAATTAATCAAATTCGTAGACAATTATATTCTCCAATGAAGTAATAAATACCTATATCCTATAAAAAATTGCTAATTGCTAAATGCTAATACAGTCCAAGCAGGCAGAGACCAACTAGAATGACGTGGTATGGGATAATTTAAGGTCTAAAGGGGAAAAAATTACCAAACATACGTAAGTGCATAAAAGTGGGAGGATTGAAGCTTCCAGTTGCCACTAAAACAACGTAAGCTTTGTCCCTAATTATGAGAAATAATTCGCATGTTTTCAACGCATTAATAACATAATAGGAAGATTATATGTTAGAGAAAGATGAAAATGATATTTTTTTGAACTTACCCAGTTATTGATTCCGAAGATAATTTATCCAGAGGAAGTGGAATGTCCATAACACCTAATAAAAAAATAAATAAGAAAGCTGAGATAACCCCAAAAAAAACAAAAAAAAAAAACCAATATTGAAAACGAATAATGTTCTTTAAGTATGGTTTCTTCCTATAATTAGAAAAAAGTTTGTATATAACTAACGTACCTTAAAGAGAGACTGAGAGCAGCGAGTGGGGTAAAGAGAGATATCCCCCCCTCCCCCACAAAAAAAAAAAAAAGGAGAGAGAAAGTAATGAGCGCAGAACCGGAAATTCAATCCGGAAATTTGTTGTAGCAAGCAAACTATGTATGTAATGAGCTGCGGAACATGCAAACAAAGAGAAAACAAATAATGAAATCGCATACCATACAGATACAATTAGTTAAAGATTTATTTTTTAACCCAAAAAAAAGAATTTATTAACCAAAATTTTCAAACACAATCAGGGTGCAACCAAATCTCACATAATCTTGCAAGAAATGACACAAATAGTTAAATGAAACCTCAAAATTCAGTAATGCGCCGATGAAAACGAACAAAATTTGAGCAGTTTCCTGATCAGATTGTTGATTCTATTGCAGAAAGAAGTCTTAGACGTTTTCCATGGAAATTAAAAAAAATTAACGTTGAGATGAATCTATTAAATAAAATAAATTTTAAAAAAATCAACCCGCTGCAACACGCTGTGTGAGGAACTCCAACGACTTATTGGCGGGGGATGCTGCGGAGGTTGATATGATATTTCTATGATACTTGTATTCCTATGACGGAGAGTGATGAATAAGAATATAGAACAATACTTCAAACTCTACCGTTGTTTCGCGTATGTTAAAAACGGGAAAATTGAAAAAATGGACAAATTTAGGGGGCTGGTTTGAAAAATGGACATGTTCTGAAATATTTTCATCCCATAGACACTTTTGTGTCTAAAAGACAAAAACACCCCTGTCCTAAAATAAATTCCCAAAACCTTGTTATTTCATATCCTTCGGACAAATTTTTTTAAGAAAGACAGTAAAGCAAGACACAGAACAACGGAAACCAGTAACAGCTCGAATCACTTAACTTCACTGTCCCGAAACAACCTCAATATCTGAAGCAGTAAGCAAAACGCGTAAGAGCAACTTTTCCTTAATCTCTCTGTAAATGGCATGAAAATTTAATGTATGTGTAGTGTTTTCGTCATTGCTCGCATTGGTAACTGACAACCGCATTATATAGCTTAAAAATGGTTTATGTATGTGAACTAAGGGTAGAGATAGTGCCGTCTGTGTGAAAAAATGCTGGAAATTGGCTGTCGGTGTGCAAAAATGGGTTTTCGCAGTCGAAGGTCGAAGAAGACGACTGTCTTCGAGTGTCTTCGAGTGTAGTCGAGTGTAGTCGAGTGTCGTCGAGTGTCGTCGAGTGTCGTCGAGAAGTTCTGTCGGGACCGAATCACGACAATTCGGATGGTGGTTTCGAGTGTCTAGCCATTGCCTCGATTCTAGGTTCGAGTGTTGCGTGTTCGAGTTCCGTCGAGGGTCTTGTGGATTGTCAAAAGTTCGTGTGTCGCGTGTCGAGAGTCGAGTGTAGGACGCGTGGAACCGACCTGTAGATGTCTCGAACCATTCATGTCGAGTGTTTCGAGAGTCGTGGACACCATTTTGTCGAGCTTTCGAGTAAGAGAGTCGAGTGTACAAGTTGACGAGTGTTGGACGACGAAGTTAGTCGAGTTCGAGTGTCGTGTCACATATGTCGAGTGTCGAGTGTTTTTGTCGAGTCTCGTCGAGCGTTTTGGCAGAACGCTCTTTTTTCCCACTTTTGCAAGCTATTTCATAATTATTTTTTGTCCACGGATCTTATATGATATGATATATCTCAATCATGCAGGAAATGGAAACTTTACGCGTACTCATTGCATATAATGGTTCATGGATTGTGCAAGAGACATACAGGGGATGACGTATACCAAATGTGTAAACCAAATGTTGATGTTTGCAACATTGTCTCTTTTTTTTTTTTTTTTAACAAATCCTAAGCTTTTGAAAATAATATATTTTGGGTGTTGGATTTTGGCACTGTAAAGCAGTATTATTGTATTAAACACATCTTTATGGGCGTTGTTGTTAAACAAAATAATCTTACCTGACGCCCAACCGAAAAATAATTTGGTATCTGATTCGAAATCTATAAGAAACAAGTGTTCTGTCCAATCGCTCGACGACACTCGACGGTAGAAACTCGACGCTCGACTTAATTAGCGGAACAGAAAATGAAATGAAATGAAGGGAATGAAAATGAAAAAAACGAATGTTCGGTCTAAACGCTCGACGCAACTCGAAGGTATAACTCGACGCTCGATCTACACGACACACAGCCCCTCGAAGCTCGATCATATTGAACACGAACACGCGAAGCTCGATCAACATGTCACACGAACACTCGAAGCCCGACCAACACGTCACACGAACACTCGAAGCGCGACCACCACGTCACACGAACACTCGAAGCGCGATCAACCGGTCAGACAAACACTCGAAGCGCGGTTCACTTCGTCACACCAACACTCGAAGCTCGAGCACACGTCAGACAAACACTCGAAGAACGACTAAACCTGTCACACGACCACTCGACGCTCGAGCTCACGGCACACGAAGACTCGAACCTCGACTCTCGAACTCCGGAGGGTCTATAATGTAATTTGCCTCGTCTCGACCCTCGACCCGCGACTCGCGATGACTGACACGTGGGGAGCTCGAACTTTGGGGTTTAAAAAGTTCTAGTTCTACCGTCACTTCCCGCTTCACTGCCATTTACTCCTACAAACCGTTTCAACTCTCCAAACTCACAGTTACGCACAGACAACGGTTGGGACGCAAACAGACGCGCAGCGACAATCATCTCAACTCCCGGCGACCACAGCACCGATCGGCATTCAGGTACGGCGTTTATTTACCGGCCATGCATGTTGTTTTCACTAGTTCAGTGGATTTAGGGCTGTTTAATAATGTTTAGGCCGTTTATGTTTGTATATGTGATTTGAAAATGTATTGTATGTGGTTGGTTTCGGCTGTCGTTGCCGGAAATTTACAAAGGAGTTATGTTGTGGTAGTGACACACTCGACACTCGGCAAATGAGTTTTGTCGAGTGTTGTCGAGATATGTCTAGTGTTGTCGAGACATGTCGAGTGTAGTCGTGTTATGTCGAGTCTTGTCGAGTTTGTCGTGTTTCGTCGAGCTTTATCGAGCGTTTAGGCAGAATGCATGCTTTGTGGCTGTTTTTGGCTGTTTTTTTGCCTTTTTGTTTCATATTGAACTATAATGGACTTCTTTTTGCCAATTTGAAGCAAATGGCTGGTGAATTTGGACTGTCCTTCACGCTTAAGACACCGGATACGGAACACTACCAGGCCGTGGTCACAAACATGGCAGGTTGGGACTGTATACAATGGATCCGGGCGAGCTTCAGTGCGAGGCAGAAGGAGATGTTTCGTGCAACATGTTTCGGATTTCTCCTAGACATCCGTCGGCTCTCCTTTCCGTCTCAGTTGGCGCACCACGTGCTTCAGTGGGAGGTTAACACCGTGGGGTACGACCGGGAGATGTGGTTCCTTGTTGAAGGTAAAAAATTGGTTTTCATGTACAATGTTGTTACAAAGTCATAGTTTTGCACGTATGATATTTTTAGTTATTTAACTGTAACATCGTTGTCATCTTATATAATTTTTTTCCTTATTTGCAGGACGACTCATTCGTTTTTTTGCGCACGAGTTCGGTTTGATAACCGGCTTACGATTTGCTTCCACGGTGCCACCAATACCGACGATGTTGCATCCGTGCCGATTGTTGGATACATACTTCGATGGCATGGACTTGGATCTCATCGCTTTGTATGAAAATCTTAAGAATATGAATGTGTCTCGTATGCCAGACGAGGATGTCGTGAAGCTAGGCGTGTACTACGTGCTTGAGCGTTTCTTCATGGCCCGGGATAGACGCCGACACGTGTCTAGGACATGGTTGAATTTTGTAGACAGACTGGATGAATTTAATACGTATCCATGGGGTTCGTTGTCCTACGAAAAGACATTGGGCTCGATGAAGAGGGCTTTGGTTGGGAGGTTAGAAAATTACAAGAGGCGAGCCCAAGCGAAGACGAGGCAGGTGGAGCGCTATAACTTGGAGGGGTGCCCGTACGCCTTTCAGGTACGTTCTGCTATCCATGAGTGTGACCGTGTTGATTTCTGTTTGATGTAATTTTAGTCCATGTCACTAACTAACCTGTTCGATGTAATTAAGGTTTGGTTGTACGAGGCCGTGCCTTACTTTGGCACACATTTTGGTACAGTGCCACAGGAATGCGCGGCGAGGATACCACGGTTGTTGAAGTGGGAGACAGTTAAGACCCCGTCCCAGAACGCTACCTACACTGATATACTGAGGGTTAGGAGGCGGGTTAGTACGAATCCTGTGTTACATCGAATTGTCTTGTTTTTTGTTCAACCAAAAACTGATAACAGTTTCGCGTGATCTGATTATATGTTGACGCAGGCTAGGCCGCTCGTCGTTTTAGAGCCGTCCGTTGTGGAGCAGCAGACGGAGTGGTATGCACGGCTCAATGAAGTAGTTGGCATCCGTAGAGGTGCACATGTGGCTTGGGCAACAGCTACGGATGCTCTTTTACTGGCGGCGGAGAGCATTGAGCCACTTCCTGCTGAGGCGGCTGCAGCTCCACCTCCGGAGGGACCAGCAGCTCCACCTCCGGAGGGCCCATTAGGTCCACATCCAGAGGGTCCAGCAGGACCACCCCCTGAGGGACCGGGACCAGCAGCTCCACCTCCGGAGGGTCCATCAGCACCACCTCCGGAGGGTCTGCCAGCTCCACCTCCTGAGGGACCGGGACCAGCAGCTCCACCTCCGGAGGGTCCATCAGCACCACCTCCGGAGGGTCCGCTAGCTCCACCTCCGGAGGGTCCATCAGCACCACCTCCGGAGGGTCTGCCAGCTCCACCTCCTGAGGGACCGTCAGCTCCACCTCCTGAGCTCTCATCCGCTTCACCTCCTGCTGGCATCAGTTCCCCTGTTGACCCGGATGTGGTTGCAGCAACAGACACGGACAGTCCTGACATGGACGTAGGGCCTGGCAGTCCACCGCTGGAGCCTTTAAGTCCACTGCCAGAGCCGTTCCATAGTTCCGGAGCTCCAGGAGCATCGACGACGGCGTCGGGTCGGCAGGTAAGAAATGCCAGTCGGCATTAATATTCTTGTACGTATACATTTGCTGCTCTGTTGGTTAATGAAGACCCTTGTTACAATTCTCATGCAGGTGCCGCCGGTCCATGACGACTTCCAGAGCACAGTTTTGCGTGAACTTGCTCTGTTACGGGCGGAGAACAGGGAAATGCGTGAGGAGATAGCTCGTCTCCGCGAGGCCGTTCTGGACCTCGGTGCGAACTTCGGAAACGATGACACGGTACTTTCCAATATTTACATACTGGATTTTGACCTGTTCCACACACGCTTAAGCTGATGGTTATGTTTGTCTGATTTCAGGATTCAGATGCTGATTCCGACGGAGGTCCGGGTGATGACGGTGATGGTCCGCCGCCCGCGATTCCTGATTCCGTTAACCGGAATGTTCCTGCAGCCGATGCTCCTCCGGCAGCCTTAGTTTCACGCAGGGGTCGCCGCCTCCTACCAGCAAAGCATAAGCGAAGCCCCTTTGTCAGTCCACCAGGTAGGAAGAGGCCGAGGGTTCAGCAGCAGGAGGAAGCCACTGACCAGCAGCAGCCACAGCCCTCGGAGGAAGCCGCAGACCAGCAGCAGCCACATTCAGAGGCCCCTTTACAATCCGAGGCGCCTATTGCTCAGTCGGAAGACAATCGATCTCAGTGGCCATCAGCAGATGTAGGAACTGGTCTCATTTTGTGCCCTCCGGTTCCACTTTTCGACCCACGTGCCCTGATAGCAGAAGTTGACATGAAGGGATTCCACGCGTGGCTGGCGGACGACACCAGAACAGATCGCGCTGAGTTGGCAGTCTTCAGCGCAGATCGTAAGTTCTTCACGACGCTGATCAGCCCATCAGAATGGCTTGAAGCTGAGGTACTTTCATATCATCTCTGGCTGTCGAATATTGCTATATACAATTGGATTCCTTATTGATAGCAATTGTTGTTTTCAGCACATAGACAGCTACTTGTGGGTTCTACGGTGCAGAGCTCGCGCCGTGACCAGACCTGGTGTACAGAGGTCTGCTTTCCTCGACACCACTTTTTGGGTACGTAAATCGTAGACATCTTACATTAACAATTTGTCACTTGAAATTTATGATTCCTTCAATGCGCTAACTGAACTCATGAACTTGCAGTTGAAATTGAAGTCGTTGTGGGCGCTATACTCGGAAAGATTGGACGACATTACCTGGGCAAATGAGGAGGACATGGTCCAGTATATCCTAGGACAGGTGCCCCTCGCTGGAACACCATGGGTCGACGTTGATAGGGTGAGAACATTTATATTCACTGAATTAGCATGTGCCATCTTATTTAAAATGTTGTGATTCATTTCCATTTCCGTGTTGTCAATTCGTTTTCAGCTCTATCTCCCAGTACACCTCACCGATGATCATTGGGTGGCAGCAGAGGTGCATTTGAATCGCCGTCAGATTTCCATATACGACTCATCTATTGGGCATACTTCTACGGACATAGTCATGCAGACAGTCCGGTGCCTCGCTGAGCTACTACCCCGTATGGTGTCAATGGAGGTTTACGGTATTCCTGACTATCCCACAACCCCATTTGACATTATGCGAATCGAGGACGTGGAGCAGGTGCCACAGCAGGAGCCTGGGGGAGGGGCATGCGGCGTGTACTGTTTGAAGTACATCGAGTTCCTAGCGGGGGGCGTTCCACTGACCGAGATTAAGGCATTCCAGGACGACGAATGCCGGGAGAGAATGGCATTACATCTTTGGCTCAGCCGCGAAAACCCACAAGAGGCGGCCCCGCCCATCCTGGTGCCCTACGACATCAAGGCGCTGTTGCCTCAACCGGTAGTGCCTGCTGATGTTGCAGCTGCTGATGTTGCAGGCACTACCGCGACTGGACATGATGTGTCAGGAGATGTTATGACCACTATTGCCCATGACGACGTTGATTCAGCGAAGGTCAAGTAGCAGCCGAGCACGTTGGGACCATGAGATCACCTATTTTTTTTGTATATATTATGTTTAGTTAAACAAAATTGTTTTTTTTTTTTGTTTTTGGACACTAACACATTATTGTATAGTACATGTTTTTTATAGTAGCACATGGTTACGATGTATAGTTGTACGAAAACTTGTAAATACACAATATTCTATAGTGACATTATTTAATGGACTAATCACACATACCTCCCCTGGGCTTTAGCTTAATTTCATTCATAAACACTGTTTACCATTTTCCATTATACGATACCCCTTACTTTTTTGAAATTAATCATCGAAACCCCTTCCGTCAGTTTTGCCGTTAATTGTATGAAAATAAATGTAATGAATAAGGGAAAAAAAGTAAACCCATCTAATTAGTTCTGCTGGCCAGTCTCACGGGAGCTGCTCACAGAACCCAAGTGCTCTTCGCTGCCTCCCCTGCACTGCGCACGCTGATAGCAAGAGTTCAGTTGAGTTGAGTTGATGCAAAATGAAGTTTAACATAGCAAACCCAACCACTGGTTGCCACAACAAGCTTGAGATAGATGACGATCAGAAGCCCGAGTCTTTTTAGATAGGAGGAGCTCCCAAGAATTTAGTACAGATGCTCTGGGGTCTACAATTCATGGATATGTTTTTAAGATCATGGGAGGCTGCGACAAGCAAGGATTCCCAATGGAACTGGGAGTTCTGACTCCTGGTCGTGTTCATCTTTTGCTTCAAAGAGGAACCTGTTGACCCAGGTATGGCAACCCAAGAGGGGGGGGGGGGTGATTTGGGTTTTTATTTATCAAAATGGATTTGTAAAACTTTTCTTGAATAACCAAAATTAGTTTACTCTATCTTTATTAGTTTACTCTTTCTTTAGGAATAAAGGTGAAGAATATGAAATTAGAAGTTATGAAAGATGCAAAGAGAATAACAATAACGAACAATCACAAGTGCAAGTAAATATAAAGAGATAGCGATAGAGAGAGTGCAAACTCAATTTACGTGGTTCGGCAAATCTTGCCTACGTCCACAGGCTCCTAGCTCCAAGCTAGGCTTTCCACTGAGTTGTAAAAATCTTTACAACTTGCTTGATGAACAACAACACCAAGACTTTTTCTTCAACTCTTGACAACACTACACCAAGAGTTCTTCTTGATGAACAACCTCACCGAGGTAACTTTCTTCAACTCTTCATAACACCACACCAAGAGTTCTCTCAAGGATAACTTTTATCCTTTACAAGGAGATCTCACTCTCACCACAGTACAAGAACGAATAAAAAAACAGCAGCCACAAAAGCACAACTCTATTCAAAGAGTAGATAAAGAATATAAAAGTTCTGTAGACTTGATATTTCTCTTGTTTTTTGCTTGCTAGATGCCTCTCTTGCTCTGTTTGAATCCATGGGAGAAGGGCTCCTTTTATAGGCAATTTGATTGAACTTAATCAAGTTAAGACACCAACTCCAAATTTTCTGCCCACCATAAAAAACGTAATCTTGTCTGCCACTTTTTTCAATGTTCTGTTTGAAATTTGAAAATCTGCAACAACCAAGTCATTTGGATATTTGTAGCTCAAGATATGGCCAAAACACCATTCGGCGCTCATGTGAATTGATTTTTCTTCCATATGTCAGTCCACCGATTTGCATGTGTATTATGTCGGCCTTCCGTTTCAAATTTGAATTTCTTCAAGGAATATAAAATGTGATCCATTGAATCATCTTTCCAATGCCACAATAATCAAGTCATTTGGATATCTCTAGCTCAAGATATGGATAACAAATCATTCGGTACTCATATGAGTTGATTTTTCTTCTCTGTGTCAGTCCACCAAATTGCATGTCAATTATGTCGGCCTTCCATTTGAAATTTGAATTTCTTCTAAACACATAAAATGTGCCCCATTAAGTCCTTTTTTCAATGCCACAATAATCAAGTCATTTTTATATTTCTATCTCAAGATATGTCCAAAAGAGTATTCGGTGCTCATGTCAGTTGCTTCCGTTTGTCTTTCAAATTGCATAATAATTTGGACAATCTTACACTTGAAATTTGAATTTCTTTAAAACGTATGAAATGTTATAAATTGAGTAAACTTTCCAAAGGGTCAAGAATCACTTCATTTGGACATCTGTAGAAAAATATATGACCAATTAATTGAACATTGCTCATGTGACGCATTCCTTGAATCAAACCTTGTTCTTCAACTTTTGTGCCTTTAACATGTAGTATTCTCCTTTGGCTTCAACACTACTTTTGTGCCTTAACATGTAGTATTCTCCTTTGGCTTCAACACTTCATTTTAATAAGCCCCATCTTGATTTTGCAATTATTTCAATAATCTTATTCTTGCGCATAAATATAATCTCAATGAATCAATGTGTATTGTTATCATCAAAATTATCATGTAGCCTTAGAGCTAACAATCTCCCCTTGCTTCAGAGGTTATGGAAGGCGCAATGGAGAGCGAACGAGGAAATCTGTTCGTGGATGCATTGTAAATCAAGATCTGTCTGTATTGAACTTGGTTATAGTTAAGAAGGATGAGAACGATCTACCTGGGTTGACAGACAGTGGAAACCCAACGATGAGCGGTCCAAAAAGGGTATCCCAAATTAGGAAGCTTTTTAGCCTCTCAAAGGAGGATGATGTTCGGAAGTATGTGAACACCTACCACACAACATTCACAATAATATCTGGCAAGAAAGTTAGGGGTACCGTATGATGTCACTTAACGGCAAAACTGACAGAAGGGGTGCCCATGATGAATTTCGAAAAAGTCAGGGCTACCGTATAATGAAATGTAACAAACAGTGTTTCCGAATGAAATTAAGTCAAAACCTTCCGAATGAAATTAAGTCAAAACCTTTGGTGGGGGGGGG
>SNVD02010075.1:0-45023 GCA_013180625.2 Boswellia sacra
TTGGTTTTACCAATGGTGCATAGAATGGTGAACGTACCTTGATCTTTGCATTTCGGAGGAATTTTTTTTTGTAGAACAGCTGAAACATTTTCCCCCACACTTACTTTCTCATTTCCTTTTAACTTTCTCTTGCTGGTACATAACTCCTTTAGACATTTTGTACAACAAGGTACTTGCTCAATAGCAGCTAGAAGTGGTATATTTACCTCAATCTTATGAAAAGTCTCCAGGATTTCATGTTCTTGTTCCTCCTTCTTTAATTTTGCAAATCTGCTAGGAAAAGATAGAGGAGTAACATAAGAAGGAATAGGAGTCTTAAGATTTACCTTAGAAGATGATGTCTTGTTCATGGTGGAAGTGGTGTCATTTCCTTCATTACTTTGTGATTTCTTTGCTAGGTTTTGGATACTTGGCCTCATTTTTCCATTTGCTCTCCATTTCGATTTGCTCTCCACGTTCGCAAAGTTATCACACAATCATTCTCTCTTGGATTGATCACCGTTTGAGAAGATAATTTTTATGAGCCTTGGCCCTCGAATTTGCTCATGCTAGTAGCCAATTGTCCCATTTGATTTGTCAGGTTTTGGATACTTGCCCCAGTTTCCTGCTGGAATTGCATTGTGTTAGTGGCAAGTGCATTAACAATATCCTGGAGTAACATACCTGAGTTTTTTGGAGATGGTTGTGGTGCTGGTTTTGGCATTGGTGGTGGTTGCATTTGAAATGGTTGCTGCACTCTAGGTTGATTGAAACCTTGCAACCAATTTGGTATGCCATTTGGGGCGATCGTTTGATTCCAGTAACTGAAATTAGGGTGATCTTCCCATCCAGCATTACAAGTGTTATAGAAGGGATCATACCATTGCCTTGTTTGTCCTGGAAATCCATCCATGGTATTGGCTTGTTCCATATCTCCTTTCAAAGTTGGATACATGTCGATTGGATGCTCCATGGTAGAATATACCTCACATGCATAAGATTTCTGCATATGTCCAACAGCCATGTTTTCCACAAGAGAAGTTAACTCAAAAAGTTGTTGGTCAATGTTCTGAGTACTTACCTCATTTACACTCCAATGTAATTGTGGCTCAAATCGGCTACTGAATTGTTGAAAGTTTACTGCCATTTCTCCTAAACACTAACAATCAGAGAAGAAAAACAAAAAAAATACAAATCAACAATGAAAACAAAATAACAAATCGATTAGAAAATCAATCCCCGGCAACGGCGCCAAAAACTTGATGCGTTCGAAACTAGCAAGTATACTAGTCTCACAAGTACTAAAGTGATAAGTAAGATATCGTTCCCACGAGGATTGATTCTAATTGAATTTGTTATTTCCAGCAACAATTAACTAAATGGGGGGGTTTTTGTTGATTGATTAACTAGATGAAGAAACAGAATTACAAACGGTAATTAATGATACACAATGCACAACTTATTTGAATTAATCAATTGACAGAAATCTGGTCAAGGAGATCTTAACTCCACCTAAGATATGGATTTGCGAATATTTAATTGTAGAATTATCATCCAATTACACCATTGAAATTATCAACCGTAGATAACAACAAGCTCTGTTATCCCAATCTTTCCTTACTTTGTTGTTTAATAAAATAGGCTCTTTATTTAATCTCTATCCATTAAACAACCTAGAACAAGCTCTCTAAATTTAATTCAATGGATGCATTATGAAAAGAAAGACATGTTGATCTAAGCAATAACACACAAGCTCGGATTATTTAACTTAGGTTATATTCTCCAATTGCAATCTCTGATCACAATTTTGCTACTAATGAATAGAAATTCAAGACAATTACGGATCAAGATTTCTAGTCTAGCAATAGACAATATCCAGATTATATTCAGTTGGCCACCCAAATACAATCCAGCAAGCAATCATAAGCATTACACATGGGAAAATACAAGCAACTTCAATTAGAGAATTGGATAACAATTCCTTGCACAATCAATTCACAAAAACCATATCAAGGGCTTTGAAATCACCCTCAACCAATTCAGATTTAGTTACACATATTTAGACAGAATACAAATACAATACAATATAGAGACATTCCAGAAAATGAGAGGGAAAGGGAAACTTAGCAAATTTGATGAAATCTATTAGGATTTGTAGTTCTTTCTCTTTCCAAGCCTTCAATCTCCTTCAAGAACTCCAAGAGATGAGAGAAATCCAAAGATGCAGCCTCCTCCACGTTCTCCCCTCTTCAGTTTATGAAAATAAAACCCTAAAATGTGTTTAAATACTCTGCTACAGTGACTTGCTAAAGTGCCCCGTATTATACATGCTACAGTGGCTTGTGGAATTATATTTCTATACATCTCACACGGTTTTGATTACAACTTTTGGTACACTGAATGGATTTATAAACCGTAAATTTCTCCAGAAAATAGACTTCGAGAGCTTTCCAACGGTATATAACATGTCGTCGGATTCATTGTATATCAAACAATTAAATCCGAGAAGATCACTGACTAGCAGAGGTGAAAATGAAGGGTTTTACTCCATTTTTGTACAAGTTGCTCCACAACTCCTACAAACATCAAAACCACACAAAAACATAAAAATACCAAGGAATATAGCAAAGAAACATGGACGAATTGATATGAAAAGTACTACATAAATAACACCTTATCTATCCCAATCTTTCCTTACTTTGTTTGTTAAATAAAACAAGCTCTTTATTTAATCTCTATCCATTAAACAACCTAGAACTAGCTCTCTAAATTTAATTCAATGGATGCATTACGATAAGAAAGATAGGTTGATCTAAGCAATAAACACACAAGCTCAGATTATTTAACTTAGGTTGTATTCTCCAATTGCAATCTCTGATCACAATTTTGCTACTAAGGATTAGAAAATCAAGACAATTACGGATCAAGATTTCTAATCTAGCAATAGACAATATCCAGATTATATTCAGTTGGCCACGGGAAAAAGGAGCTCCAAATACAATCACAAGCACTCCAGAAGCAATCCAACTAGATATAGGACAATACAAGCAACTTCAATTAGAGATTGGATACAACTTCTTTACACAATCAACTCACAACAAACATATTCAAGGGCTTTGTAAAACAGTCACCCTCGGAACCCAAATTCAAATTTAGTTAGACATGTTTAGAACGTGTAGAATACAATACAACATGGAGACAGTCCAAAATACGAAAGGGAAGGGAAAACTTAGCAATTTGATGTATTCTTTTGGTTGTAGTTTTTCTTCCTCCTTTCCAACTTAAACGCGTTCCCTTCAAGAACTCCAGGCGATGAAAGAATTCCAGAGCTGCAGCCTCCACTACATTCTCCCCTCTTCAAGTTATGAAAATAAAACCCTAAAATGTGTTTAAATACTCTGCTACAGTAACCTGCTACATTGTCCCGTATTATACATGCTACAGTGATTTGTGGAATTACATTTCTATACTTTTCACACTGTTTTGATTGCAACTTTTGGTACACTGAATGGATTTATAAACCGTAAATTTCTCCAGAAAATAGACTTCGAGAGCTTTCCAACTGTATATAATACGTCATCGGGTTCATTGTATATCAATACAATTAAATTCGAGAATATGGTGGACTAGCAGAGGTGAAAATGAAGGGTTTTACTCCATTTTTGTGCAAGTTGCTCCAAAACTTCTACAAATATCAAAACCACACAAAAACATAAAAATACCAAGGACTATAGCAAAGAAACATGGACGAATTGATATGAAAATGATATATAAATAGACACTTATCATTGGCCACCCAAATAAAATCAGCAAGCAATCACAAGCATTGAATATGGGAAAATACAAGCAACTTCAATTAGAGAATTGGATAACAATTCCTTGAACAATCAACCCACAAAAACCATATCTAGGGCTTTGAAATCACCCTCAACCAAATCAGATTTACTTACACATGTTCAAACACGTCATAAATACAATATATAACAGAAACATTCTAGAAAATGAAAAGGAAAGGAACACTTAGCAAGTCCCCTGAAAATCTCCTCCGTAGATGAATCTCCTTAGGATTGTAGTTCCCCTCTTTTCAAGCCCCTCTTTCTCCTTCAAGAACTCCAAGAGATGAGAGAAATCCAGAGAGACAGCCTTCAACCTTTGTCTTCCTAAAATAAAACCCTAAAATATGTTTATATATTCTGCCACAATAACCTGCTATAGTGACCTGAATAATAACATGTTACATTGATTTGTAAAATTATAATTCTGCACTTCTTATACCATTTTGATCATAACTTTTGGTACACTAAATGGATTCATGAACTATAAATTTATCTAGAAAATAGACTTCAAGAACTTTTCAATGGTATGTAGCACATTATCTAGTTCACTGTAATCAATACAATTAAATCCGAGAAGTTGGTTGACCAGTAAAGGTGAAAATGAAGGGTTAACTCTAATTTAGTGCGAGTTCCTCTAAAACTCCTACAAACATCAAAATCACACAAAAACATGAAAATACCAAGGAATATAGCAAAGGAACATAGACGAATTGATACAAAAATAATATCTAAATAGACACCTATCAACTCGACAACTGAAATAAAACACAAAAAAGGCAATAAATTCCATAACGATGCACGGGTTGTTTAGTGCAACAAATGACATATGCTTTGCTTCAGTTGAGATAAAAACACCCTGATTACCATAGAGATGTATGCAAAAAATGTTTTCATGGGTTAGTTTGGCTTTAAACTTGCTAGTATTAAACTTGCGAAATGCCCTAAAACGGATAAAAACGCGTTAAAAAGTATAACGGTGCATGGTTGTTTAGCGCAACAAATGACTTCTCAACAGCTCCAGTTACCATAAAAACGCCTCATTTACCATAAAGATGCATCTAGAAGGTGTTCTTATGGCTTAGTTTGGTTTTAAATTCACTAGATATGCTAAAATGCATAAAAACGTGTTGAATCACATAACGGCGCATGAGCTGTTTATCATAACAAATGATACGTGCACTACTTCCTTTATCATAAAAACAGCTCGCTTGCCATAGAGATGAAGTAGAGGGTGTGTTAATGGCTCATTTTTGTTCTAAACTTGCTAAATACACTAAAATGCCAAAAAAGTTGTTAAATTGCATAATAGTGTACGGGCTGTTTAGCATAACAAATCACATATGCACCGCTCCAGCTATCATAAAAACCGCTTGATTTCCAAAGAGACACAAGTAGAGGCTATTTCTATGGCTCATTTTTGTTCTAAACTTTCTAAAAACGCTAAAATGCAAAAAAAAAAAGTGTTAAATCGCATAAAGTGCACGGGTTGTTTAGCACAACAAATGATAGAAGCACCACTCCTATTATTATAAAAACAGCTCGATTGCCATAAAGACACAAGTAGAGGCTGTTTCTATGGCTCATTTTTGCTCTAAACTTTCTAAATATGCTAAAATACAAGAAAAAAAAAGCCTTCAAAGTGAACTTCCTTCTTTATAGTGAACTTCCTTCTTCAAAGGAGATGCCTTTTCAAGGTAGATGCCTTCTTCGAGAGAGGTTCCTTCTTCAAAGTGGATACCTTCTTCGAGGAAGATGCCTTCTTCGAGAGAAATTCCTTCTTCAAGAGAGATTCCTTCTTCGAGGGAGATTCCTTCTTCAAGTTGAACATCCTTCTTCAAATGAGATGCCTTTTTTTATGGTAGTTGCCTTTACACATTGCGCTACTTAAGTGAAGTCTCATCAAGATGGAGTTGACTTTGCACATCGTGCTACCTGAGAAAAATCTCATCGAGATTAAGCTGTTTTTGCATATCATACTGCTTGAGAGGCATCTCATCGAGATTGAGCTACCTGATCTTGCACATCGTGCTGAAATGAGGAGCTTAATCCAGATGACTTGCACATCGTGCTAACTTAAGAGCCTCATCCAGGTGGCTTGTACATCGTGCTATTTCAATTGGGTCTCATACTACCTGGATGAGGCATATTACACTTCGTGCTGCTTCGATAGGGTCTCATCAAGATTGACTTGCATATCGTGCTATTTCTGCTGGGTCTCATGGAGATTGATTTGCATATCATGCTGCTTTTATTGGGTCTTATCAAGATTGACCTGCACATCGTGCTGCTTTTGTTGGGTCTTATCGAGACTAACTTGCACATCCTGCTACTTCTCTTGGATCTCATTGAGACTAACTTGCACATCATGTTGATGCCGCTACGTCTCCTTAAGGTGTTGAGCCCTTTTTTTATGGTTACATCCAGTATTTTATACTGCATTGTAATTCTACAGGACCTGGTCACTTTTGGACGATGCTTCATTTTGGATCATGCTTCCTATAAGAAAAGGATTTATGATTCATGTATGCATGATGTCTATTTTTCTAACTATATGCTTCTTGCTTGGACTAGACGGGTCGCCTACAAATCCAGTGTCTAGAGTGAGAGGTTAAGCGTCTTCAGACTCAAGTTGCTCATTCTTCAATTAATGTTAGTGATGATGAGTGAGGACAGTCGTCATCGACCTTCTCTTTTTCCCTTCTAGCATCCAACACCCCTTCTCCCAATTCATAGCATGTCTGAATTTTGCAGCCTTTTTTTTTCAAGTTTCTAAAGAGCGATGACTTAAAAGGACTCAAATCTAGCGGCTTGTACAATTTGAAGTTTCTTCGACATGTAGAGGATTGCATGAGCTTCTAGGATTCTCACAACCATATCTTCTGCTTCAATGGGCAAGAGCTTTATCCCTTATATAAGGAATCCTCTGCCATGTTGGGTTGTCATTCATCTAGCTCTGACAGTATCATTATGCCTGCTGCTTAAACACCATCTATGTTTGACCTTGCCAATTTTTTCTAACTTTTCGATTTCTACCATGGGTATCCATGCCAAAGATAGTAGAGTGATATTATCTTTGATCATGCCTTCAGTCGAGATGATGGATTGGACCCCATCTAATTGGCTTCACCTTCTTCGATCCTACCTTCTTGCACAATTTCTATTGGTTTCACCAGATGATCTCGAAGTCTTGTGGCCATCATTCCTTATATGGGACCTGGTTTCACCATAGTTCCCTTGATTCTATTTGAGACATTGATCGGACTGAATTGAGTCAGGGTTGATCTGAGTAAGAGGTTTGGTGGCAATCTTTTGCTTCTTTAGGTTTTTCTTCTAACCCTAATTTTGCCTAAGCCACCCTTTTAGGTTTTCGACTTAGCGAGTTCAATCATTTTTCATTTCATTTTTTTATACTCTAATTTTTATCTAAGTCGCCCTTTTCGGGTTTTTGACTTAACGAGCTTGCCCTAACTTTTGCCTGAGCCGCCCTTTCTAAGTTTTCAACTCAGCGAGCTTTTTCTTTTTCCTTCATACCTTAACTTTTGCCTGAGTTGCCTGATAGGTGTCTATTTATGTATTACTTTCATATCAATTTGTACATGTTTCTTTGCTATATTCCTTGGTATTTTTATGTTTTTGTGTGGTTTTGATGTTTGTAGGAGTTTTGGAGCAACTTGCACAAAAATGGAGTAAAACCCTTCATTTTCACCTCTGCTAATTAGCCAATTTCTCGGAGTTGATTGTATCAATATACAATTAACCGAATAACATGCTATATACCATTGAAAAGCTCTCGAAGTCTATTTTCTGGAGAAATTTACGGTTCACGAATTTATGTAGTGTACCAAAAGTTGTGATAAAAATGGTATGAGAAGTGTATATTTGTAATTCCATATATCACTGTAGCATGTTATTAAATACGGGACACTGTAGCACGTTACTGTAGCAGAGTATTTAAACACTTTTTTAGGGTTTTATTTTATAACTTGAAGAGGGGAGAACGTGGTGGAGGCTGCAGCTCTGGAATTCTTTCATCTCTTGGAGTTCTTGAAGGAGAAAGGAAGCTTGGAAAGAGAAAGAACTACAATCCAAAGAGAATTACATCAAATTTGCTAAGTTTTTCCCTTCCCTTTCATTTTCTGGAATGTCTCCATGTTGTATTTTATTTACCACATTCTTAAACATGTGTAACTGAATCTGAATTGGTTGAGGGTGATTTCAAAGCTCTTGATATGGTTTTTGTAAGTTGATTGTGTAAGGAATTGTTATCCAATTCTCTAATTGAAGTTGCTTGTATTCTCCCATATTCAATGCTTATGATTGCTAGCTAATTGTATTTGAGTGGCCAACTGAATATAATCTGGTTGTTATCTATTGCTAGACTAGAAATCTTGATCCGTAATTGTTTTGAATTTCTAATCATTAGTAGCAAAATTGTGATCAGAGATTGCAATTGGAAAATACAACCTAGGTTTAATAATCCGAACCTATGTGATTATTGCTTAGATCAACCTATCTTTCTTATCGTAATGCTTCCATTGAATTAAACTCCGAGAGCTTGTTCTAGGTTGTTTAATGGATAGAGATTAAATAAAGAGTTTGTTTTATTTAACAAGAAAGTAAGGAAAGATTAGGATAACAGAGCTTGTTGTTATCTACGATTGATAATTTCAATGGTGTAATTAGATGACAATTCTATGATTAATTCGCAAATCCATATCTTGTGGCAGAGAAGGATCCCTTAACCAGGTTTCTCTCATTGATTTTTCACTCAAATTAACTTTATGTTTTGCTATTCTTCATTTGCATTCTTAGTTCATTTAGTTAATCATTCAACAAAACTCCCCTTATTTAGTTTATTGTTGCTGGAAAATAACAAATTCAATTAGAATCAATCCTCGTGGGAATGATATCTTACTCATCAATTTATTACTTGTGCAACTAGTATACTTGCTAGTTTTAAACGTATCAAGTTTTTGACGCCGTTGCCGGGGATTGATTTTCTAATCGATTTGTTATTCTGTCTTTACTGATAATTCTTGATCTTTATTTTCTGATTGTTTGTGTTTAGGCTTTTATGTCCGAGGGAGAAGCGGATCAGCCACTTAAGAGAATTAAGGAGTTTCTCCAATCCTCGAATTTCAGACTAAATCGGTCAATTTCAACTCCACCTCCAGAATTTGACCTTGCACGACATACTTCCCTCCCATCTTCTTGCAGTTCAATCAAATCTGAATCAGAAGTAATGGCGATGGAAAACGATCAGACTCTTAAGGAGTTAGCGGCTCCAATTATTGATCAAAAACCGCTATGCATAAGCACCAACTTTCAGGTAGATTTTGAACTTAAATCTGGACTAATTCATCTGTTGCCTACATTTCATGGTTTTGCAGGAGAGGATCCAAACAAACACCTCAAAGAATTTCATGTGGTATGCTCAAGTATGAAGCCAACTGGCGTTTCTGAAGAGCAAATTAAATTGAGAGCTTTCTCATTCTCATTAGCAGATTCGACAAAAGATTGGCTATACTATCTGACACAGGAGTGTTACAATCCATGGGATTCATGATAGATCATCAAGGGGTGCAAATTATTACAATGGCCAAGAGTGCACATGAACCAGAATGAGGGGTAATTTCATAAAAGAACTAATATTGCTGTGCAGAGAATTAAATGTCAACATTTATGGCTGTAAAAGATCTTGAAGTCAGCTTTCTAACACATTTGTCAATGTGTCATTTTGGAGTTGTCTGCAGGAATCTATGACTATCTCTTCACAGCTGGTTCATAGTTAATGGTGCATTAAAGTCTACTCTAGAATTTGAATTTGAATGCTTAGTTGGTTGGAATTTGAATTTCTAGCTTAGTTGGTTGTGCTTTTATTACCTAATGTGTTTACTTATGAGTCCTTAGTTAAATGAGTTTGTCATGTATTAGTTTGAGTGATGCGTTCGAAACTAGTCAAGTATACTAGTCGCATAAGTAATAAAGTGATGAGTAAGATATCGTTCCCAAGAGGATTGATTCTAATTAAATTTGTTATTTGAAAGCAAAAACAGAGTAAATGGGGGGGTTTTGTTGATGGATTAACTAATTGAAATATTAATGTAAATGCACAATAACACAACACAAAGTAAAATGGAGTGAAAAATCAATGAGAGACACTTGGTTAAGGGTTCTTTCTCTGCCACAAAATATGAATTTGTGAATTAACATAGAATTGTAATCCAATTACAGCATTGAAGTTATCAACCGTAGATAACAACAAGCTCTTTTATCCCAATCTTTCCTTACTTTGTTGTTAAATAAAACAAGCTCTTTATTTAATCTCTATCCATTAAACAACCTAGAACAAGCTCTCTAAGTTTAATTCAATAGAAGCATTACGATGAGAAAGATAGGTTGATCTAAGCACTAATCACACAAGTTCGGATTATTTAACCTAGGTTGTATTTTCCAATTGCAATCTCTGATCACAATTTTGCTACTAATGATTGGAAATTCATGACAATTACGGATCAAGATTTCTAATCTAGCAATAGACAACAAGAGATTATATTCAGTTGGCCATTCCAAATACAATCAGTAAGCAATCATAAGCATTAGATATGGGAAAATACAAGCAATTTCAATTAGAGAATTGGATAACAATTTCTTACACAATCAACTCACAAAATCCATATCAAGGGCTTTGAAATCACCCTCAACCAATCAGATTTAGTTACACATATTCAATCAGAATAACAAATACAATACAGAGAAATTCCAGAATTGAAAAGGAAAGAAAGAACTTAGCAAATTCTTTGACAATCTTCTTTGTAGATGAATCTTCTTGGAATTGTAGTTCCTCCTCTTTCAAAATCTTGTTTCTCCTTCAATAACTCCAAGGGATGAGAGAAATCCAGAAATGCAGCCTCCTCCCACGTTTTCCCCTCTTCCAGTTATGAAAATAAAACCCTAAAATGTGTTTAAATATTCTGCTATAGTAACCTGCTACAGTGTCCCGTATTATACATGCTACAGTGATGTGTGGAATTACATTTCTATACTTCTCACACTGTTTTGATTACAACTTTTGGTACACTGAATGGATTTATAAACCGTAAATTTCTCCAGAAAATAGACTTCGAGGCTTTCCAACGGTATATAATATGTCGTCGGGTTCATTGTATATCAATACAATTAAATCCGAGAAGATCACTAACTAGCAGAGGTGAAAATGAAGGGTTTTACTCCATTTTTGTGCAAGTTGCTCCAAAACTCCTACAAACATCAAAACCACAGAAAAACATAAAAATACCAAGGAATATAGCAAAGAAACATGGACGAATTGATATGAAAATGATATATAAATAGACCCTTATCAAATTCCCCTACACTTAGACTTTGCTAGTCCTCGAGCAACTACGACAATATGAAATAAAACTAAACCGACACAGAATCAACAAAAAAATTAAAACACACAAATGCTTTATCTTGCAAATAGGCCTCAAAGATTGTACTTAATTATAACCCAAGGAAAACTTCAAAATAATGCACTTGATCAAGAATTTTATCTTAAAGATTAGTTTCGCTTCATTTCAATTCCTCAAGTGTGTGTGAGCCATTCTCACCAAATCACTTGTAACCCGGATGAGTTTATGCATAAAAATGAATCATATTTAATATTGAAGATGTGTGTATAAATGAAGTCCATAGGCCTGCTTTTCAAGTCACTCTCCACTAATGTAGACATGCACAACACCAAGCTTGCTAGTTTCGAACGCATCATTGGGTGAAGGTATGATAAAGGATAATAATTTGGCTCAAATCACCCATAAACACATAAATCATTCAAGACTATTTAGAGCTCAACCCTATAACACAACTTGATTTTAATTCACCAGGTTACTCCCCCAAACTTATTTAGAACACTCAATTTTTTTTTTTTTGCAGAAAATAAAAGAAAACTACACCCCCACACTTTGTTGTTTCATTCTTTTTAAGAACACTTAGGGGTATAGATCTCTTATTCTTCTTCTTTTGTTCTTTTTTTTTCTTTTTTTTTTCTTTTTTTTTATGACACTTCCCCTCCCCCACACTTAAACAACACATTGTCCTCAATGTGTAATTACGTGGACGATAAGTACAGATTGTCTTTTTTTTTCTTTTTTACAAACATAATAGAACTCACTTGTCATTGCTCATGACACATCCCAACCTCCTCTCACTTCCCAGAACCAGAACATCGCTCAGAATTTATTGTGAATGATCACATGCTCATAGGTAAGGGATAAACTGTTTTTGAATAAATTCTTTTAGGTTAGGAAAATCTTTTGTGAGTTAACAAAGAAAAAGGCTTACAGAGGCTCAAAGGGGTAACTAGGGATCAATTTCAGTCAAGGTTGGCTATTAAGGCTCAAACTGTCCAAAGATGGCCTAAATCATTTCCCCAATGTTGCACAGTCTAGGATTTCGCCTCGAGTGACCATCAAACAAGTTCTAGATTCATTGAAATCTGAAGAAACATTTAAATTACATAAACTTTCTCTAAGTGAACAAATAACTCATTGATAATAGCTAAGTGCTCAATGTTGCGCAAGGAATCAAAAGCAAAGCGAAAACCAATAAACATTTCAAGCACACAGATCCATGCATCATTTATCATTTTCCAAGATTTATTCTTAATTCAATCATTATCTTATCATCGACCCACAAAATGCAAGAAAAGAGGTACGTGGCATTGTTACACCTGAGTCAAGATTGTATATTTCAGCAATCCTTGGACCAGTAGCTCGCAGACTTAAGGTTTCCACGCCTATATACCTTTATTATAAGAACAAAAACAAGAAACCAAGACACTTCAAACGAACATGAAATAAACAAACTACAGATTTATTTAGAGAGAATGCGTTTCAAGGGTTAAAGAAACCCCATATTCTGTCATTCTCAGGTTTTCCCACAATTGTTTTTTTTTTAAATCAAAACTGATAAAGATAAAAACACATAACAACTCTAAATTACGCAAAACTAAACTCACTCATAAAATAACAAGGTTCAACAAGTCAGCAAACAAAAACAAGTTAGTTAGAATGGGTCTAAAAAGTTTAGAAGTTAGCCTCCTTATTCAGCCATTATGGATTGAAGAGATCCAGAATGCGTTTCAAGAGAACTGAAACTTTTTAAGCCACCACTCTAAAAACCGAGATTAGAAAATTACATGAGAATGAAAGAAATAACCTGAAAGCGCAAAAGAAACGACATGAAAAATCTCAAATAAACACATAAAAAGAAGCAAACAAAACAAGCAAACCAGCAATAGAGATTACAGTATGGAGGGTAAATCCAATTTATGCCTCTTATTGCCTTCTCCAACCCAATCTATCCGAGCCATTGTTGAATCAGGCGAATAGACGAATTCTTGTAATTTGTCAATTAACTCCCCTGCAGTTGAGCTGTAACCAGGATTTGCCTCGCTGACTGTGAGATGAAGTTTTTTTCTACTGCTTGATCAAGAAAAGACAACAAACCATCAAAAAAATTATTGACATTTACAAACCAATGGGTTTCCGATGGATGTTTAGCTGTGCCCAAGAGGTGATTTGAAATATCTCCTCTAATGTCCCATAACCACCGGGTAAAGCTATAAATGCATCAGATTTAACATCAATCATTATTGCAATAAACCTCATGCATGCTAGAGACCTGTAACTCTTCCCCGATTGTGTTGCCTATGATATCTCGTACAGTGATAGGTGTCCTAATTTATGTATTACTTTTATATCAATTCGTCCCTGTTTTCTTGTGCTATATTCCTTGGTAATTTTTATGTTTTTGGTGTGGTTTTGGATTTTTGTGAGGAAGTTTTTGGACACTTGCACAAAATGGAGTAAAACCCTTCATTTTCACCTCTGCTATGTCAGTGATCTTTCTCGATTTAGTGTTGATATACAATGAATCCGATGACATGTTATATACCGTGGGAAAGCTCTCGAAGTATATTTTCTAGAGAAATTTACGGTTCATAAATCCATTCAGTGTACCGAAAGTTATAATCAAAACAGTGTGAGAAGTGTAGAAATGTAATTCCACAAATCACTATAGCATGTATAATACGGGGGCACTGTAGCAGGTTACTGTAGCGAGTATTTAAACACATTTTAGGGTTTTATTTCATAACTTGGAAGAGGGGAAAACGTGGGAGGAGGCTGCATTTCTGGATTTCTCTCATCCCTTGGAGTTCTTGAAGGAGAAAGAAGATTTTTGAAAGAGGAGGAACTACACAATTCCAAGAAGATTCATCTACAAAGAAGATTTTCAAAGAATTGCTAAGTTCTTTCTTTCCTTTTCAATTCTGGAATTTCTCTGTATTGTATTTGTTATTCTGATTGAATATGTATAACTAAATCTGAATTGGTTGAGGGTGATTTCAAAGCCCTTGATATGGATTTTGTGAGTTGATTATGTAAGAAATTGTTATCCAATTCTCTAATTGAAGTTGCTTGTATTTTCCCATATCTAATGCTTATGATTGCTTACTGATTGTATTTGGAATGGCCAATGAATATAATCTGTTGTTGTCTATTGCTAGATTAGAAATCTTGATCCGTAATTGTCATGAATTTCCAATCATTAGTAGCAAAATTGTGATCAGAGATGGCAATTGGAAAATACAACCTAGGTTAAATAATCCGAACTTGTGTGATTATTGCTTAGATCAACCTATCTTTCTCATCGTAATGCTTCTATTGAATTAAACTTAGAGTGCTTGTTCTAGGTTGTTTAATGGATAGAGATTAAATAAAGAGCTTGTTTTATTTAACAACAAAGTAAGAAAAGAATGGGATAACAGAGCTTGTTGTTATCTACGGTTGATAACTTCAATGCTGTAATTGGATTACAATTCTATGTTAATTCACAAATTCATATCTTGTGGCAGAGAATGAACTCTTAACCAAGTGTCTCTCAGTGATTTTTCACTCCATTTAACTTTGCTTTGTGTTATTCTTCATTTGCTTTCGTATTAAGTTTAGTTAATCAATCAACAAACCCCCCCTGTTTAGTTTATTATTGTTGGAAAATAACAAATTCAATTAGAATCAATCCTCGTGGGAACGATATCTACTTATCACTTTATTACTTGTGCGACTAGTATACTTGCTAGTTTCAAACGCATCATACAGCTAATGGTTTAGGGATAATGCCGAGAACTTTGCTCCCTCCTAGGGATGCAGCTGTTGACACACACCCCATTAACCCAAGACTACCCCCTCCATAAATCAAACGAATACCCCTCGCAGCTAATGTCCTACCAAGATCAAGAGCTGCTGTTGTAAACTCTCCATCTTTACCAAATTGTGATCCACAAAATACGCATATATTTTGGAATCGCCGAATTGGTGCTTTCTCCATTTCTAAAAGTTCTCTAAACTTGTGTAAGACAATGATGCACGTCAGTTATTATACGATTCAAGTGCAAGACAGGTTATGGAATGGCATATGAAAATATGCAGAATGTATATATACACACGTAAAACTCTCAAATTTTGACACATGGAGACATACTTTTGGTGGGGGTTGCTCGATACAGATTTATCGCCCCAAGTTTTGAAAAAATTAGATATGCTTTCGGTGGAGTTTGACAAAACCTACACACTTGTCTCCCACGTGAAGTATGGAAAATGGACATACACTTTCGGCGGGGTTTGACAAAACCGCCGCACTTGTCTCCCACGTGAAGCATGAAAAGTAGAGATATACTTTCGGCGGAGGTTGACAAAACCTCCACACTTATCTCCACGTGTGCTTACGACATGGGGTAGTCATATGGTTTGTCAAAAAGAAAACTTGAAATTAAAACAAACAAAATCAACAAACAACAACAACACAAAAACGACATTGATAATCAGATCAAACGAAACAAGAAAGAAATAAAATTCGACAACAACTACACACATTCAAATATACAAGTAGTTGTGATTGTGGCTCACATCTTCCTCTGGTTTACGTCCAGTAACGGCTGAAACGCCTTCTATGAGTCGGGGATTTGCTTCCCATCCAGTTTTCTTATAAACTGGCAAACAGGGTCGTTTTTAGTCAGATTCCCTAGACTATAACACTGCAATTCATCACGAAATTGTGTCCATAGATTAAGCAATTCACGCTGAACAAGTCCACAAGAATGTGACTCGAGAGTTAACAAAACATTATCCAGCGACTCATTACTCAAACCATTCTTAATAAATGAAAGTTTATCTTCTCTATTCCTGGACGCAAAACCTAATGAACGACAAGTCTGGTTACAATTCCATCTAGCACATTTATAACATACTTGTAACCTTTTCGCTCTTCGCCTCTTGGCGTAGTAGCTCTTTCCTAGACCAGGCATGTATTTTGCGAGATTAATGTCCGGCTCACCGGACAATCTCACCTTGGCTTCGATAAGCCATCGGATATCAGCAGGCAGATTTAGGAGCATCAATACCGAAAGTCTAGTCATCCGTACTTTATAAATTTTAAACACAGCATTTTGAGGAAGTGAAGGAAAATATTTACGAAGGTTCGACAGAAAGATATCGGCATCCATTAAAGAGAAGAAAAGGAGAGATATTACCGAAATGCGATCGAGTCTGTTCTTCTCCAAGATATGCACGTTTCAAACCTTCGGGCAATGGTTTCAGCTCCCCTTCGAATGTTTCCCCAAGCTGTTGCACAAATGAATTCGAAGTACGAAATAATCAAATTAAACAAATGAAGGAAAAGAAAAGAATAGAGACGAAACTAAAGACACATAAAAGAGATAACAACACAATAACAAACAAAAGTCAGAAACAAGTAAAAACAAATAAAAAAAAATGAGACAGATGTCAAAGAGAGATAAAACCTGATCAATTTGATGGCCTACGAATGGACTCTCCTCGAGACACAAAAATTGATCATTACTACCTTATTTTATTTTTTCTTTTCTTTTTTTATTTATTTTTCAAAAACATTGGGTTGCCTCCCAATAGGCACTTGGTTTAACGTCCTCAGCCTGACGTTATCTGTCCTCACCCATCAAGATAAGTTGGCTCGTAGAGAGGTACCTCCTCGATGTCTTGCATCACTAAATTCTCATAGTATGGCTTCAACCTGTGCCCATTCACCTTGAATACTTTATCCATTTTTAAGCTCTTGATTTCCACTGCACCATGAGGAAAAACATTAGTAATAACAAAAGGTCCAACCCATCGAGATCGTAATTTACCTGGAAATAACTTGAGGCGAGAATGAAATAAAAGAACTTTCTGTCCCACTTCAAAATTCTTCCTGGAGATCATTTTATCATGAAATGCCTTAGTTCTCTCCTTGTAAATTCTGGAATTCTCATAGCATCATTTCTAAGTTCTTCCAATTCTTGCAGTTGAAGCTTCCTTTGTTCTCCAGCAGCATCCATCTCCATGTTACAAAGCTTTACTGCCCACCATGCTTTGTGTTCGAGCTCTACTGGAAGGTGACATGGCTTACCATAGACTAACCTATACGGAGACATACCAATAGGTGTCTTGTAAGCAGTTCGATATGCCCAAAGTGCATCATTAAGTCGTAGGCTCCAATCTTTTCTGTTCGGATTCACCGTCTTCTCGAGAATGGACTTGACCTCCCGATTTGAAACTTCAACTTGACCACTATTTGTGGATGATATGCAGTAGACACCTTGTGAGTGATGTTGTATTTCTTGAGCAAGGCTTCAAATGATCGGTTGCAGAAGTGTGTCCCTCTGTCGCTAATCATGGCTCTTGGTGTTCCAAATCTCGCAAAAATGTTAGATTTCACAAAATCTACAACAACTTTAGAATCATTAGTTCTCGTAGCTTTTGCTTCCACCCATTTAGAAACATAATCCACAGCAAGTATAATGTAAACATTACCAAAAGATGAAGGAAAAGGACCCATGAAATCAATACCCCACACATCAAAAATCTCAACAACAAGTATAGGGGTTTGTGGCATTTGATTTTTGGCACTTAAATTACCTGTCCTTTGACAACGGTCACAAGCTTTGCAAAATAGATATGCATCTTTGAACAATGATGGCCAGTAGAATCCACAATCAAGAACTTTCAGGGCTGTTCTTTTTGGTCCGAAGTGACCGCCACATGCATAAGAATGACAGAAGGTCAAAATTGAATTAAATTCAGATTCAGAAACACACCTTCTTATCACTTGATCAGAACAATGCTTCCATAAGTATGGATCATCCCATATGTAATATTTGACAATGTTTTTAATCTTGTCTCTTTGAGCTCGAGTCAAGTCATGTGGTAGCTTCTTGGTAACTAAGTAATTAACAATATCTGCATACCAAGGGGCTGCTACATGTAGAGACAGCAATTGTTCATCCGGAAAACTTTCTTGTAATGGCAGTACATCCTCGTCATGGACAATGCGACTGAGATGGTCTGCAACTAAGTTTTCACTTCCCTTCTTATCTTTGATCTCCAAGTCAAATTCCTGTAAAAGGAGTATCCACCTGATAAGCCTTGGTTTTGCATCTTTCTTTGTGAGCAAGTACCTCAAAGCTGCATGATCAGAATAAACGGTTACTTTAGTACCAATCAAATAAGATCGAAACTTTTCTAAAGCAAAAATAACCGCTAGCAGCTCTTTCTCAGTGGTAGAATAATTAAGTTGAGCATCATTTAAAGTCCGAGATGCATAGTAAATGGCATGTGGAATTTTGCCAATTCGTTGACCCAAAACGGCACCCACAGCGTAGTCACTTGCATCGCACATGATCTCGAATGGATGATTCCAATTCGGAGATTGGATTACTGGAGCCGAAGTCAAGAGTTCCTTCAGTTTCTCAAATGCCTCTTTGCATTTCTCATCAAATTCAAAGGCCACATCATTCTGCAATAATCTGCATAGAGGCAATGCTATCTTCGAGAAATCTTTGATGAATCGATGATAGAAACCTGCATGACCGAGAAACGAACGAATATCCCGCACACTTGTGGGAAGGGGTAAGGAACATATAAGATCTATCTTGGATTTATCAACTTCTATACCCTTAGCAGAAATAACATGTCCCAAAACTATACCCTGATCTACCATAAAATGACATTTTCCCAATTTAGAACAAGGTTAGTTTCCATACATCTTTGAAGTATAAGTGTAAGGTTATCAAGGCCTTTATCAAAAGAATCACCAAAAACACTAAAGTCATCCATAAATACCTCAATGATGTTCTCAACATAATCAGAGAAAATACTTACCATACAACTTTGGAAAGTGGCAGGGGCATTGCAAAGATCGAACAACATGCGTCGATACGCAAATGTACCAAATGGGCATGTAAATGTAGTTTTCTCTTGATCTTCAGGGGCAATGACAATCTGATTATATCCTGAATAGCCATCAAGAAAACAATAATGAGAATGACCTGCTAATCTCTCCAGCATTTGATCAATAAATGGCAAAGGAAAGTGATCCTTGCGAGTTGCAGAATTGAGCTTTCGATAATCAATACAAACTCGCCACCCGGTTTGGATACGAGTGGGAACCTGCTCATTATTGTCATTCTTAACCACCGTAACACCAGATTTCTTCGGAACAACTTGGACTGGACTCACCCACTTGCTATCCAAAATTGGATAAATCACACCCACATCTAACAATTTCAGGATTTCTTTCTTGACAACTTCCATCATTGGAGGATTCAACCTCCGCTGTGCTTCTCGAGTGGGCTTGGATCCTTCTCTAATAAGATACGGTGCATGCATATGGCTGGGCTAATACCTTTAATGTCAGCGATTGTCCACCCAATGGCTGTTTTGTGATCTCGAAGCACTCGGATGAGTTTCTCTTCTTGCAATGGTGTAAGGACCTTGGCTATTATGACTGGCAAAGTATCCTTCTCACACAAGAATACATGTTTCAAATGATCTGGAAGAGGCTTAAGCTCCAAAGGTAGGGGCCTTTCATCATAGAAGGAAGAATTTCATAGATAAAGGCAAGAATCAATGTACCGAAACATCATACCTATTGTTAGTGATAGTTATAGTCTCATCTAAGCTTGCCACAACTTCCTCCACTTACTTTCGACACATGTATCAACGTTCTGGTTCTTTGAAACTTTCTTTTTTTTTTTTTTTTTTTTTTTTATGTCCTTATGTGTTCACTAATGGCTACTTCCAATTCATCTTTGCGAGTTAACTCAAAAAATTGTTGTGCCAAAGAATTAATGACATCAATTGCAAAGACAGAATATAAGTCAGTAGGGTATCTCATTGCCTCAAAAATATTGAAGCGAATCACCTCGCCATCAAATTCCATGGTGAGAGTGCCATCATGAACATCAATCTTGGTTCGGGCAGTTTTCAAGAATGGCCTCCCTAAAAGAATTGGTTTTGGATTGGGAGACGTTTCATCCTCCATTTCCAGAACATAAAAGTCTGCTGGAAAAACCAATTGATTCACCTGCACAAGCACATCTTCTACAACTCCCTTGGGATATGCATTAGAACGATCAGCAAGTTGAATTACAATACCAGTTTTCGCAAGAGGTCCAAGATTCAAGGAAGCATAAATAGAATATGGCATGACATTAATAGATGCTCCTAAATCTAACAGAGCTCTTTCAAACTTGGTATTACCAATGGTGCATGGAATGGTGAACGTACCTGGATCTTTGCATTTCGGAGGAATTTTTCTTTGCAATACAGCTGAAACATTTCCCCCACACTTACCTTCTCATTTCCTTTCAACTTCCTCTTGTTGGTGCATAACTCTTTGAGAAATTTTGCATAACGAGGCACTTGCTTGATAGCATCCAGAAGTGGTATGTTTACCTCGATCTTGCGAAAAGTTTCCAGGATTTCTGGTTCTTGTTCCTCCTTCTTTGATTTTGCAAATCTGCTAGGAAAAGGTGGAGGAGTAACATATGAATGAATGGAAGTTTTAGGATTTACCTTAGAAGTGGATGTTTTGTTCATGGTAGAAGTTGTATCATCCCCTTCATCAATTTGTGATTTCTTTGGTGGAATATCTAATTGTTTCCCACTTCTCAAAGTTACAGCACTAGCATTCTCTCTTGGATTGATCACCGGCTGAGAAGGTAATTTTCCTGAGCTTTGACTCTCAAAGTTGCTCATGTTAGTGGCCAATTGTCCCATTTGATTTTCCAGGTTTTGGATACTTGCCCTAGTTTCCTGCTGAAATTGCATTGTGTTAGTGGCAAGTGCTTTAACAATATCCTCGCGAGACGTACCTGAATTTTGTGGAGCTGGTTGCGGTGTGGTTGTGGTGTTGGTGGTGGTTGTGCTTGACAATGGTTGCTGCACCCTTTGTGGTGATGAAACCTGGTGGTCGATTGGTAGGCCATTGGGACAATGGTTGACGAAATTTGGTCGCCCCCCACCCCATATCTTAAATAGGGTGATTCTCTCCATCAGCATTGTAAGTATTGGAGAAAGGGTCATCCCTTTGCCCTTGGTTGTCTCGGAAATCCACCCATGGCATTGGGTTGTTCGTATCTCCTTCTATGCAAAAGTTTGGCAATGTCGGTTGGATGGTCCATGGAGGAATACTCACATGCATAAGAATGCTGCATTATGTCCTACCGCCATTTTTTTTACAAGAGAGTAAGTCACAAAGTTGATTTCAATATTTGAAGTACTTACCTCATTTACTCTTTTTGGTAGTTGTGGCTCAAATTGATTGCGGAATTGTTGGGAGTTCGCTGCCATGTCACTAATCAAACGTCTTGCAACGTTCGGTGTTTTATTAACTAGTGCTCCACCACTAGCAGCATCAATGATACTCCTTTCCATTGGTAAGGGACCCTCATAGAAATATTGAATTAGGAGTCCATCACTAATTTGGTGGTTTGGACAGCTAGCACATAACCTTTTAAATCTCTCCCAATATTCATGAAGTGATTATCCATTGTGTTGTCGAATGCCACTAATATCTTTTCTAATATTTGTAACTTTCGAGGCTGGAAAGTATTTCTCCAAAAAGAGTTTACTCATCTCATTCCAAGTGGTAATGGTACCCGGTGGTAGATAGTATAGCCATCTTTTGCCGTATCTGATAATGAGAATGGGAAGCTCTCAATTTAATTTTGCTCTTCAGAAACGCCGGTTGGCTCATACTTGAGCATACCACATGAAATTCTTTGAGGTGTTATGTTGTTTTCAGATCCTCTCCTGCCCCCCCCCCCCCCAAAACCATGAAATGTAGGCAAGAGATGAATCAGTCCAGATTTATGTTCAAAATCTATCTCAAAATTGGTGCTTATGCATAGCGGTTGTTGATCAATAATTGGAGCCGCTAACTCCTTAAGAGTCTGATCGTTTTCCATCGCCATGGCTTCCGATTCAGATTTGATTGAACTGCAAGAAGATGGGAGGGAAGTATGTCGTGCAAGGTCAAATTCTGGAGGTGGAGTTGAAATTGACCGATTTAGCCTTAAATTCGGGATTGGAGAAACTCCTTAATTCTCTTAAGTCGTTGATCCGCTTCTCCCTCGGACATAAAAGCCTAAACACAAACAATTAGGAAATAACAATCAAGAATCAGTAGTAAAAACAGAATAATAAATTGATTAGAAAATCAATCCCCGGCAACGGCGCCAAAAACTTGATGCGTTCGAAACTAGCAAGTATACTAGTCGCACAAGTAGTAAAGTGATAAGTAAGATATCGTTCCCACGAGGATTGATTCTAATTGAATTTGTTATTCAAAAGCAACAACAGAATAAATGGGGGGGTTTTGTTGATGGATTAACTAAATGAAATATTAATGTAAATGCACAATAACACAACAAAAAGTAAAATGGAGTGAAAAAAAGATCAATGAGAGAAATCTGGTTAAGGGATCCTTCTCTACCACAAGATATGGATTTGCGAATTAATCATAGACTTGTCATCCAATTACAGCATTGAAGTTATCAACCGTAGATAACAACAAGCTCTGTTATCCCAATCTTTCCTTACTTTGTTGTTAAATAAACAAGCTCTTTATTTAATCTCTATCCATTAAACAACCTAGAACAAGCTCTCTAAGTTTAATTCAATGGAAGCATTACGATGAGAAAAATAGGTTGATCTAAGCAATAATCACACAAGTTCGGATTATTTAACCTAGGTTGTATTTTCCAATTGCAATCTCTGATCACAATTTTGCTATAATGATTGGAAATTCATGACAATTACGGATCAAGATTTCTAATCTAGCAATAGACAACAACAGATTATATTCAGTTGGCCATTCCAAATACAATCAGTAAGCAATCATAAGCATTAGATATGGGAAAATACAAGCAACTTCAATTAGAGAATTGGATAACAATTTCTTACACAATCAACTCACAAAATCCATATCAAGGGCTTTGAAATCACCCTCAACCAATTCAGATTTAGTTACACATATTCAATCAGAATAACAAATACAATACAGAGAAATTCCAGAATTGAAAAGGAAAGAAAGAACTTAGCAAATTCTTTGAAAATCTTCTTTGTAGATGAATCTTCTTGGAATTGTAGTTCCTCCTCTTTCAAAATCTTCTTTCTCCTTCAAGAACTCCAAGGGATGAGAGAAATCCAGAAATGCAGCCTCCTCCCACGTTTTCCCCTCTTCAAGTTATCAAAATAAAACCCTAAAATGTGTTTAAATACTCTGCTACAGTGAACTTGCTACAGTGCCCCGTATTATACATGCTACAGTGATTTGTGGAATTATATTTCTATACATCTCACACTGTTTTGATTACAACTTTTGGTACACTGAATGGATTTATAAACCGTAAATTTCTCCAGAAAATAGACTTCGAGAGCTTTCCAACGGTATATAACATGTCATCGGGTTCATTGTATATCAATACAATTAAATCCGAGAAGATGGTTGACTAGCAGAGGTGAAAATGAAGGGTTTTACTCCATTTTTGTGCAAGTTGCTCCAAAACTCCTACAAACATCAAAACCACACAAAAACATAAAAATACCAAGGAATATAGCAAAGAAACATGGACGAATTGATATGAAAATGATATATAAATAGACACTTATCATTGAGCTGTAATTGTTGAAATCATTTAATTATTGTCTTTTACCTATGCTTGGAGGGTTGTTCCAAGTTGTTTAAGTTCTAAAGTTGTGTATTCAAGGGAGTGAAGTTTTGAATTCAAATTTGAGTGAAATTTCAGTGTTTATACTGATTTCTTCTTAACTCTATATCTCTTGGTGGATTCCATAGAGTGGTGAGTTAGTTTAAGCCCTGTATCCTTGGTTTACATCCTTGGGTGGTGAATTATCTGTATCCCATTGGTGTTTACTTTGGTGGTGAGCTTGTTATCCCTTTCAAAGAGTATTTGTTAGGTTCCATTTTATTTGTTCCAGCCATTGGTTGACTTGATAATCAACTTGAAGATCCTATCCTCATCTATTACAATCCAGCAGCCCGGTATCAGATTGGTATCACAGCCTTATCTCGAAGATTCGGTATCAGATTGGTATCAGAGCTTTTGGTTCAATGGCTGGTTGTACTCACAAGGATGCTTCTACTACCCAATTGCCTCCTTCTCAAAGAGATGAACGTGATTTGATCATTGAAGATCTCAAGCGGCAACTCCAGCAAGTCCAGCAATGTTTGATCATTGAAGATCTTATGCGGCAGCTCCAACAACTCCAGCAACATTTAGTAATTTTGAAAAATAAAGAATTCGCAGATGGAATGCAAGGAGAAGTAGAAGATCAAAGTCCTTTGGACAATTATGCTAATAAAGATGAATCGGTGGAGAATGATGAAGTAGACCGTGACTTCTTTGAGGATCATGGAAAACCACCAATATTTGATGACTTTTACGAAATTGATAAAGAGATCGAGTCAGATGCCTTGATCAATTTCGATAATCCAGAATTTGTTGATGAAGAGGAAGTCACTTATGCAAATCGAGGTGATTCCCTCTTTCTTATTCAAAGGAGTTTGAGTATTGCCCAAGAACGAGAAGATGATTGGCTTCCCAGAAATATCTTCCATAGCAGATGTTCTTCTCATGGCAAGGTGTGCAACTTTATTATTGATGGTGGCAGCTTTAAAAATGTGGTGTCTACGGAGATGATGGGTAAACTTGGCCTTCAAATAGAGAAGCATCCTCAACCTTACAAGATTTCATGGCTTCGGAAAGATAACTTGATCAAGGTAAACAAACGCTGCCTTGTTTCATTTTCTATTGTGAAAAAGTACAAAGACGAAATATGGTGTGATGTTGTTCCTATGGATGCTTGTCATTTACTTCTTGGTAGACCATGGCAGTATGATAGGAAAGTAATGCATAATAGCTATGGGAATACTTATACATTCTTTAAAGATAGGGTCTAAGTTATTTTGGGTCCTTCGAAGTTAGAATGTGTTCCTAAACCTACTAAAGGGGAGGGAAATGCTTTGCTTACCAAACAGAATGTAGAAAAAAGTTGGAGAAGGGAAGTGAAATTTATCTGTTCTTGTTGTTAGAAGAAAATGGAGTTAGTAATGAACCACCTCCGGAGATGAAATATCTTCTTGAAGAATACCATGATGTTATACCAAATGGGATACCACCAGGTCTTCCTCCAATGAGAGACATACAGCATTGTATTGATCTTGTTCCAGGTGTTGTGTTGCCAATTAAATCAGCCTATCGAATGAGTCCTACAAAACATGAAGAATTACAACGGCAGGTTAATGAGCTTATCACTAAAGAGTTAGTGAGGGAAAGCAGGAGTCCTTGTGCTATCCCAACTCTTTTGGTGAGTAAAAAGAAGATGATAAAAGCTTCTATCTTATCACCTCCAAATCTCAACAAGGTTTTTGAAGTTGAATGTGATGCTTCCAATATTGGTATTGATGCTGTTATTAGCCAGGAAGGCAGATCAATTGCTTTCTTTAGTGAAAAATTGAATGCATCTCGCAAAAAGTACTCAACTTATGACAAAGAGTTGTACGCTATTTGTCGAGCTTTGAAGCATTGGAGTCAGTATCTCTTGCCAAAACCATTCATTCTATATTCTGACCATGAAGCTTTGAAGTTCATCAACAGCCAACAGAAGCTTAATGTTCGACATGCTAGATGGGTAGAGTTTCTTCAAGCTTTCAACTTTACCATCAAGCACAAATCTGGAGTTCAAAATGTGGTGGCTGATGCCTTAAGCCAAAGACATTCTTTGCTGACCTCTATGCAAGTGAATGTTGTTGGGTTTGAGGTTTTAAAAGAGCTTTACAAGGATGATCCAGATTTCGGCAAAATATGGAGTAACTGTAATGAGTTTTCATCTAACCAATTTGTTTTGCAGGATGGTTATCTACTCAAGGCAAACCAATTGTGTATTCCTCAATGTTCCTTGAGAGAATTAATCATCAATGAAGCACATGACAGCGGCATTAGCGGTCATTTTGGGAGAGACAAAACTATTGCTATTGTGAAGGAAAACTTCTATTGGCCGAAGATGGAAAGGGATGTGATGAAGCACGTGAAGAGGTGTACAATTTGTCATGTGGCAAAAAGTCATGGGCAGAACACTGGTTTGTACACTTCATTACCTATTCCTAATTATCCGTGGGAAGATGTTAGCTTGGATTTTGTGGTGGGATTGCCTAGAACACAGCGAAACAAAGATTCAATCATGGTGGTGGTTGATCGATTTTCTAAAATGGCTCATTTTGTCCCCTGTAACAAGACAAATGATGTGACTCATGTGGCCGATTTGTACTTCAAGGAGATTATGAAATTGCATGGCATTCCTAAGGCCATAGTCTCAGATCGTGATCCAAAGTTCTTATCTCATTTTTGGCGTACACTTTGGAAAAAGCTGGGGACTACACTTACCTTTAGTTCATCTCATCATCCTCAAACAGATGGACAAACTGAAGTTATCAACAGAAGCTTGGAAAATCTTCTGAGGAGTTATGTTGGTAAGAATTTACGGCAATGGGATCTTGTTTTACCTCAAGTTGAGTTTGCTTACAACAGATCATCAAGTCAAACCACTGGTCATAATCCTTTTAAGATTGTTTATGGCAAGAATCCAATAAGTCCTTTGGATTTAGCTCTTATTCCTTCCAAAACTCAATTTAGCAGTGATGCAGAGGAGAGGGCTAAGAACATCAAGAAGCTGCATGAACAAGTTCGAGAGAAGATTTTGAAGCAAAATGAGAAGTATAAAGCTACAGCAAACAAACATCAGGAAGTATTCTGAGTTCAAAGAAGGAGATCTAGTGTGGATACACCTTAGAAAGGAAAGGTTTCCTCTAGGCAAATATGCCAAGTTGAAGCCTAGAGCTGATGGACCATTCAAAGTCTTACAACGCATCGGAGAGAATGCTTACAAAGTTGATCTACCTGAGCATTACGGTGTTTCCAACACATTCAATGTCTCTGACCTTAGTCCTTATCTTGGTGAAAACAACAACCAAGACTCGAGGTCGAGTCTTTCTCAACCAGGGGAGCTTGACACAGGAGTGTTATAATCCATGGGATTCATGATAGATCATCAAGGGGTGCAAATTATTACAATGGTCAAGAGTGCACATGAACCAGAATGAGGGGTAATTTCGTAAAAGAACTAATATTGCTGTGCAGAGAATTAAATGTCAACATTTATGGCTGTAAAAGATCTTGAAGTCAGCTTTCTAACACATTTGTCAATGTGTCATTTTGGAGTTGTCTGCAGGAATCTATGACTATCTCTTCACAGCTGGTTCATAGTTAATGCTGCATTAAAGTCTACTCTAGAATTTGAATTTGATTGCTTAGTTGGTTGGAATTTGAATTTCTAGCTTAGTTGGTTATGCTTTATTACCTAATAAGTTTACTTATGAGTCTTAGTTAAAATGAGTTGTCAATGTAGTAGTTGAGCTGTAATTGTTGAAATCATTTAATTATTGTCTTTTACCTATGCTTGGAGGGTTGCTCCAAGTTATTTAAGTTCTAAAGTTGTGTATTCAAGGGAGTGATTTGAATTCGAATTTGAGTGAAATTTCAGTGTTTATATTGATTTCTTCTTAACTCTGTATCTCTTGGTGGATTCCATAGAGTGGTGAGTTAGTTTAAGCCCTGTATCCTTGGTTTACATCCTTGGGTGGTGAATTATCTGTATCCCATTGGTGTTTACTTTGGTGGTGAGCTTGTTATCCCTTTCAAAGAGTATTTGTTAGGTTCCATTTTATTTATTCCAGACATTGGTTAAGTTGATAATCAACTTGAAGATCCTATCCTCATCTATTACAATCCAGCAGCCCGGTATCAGATTGGTATCACAGCCTTATCTCAAAGATCCGGTATCACTATCTACCACCAGATACCATTACCACTTGGAATGAGATGAGTAAACTCTTTTTGGAGAAATACTTTCCAGCCTCGAAAGTTACAAATATTAGAAAAGATATTAGTGGCATTCGACAACACAATGGAGAATCACTTCATCAATATTGGGAAAGATTTAAAAGATTATGTGCTAGCTGTCCAAACCACCAAATTAATGATGGACTCCTAATTCAATATTTCTATAAGGGTCTTTTACCAATGAAAAGGAGTATCATTGATGCTGCTTGATGCGTTCGAAACTAGCAAGTATACTAGCCGCACAAGTAATAAAGTGATGAGTAAGATATCGTTCCCACGAGGATTGATTCTAATTGAATTTGTTATTCGAAAGCAACAATAAACTAAATGAGGGGGGTTTTGTTGATTGATTAACTAGATGAAATATTAATGCAAGTAAAGAATAACAAAACAGAAAGTTAATTGGAGTGAAAACTCAATGAGAGAACCTGGTTAAGGGATCCTTCTCTACCACAAGATATGGATTTGCGAATTAATTGTAGAATTGTCATCCAATTACACCATTGAAATTATCAACCGTAGATAACAACAAGCTCTGTTATCCCAATCTTTCCTTACTTTGTTGTTAAATAAAACAGGCTCTTTATTTAATCTCTATCCATTAAACAACCTAGAACAAGCTCTCTAAATTTAATTCAATGGATGCATTACGATAAGAAAGATAGGTTGATCTAAGCAATAAACACACAAGCTCGGATTATTTAACTTAGGTTGTATTCTCCAATTGCAATCTCTGATCACAATTTTGCTACTAAGGATTAGAAATTCAAGACAATTACGGATCAAGATTTCTAGTCTAGCAATAGACAACAACCAGATTATATTCAGTTGGCCATTCGAAATACAATCCAGCAAGCAATCATAAGCATTAGATATAGGAAAATACAAGCAAATTCAATTAGAGAATTGGATAACAACTTCTTGCACAATCAACTTACAAAAACCATATCAGGGGCTTTGAAATCACCCTCAACCAATTCAGATTTAGCTACACATGTTTAAGAACGTGGTAAATACAATACAACATGGAGACATTTCAGAAAATGAAAGGTAAGGAAAAACTTAGCAAATTTGATGTAATTCTCTTTGGATTGTAGTTCTTCCTCTTTCCAAGCTTCCTTTCTCCTTCAAGAACTCCAAGAGATGAAAGAATTCCAGAGCTGCAGCCTCCACCACGTTCTCCCCTCTTCAAGTTATCAAAATAAAACCCTAAAATGTGTTTAAATACTCTGCTACAGTAACGTGCTACAGTGTCCCGTATTATACATGCTACAGTGATGTGTGGAATTACATTTCTACACTTCTCACACTGTTTTGATTACAACTTTCGGTACACTGAATGGATTCATAAACCGTAAATTTCTCCAAAAAGTAGACTTCGAGAGCTTTTCAACGGTATATGATATGTCATCGGGTTCATTGTATATCAATACAATTAAATCCGAGAAGATGGTTGACTAGCAGAGGTGAAAATGAAGGGTTTTACTCCATTTTTGTGCAAGTTGCTCCAAAACTCCTACAAACTCAAAACCACACAAAAACATAAAAATACCAAGGAATATTGCAAAGAAACATGGACGAATTGATATGAAAATGATATATAAATAGACACTTATCACTGCTAGTGGTGGAGCACTAGTTAATAAAACACTGAACGTTGCAAGACGTTTGATTAGTGACATGGCAGCGAACTCCCAACAATTCAGCAGCCAATTTGAGCCACAACTACTAAAGAGAGTAAATGAGGTAAGTACTTCAAACATTGAACATCAACATTCTAAACTTTCCACTCTTGTAAAAAAAATGGCTGTAGGACATATGCAGCAATCTTATGCATGTGGAGTATGTTCTACCATGGACCATCCAACCGACATGTGTCCAACTTTGCAAGAAGGAGATACAGAACAAGCCAATGCCATGGGTGGATTTCCAGGACAACCAAGGCAAAGGTATGACCCTTTCTCCAATACTTACAATGCTAGATGGAGAGATCACCCTAATTTAAGATATGGGAATCATCAACCAATCGCCCCAAATGTCATATCAAATCGACCACCAGGTTTCAATCAACCAAGGGTACAGCAACCATTTCAAGCACAACCACCACCAGTACCACAACTAGCTCCACAAAATTCAGGTATATCTCTCCAGGATATTGTTAAAGCACTTGCCACTAACACAATGCAATTTCAGCAGGAAACTAGGGCAAGTATCCAAAACCTGGAAAATCAAATGGGTCAATTGGCCACTAACATGAGCAAATTTGAGAGTCAAAGCTCAGGAAAATTACCTTCTCAGCCAGTGATCAATCCAAGATAAAATGCTAGTGCTGTAACTTTGAGAAGTGGAAAGCAATTAGAGATTCCACTAAAGAAATCACAAGCTGATGAAGGGGATGACACCACTTTCACCATGAATAAAACATCATCTTCTAAGGTAAATCCTAAAACTCATATTCCTTCATATGTTACTCCACCACCTTTTCCTAGCAGATTTGCAAAATCAAGGAAGGAGGAACAAGAACAAGAAATCCTGGAAACTTTTCGCAAGATCGAGGTAATCATACCACTTCTGGATGCTATCAAGCAAGTGCCTCGTTATGCAAAATTTCTCAAAGAGTTATGCACCAACAAGAGGAAGTTGAAAGGAAATGAGAAGGTAAGTGTGGGAGAAAATGTTTCAGCTGTATTGCAAAGAAAAATTCCCCCGAAATGCAAAGATCCAGGTACATTCACCATTCCATGCACCATTGGTAATACCAAGTTTGAAAGAGCTATGTTAGATTTAGGAGCATCTATTAATGTCATGCCATATTCTATTCATGCTTCCTTGAATCTTAGACCCCTTGCTGAAACTGGTATTATCATTCAACTTGCTGATCGTTCTAATGTATATCCCAAGGGAGTTGTGGAAGATGTGCTTGTGCAGGTGAATTAATTGGTATTTCCAGCAGACTTTTATGTTCTTGAAATGGAGGATGAGACATCTCCCAATCCAACACCGATTCTTTTGGGGAGACCATTCTTAAAAACTACCCGAACTAAGATTGATATTCATGATGGCACTCTCACCATGGAATTTGATGGTGAGGTGATCCGTTTCAATATTTTTGAGGCAATGAGGTACCCTAGTGACTTGCATTCTGTTTTTGCAGTTGATGTTATTGATTCTTTGGCACAACAACTTTTTGAGTTAACTCGCAAGGATGCATTGGAAGTAGCCATTAGTGAGCACATAGGGGCAGAAAATTCCAGAGAATCGAGAAAGTTGATACAAGTGTCTAAAGAAGTGGAGGAAGCTGTGGCAAGCTTGGATGAGACTATAGCTATCACCACAAACAGGTATGATGTTTCGTACATTGAATTGCCTTTATCTAATGAGAAACTTCTTCCTTCTGTGATGAAAGCACCTGCCTTGGAGCTTAAACCTCTTCCAGATCATTTGAAGCATGTATTCCTGGGTAAGAAAGACACTTTGCCAGTCATAATAGCAAAGGGCCTTGCACCATTACAAGAAGAGAAACTCATCCGAGTGCTTCGAGATCACAAAATAGCCATTGGGTGGACAATCGCTGACATCAAAAGTATTAGCCCAGCCATATGCATGCACCATATCTTATTAGAAGAAGGATCCAAGCCCAGTCGAGAAGCACAGCTGAGGTTGAATCCTCCAATGATGGAAGTTGTCAAGAAAGAAATCCTAAAATTGTTAGATGTGGGTGTGATTTATCTAATTTCGGACAGCAAGTGGGTAAGTCCAGTCCAAGTTGTTCCGAAGAAATCTGGTGTTACGGTGGTTAAGAATGACAATAATGAGCTAGTTCCCACTCGTATCCAAACCGGCTGACGAGTTTGTATTGATTATCGGAAGCTCAATTCATCAACTCGCAAGGATCACTTTCCTTTGCCATTCATTGATCAAATGCTAGAGAGGTTAGCAGGTCATTCTCATTATTGTTTTCTTGATGGCTATTCAGGATATAATCAGATTGTCATTGCCCTTGAGGATCAAGAGAAAACTACATTCACCTGCCCATTCGGTACATTTTCCTATCGACGCATGCCATTTGGTCTTTGCAATGCCCCTGCCACTTTCCAAAGGTGTATGGTAAGTATTTTCTCTGATTATGTTGAGAACATCATTGAGTATTTATGGATGACTTTAGTGTTTTTGGTGATTCTTTTGATAAATGCCTTGACAACCTTACCCTTATACTTCAAAGATGTATAGAAACTAACCTTGTTCTGAATTGGGAGAAATGTCATTTTATGGTAGATCAGGGTATAGTTTTGGGACATGTTATTTCTGCTAAGGGTATAGAGGTAGATAAATCCAAGATAGATCTTATATGTTCCTTACCGTCTCCCACAAGTGTGCGGGATACTCGTTCGTTTCTTGGTCATGCAGGTTTTTATCGTAGATTCATCAAAGATTTCTCGAAGATAGCATTGCCCCTATGCAGATTATTACAGAATGATGTGGCCTTTGAATTTGATGAGAAATGCAAAGAGGCATTTGAGAAATTGAAGGAACTCTTGACTTCGGCTCCAGTAATCCAATCTCCAAATTGGGATCATCCATTCGAGATCATGTGCGATGCAAGTGACTACGCTGTGGGTGCCGTTTTGGATCAACGAATTGGCAGAATTCCACATGCCATTTACTATGCATCTCGAACTTTAAATGATGCTCAGCTTAATTATTCTACAACTGAGAAAAAGCTCCTGACGGTTATTTTTGCTTTAGAAAAATTTCGTTCGTATTTGATTGGTACTAAAGTAACCGTTTATTCTGATCATACAACTTTGAGGTACTTACTCACAAAGAAAGATGCTAAACCAAGGCTTATCAGGTGGATACTCCCTTTACAGGAATTTGACTTGGAGATCAAAGATAAGAAGGGAAGCGAAAACTTAGTTGCAGACCATCTCAGTCGCATTGTCCATGATTGATGCGTTCGAAACTAGCAAGTATACTAGTCGCACAAGTAATAAAGCGATAAGTAGATATCGTTCCCACGATGATTAATTCTAATTGAATTTGTTATTCGAAAGCGAAAACAGAATAAATTGGGGATTTTGTTGATTGATTAACTAAACTCAATACGAAAGCAAATGAAGAGTAATACAATGCAAAGTTAAATCAGTTGAGAAATACACAATGAAAGAAATCTGGTTAAGGGATTATTCTCTACCACAAGATATGGATTTGCAAATTAATCATAGAATTGTCATCCAATTACACCATTGAAATTATCAACCGTGGATAACAACAAGCTCTGTTATCCCAATCTTTCCTTTCTTTGTTGTTAAATAAAACATGCTCTTTATTTAATCTCTATCCATTAAACAACCTAGAACAAGCTCTCTAAATTTAATTCAATGGATGCATTACGATAAGAAAGATAGGTTGATCTAAGCAATAAACACACAAGCTCGGATTATTTAACTTAGGTTGTATTCTCCCATTGCAATCTCTGATCACAATTTTGCTACTAAGGATTAGAAATTCAAGACAATTAAGGATCAAGATTTCTACTCTAGCAATAGACAACTACCAGATTATATTCAGTTGGGCACCCCAAATTCAATCAGCAAGCAATCATAAGTATTAGATATGGGAAAATACAAGCAACTTCAATTAGAGAATTGGATAACAACTTCTTGCACAATCAACTCACAAAAACCATCTCAAGGGCTTTGAAATCACCCTCAACCAATTCAGATTCAGTTACACATGTTCAAAAACGTCATAAATACAATACAATACATAAAAGTTCCAGAAGATGAAAGGGAAATGATAAACTTAGCAAATCTGATGAAATCTCTTAGGATGTGTAGTTCTTCCTCTTTCCAAGCCTTCAATCTCCTTCAAGAACTCCAAGAGATGAGAGAAATCCAAAGATGCAGCCTCTAACACGTTCTCCCCCCTTCAAGTTATCAAATTAAAACCCTAAAATGTGTTTATATACTCTACTGCAGTAACCTGCTACAGTGCCCCGTATTATACATGCTACAGAGATTTGTGGAATTATATTTCTACACTTCTCACACTGTTTTGATTATAACTTTTGGTACACTGAATGAATTTATGACTCGTAAATTTCTCTAGAAAATAGACTTCGAGAGCTTTCCAACGGTATACAACATGTCATCGGGTTCATTGTATATCAATACAATTAAATCCGAGAAGATGGTTGACTAGCAGAGGTGGAAATGAAGGGTTTTACTCCATCTTTGTGCAAGTTGCTCCAAAACTCCTACAAATATCAAAACCAGACAAAAACATAAAAATACCAAGGAATATAGCAAAGAAACATGGACGAATTAATATGAAAATGATATATAATTAGACACCTATCAATGATGAGGATGTACTGCCATTACAAGAAAGTTTTTCGGATGAACAATTGCTGTCTCTACATGTAGCAGCGCCTGGGTATGCAGATATTGTCAATTACTTAGTTACGAAGAAGCTACCACATGACTTGACTCGAGCTCAAAGAGACACGATCAAGAACAATGCCAAGTATTACATATGGGATGATCCGTACTTATGGAAGCATTGTTCTAACCAAGTGATAAGAAGGTGTGTTTCTGAATCTGAATTTAATTCAATTTTAACCTTCTATCATTCTTATGCATGTGGAGGTCACTTTGGACCAAAAAGAATAGCCCTCAAAGTTCTTGATTGAGGATTCTACTGGCCATCATTGTTCAAAGATGCATATCTATTCTGCAAAGCTTGTGACCGTTGTCAAAGGACAGGTAATTTAAGTGCCAAAAATCAAATGCCACAAACCCCAATACTTATCGTCGAGATTTTTGATGTGTGGGGTATTGATTTCATGGGTCCTTTTCCTTCATCTTTTGGTAATGTTTACGTTTTACTTGTTGTGGATTATGTTTCTAAATGGGTGGAAGCAAAAGCTACGAGAACTAATGATTCAAAAGTTGTTGTAGATTTTGTGAAATCTAACATTTTTGCGAGATTTGGAACACCAAGAGCCATGATTAGCGATAGAGGGACACACTTCTGTAATAGATCATTTGAAACCTTGCTCAAGAAATACAACATCACTCACAGGGTGTCTACTGCATATCATCCACAAACTAGTGGTCAAGTTGAAGTTTCAAATCGGGAAGTCAAGCCATTCTCGAGAAGACAGTGAATCCGAATAGAAAAGATTGGAGCCTACAACTTAATGATGCACTTTGGGCATACTGAACTGCTTACAAGACACCTATTGGTATGTCTCTGTATAGGTTAGTCTATGGTAAGCCATGTCACCTTCCAGTACAGCTCGAACACAAAGCATGGTGGGCAGTAAAGCTTTGTAACATGGAGATGGATGTTGCTGGAGAACAAAGGAAGCTTCAACTGCAAGAATTGGAAGAACTTAGACATGATGCCTATGAGAATTCCAGAATTTACAAGGAGAGAACTAAGGCATTTCATGATAAAATGATCTCCAAGAAGAATTTTGAAGTGGGACAGAAAGTTCTTTTATTTCATTCTCGCCTCAAGTTATTTCCAGGTAAATTACGATCTCGATGGGTTGGACCTTTTGTTATTACTAATGTTTTTCCCCATGGTGCAGTGGAAATCAAGAGCTAAAAAACGGATAAAGTATTCAAGGTGAATGGGCACAGGTTGAAGCCTTACTATGAGAATTCAGTGATGCAGGACATCGATGAGGTACCTCTCGACGAGCCAACTTATCTTGATGGGTGAGGACAGATAACGTCAGGCTGAGGACGTTAAACCAAGCGCTTATTGGGAGGCAACCCAATGTTTTTGAAACATAAATAAAAAAAGACAAAGAAAAGAAGGTAGTAACGATCAATTTTTGTGTTTCGAGGAGATTCCTCTCATGGGCCATTATAATTGATCAGGTTTTATCTCTCTTTGCCATTTGTCTCATTTGCTTTGTTGTTTGTTTTTGACTTTCATTTGCTCTTGTGTTTTTATTTCTTTTATGTGTCTCTATTTTCTTTTCTTTTCTTTTCTTTTCTTTTTTTGTGTTTAATTTGATTATTCCGTGCTTCGAGTTCAGTTGTGCAACAGCTTGAGGAAACATTCAAACGGGAGTTGAAGCCATTGTTCGAAGGTTTGAAACTGCATATCTGGGAGAAGAACAAACTCAATCGCATTATCGGTAATATCTCTCCTTTTCTTCTCTTCAATGGATGCTGATATCTGTCTATCGAACCTTCGTAAATATTTCCCTTCACTTCCTCAAAATGCTGTGTTTAAAATTTATAAAGTACGGATGACTAGACTTTGGGCATTGATGCTCCTAAATGTGCCTGCTGATATCCGATGGCTTATCGAAGCCAAGGTGAGATTGTCCGGTGAGCCGGACATTAATCTCGCAAACTACATGCCTGGTCTAGGAAAGAGCTACTACGCCAAGAGGCGAAAAGCGAAGAGGTTACAAGTATGTTATAAATGTGCTAGATGGAATTGTAACCAAACTTGTCGTTCATTAGGTTTTGTGTCCAGAAATAGAGAAGATAAACTGTCATTTATTAAGAATGGCCTTTATTAAGAATGGCCTGAGTAATGAGTCGCTGGATTATGTTTTATTAACTCTTGAGTCACATTCTTGTGGACTTGTTCAGCGTGAATTGCTTAATCTGTGGACACAATTTCGTGATGAATTGTAGTGTTATAGTCTAGGGAATCTGACTAAAAATGACCCTGTTTGCTAGTTTATAAGAAAACTAAATAGGAAGCAAATCCCCGACTCATAGAAGGCGTTTCAGCCATTACTGTACATAAAACCAGAGGAAGATGTGAGCCACAATCACAACTACTTGTGTATTTGAATGTGTGTTGTTGTTGTCAAATTTCTTTTTTCTTGTTTCGTTTGATTTGATTATCAATGTTGTTTTTGTATTGTTGTTGTTTGTTGATTTTATTTGTTTTAATTTCAAGTTTTCTTTTTGACAAACCATATGACTACCCTATGGCATAAGTACACATGGGAGATAAGTGTGGAGGTTTTGTCAATCTCCGCCGAAAGTGTATCTCCATTTTTAATGCTTCACGTGGGAGACAAGCGTGGAGGTTTCATCAACCTCCGCTGAAAGTATGTCTCCATTTTTCATGTTTCACGTGGGAGACTAGTGTGTAGGTTTTGTCAAACCTTGCCGAAAGCATATCTAATTTTTTCAAATCTTGGGGTGATAAATTTGCATCGAGCAACCCCCACCGAAATTATGTCCCCATGTGTCAAATTTGAGAGTTTTACGTGTGTATATATCCATTCTCCATAGTTTCAAATATCATTATTATAACCTGTCTTACACTTGAAAAGCATATTACCTAATGTGCATCATTCTCTTACACAAGGTTAGAGCACTTGTAGAAATGGAGAAAACACCAATTCGGCGATTCCAAAATATATGCGTATTTTGTGGATCGTAATTTGGTAAAGATTGAGAGTTTACAACAACAACTCTTGATCTTGGTAGGACATTAGCTGCGAGGGGTGATGCGTTCGAAACTAGCAAGTATACTAGTCAAACAAGTAATAAAGTGATAAGTAAGATATCGTTCGCACGAGGATTGATTCTAATTGAATTTGTTATTTCCAGCAACAATAAACTAAACAGGGGGGGTTTTTGTTGAATGCTTTACTAAATGAAATAAGAATGCAAGAAAAGAATAACAAAATAGAAAGTAAATTTGAATGAAAAATCAATGAGAGAAATCTGGTTAAGGGATCCTTCTTGACACATCCAAAAAAGGATTGTCTCCCAAGTATAGGAGTGTCAAAGTAATAAAACCTGGTGAGACCAGGGTCGATCCATGAGGAAGGGGATTTTAGCATTACAAATTATAAGATAAGCAAATGTGATATGGATGATTCGAAGAGGTGACAAGATAATATCAATAAATATGTAAGATGGTAGGCGGTATTACCGACCATTTAAATATAAAACAAAAAGCAAGAGGAGGTAAAACCATCCATGGAAATAGGTGGTATAACCAACCATAGTAAATTAAAGAACAATTTCATAAGGTGCTAGAACCTACCATAGTAAATAAATTAAAAGGTTCATAAACAACAGAATAATTAAAATACAAGAGGAATTAACACAATAATAATGAAAGCTAAGGTTAGGGGATCCGCCCTCGATATTTCGAATAAGGATAATTAATCCATTTTAGTTATATGAATTATATTTGTTTCATTACCAATATTTATACCACTTCTTGTAAATGGGTTCAAGCATCAATGTGCCAATCACTATATGTCTACAACAAATCAAGGTTCCTAACTAGATTCGTGTCGGTAAGGAAGAACCATACATCATCTAGAAAGGATTCAAGCATTTGATGTGCCAAGGATTGTCGACAATGGATCAAGACCTCCACTTTACGAGTGGTGTCAAGATTGATTAAGAAATTAAATATAAATCATATTGAATAAACATTATAAGATTAAGATTATTAAGCACATATTAAGGTTAGAGAATCCTTATTCTCATATCAAGGGTTTCACCCTTTCACCTTAGCAAAAGAGAAATTAGAAGAACATTATAATACAAAGAAAATAAAATGCAAGAAAAAGGAAATTCATTAATAACATAAACACACAAAACACAATACAAGATCCTAGCCAAAGCCAAAATGTTCCAGCCAAGGCCAAGATGCCCTAATGGGTCACAAGGCACCTCTATTTATGGATACATCCAGGGGCAAACTTGTCAAATTACAAGGGCATAATTGTCAAATATTAGTTGTAAATATCTTTGACAATTGGGATCATTAGCACCGACTTTGACCATCAATTTTGACATCGAAATGTTGAGAATTTTAATCACATGTCTTCATGAAAGTTGTAGATATTTCTCTAAGCTTTCTAGAACATATTTATTTTCACAATTTGGATACGTATTTTGAGAGATACGGTTCAAATATTGAGGCCTGGTCAGACTGGGCCGAGATTGTAGATGGGTTCATTTCAAGCCCAATTTTGGTCCACTAAGAGCCCGAATTTGATGATGCTTGTGAAATGCAATCTTGTAGAAAATTGAATCAGCTTTCCAAAACATTAAGAATTGCACCATTTTGATCTATAAATAGAGAGTTATCCCCATTTTACCGAACCTGTAACAAAACCAAAATTAAGAGAAAGTTAATTCCAAGCTGCAAAATGCTACAAATATGCTTAAGTTGAGGATTTAATGACAGCTATTAATGCAATATGATGAACTCAACTCTTATTAAACATGCATATTTAAGTGTTCATCACACCCCCCAACTAGCTTATTGCTAGTTCCTAGTAATTAAAGCGTTATTATTTAGAAGTGATTTATAGAATTTTACATCCAAGGTGGTCATTATTGCACTCTGCTTGATTTTATCCAAATAAACAAACTCTCAACCAATTATTATTATTATTATTTTTTTTATGACTCATGTACCCTTCAGTCAAGATATCAATAAACCTCCTTTTTGTGCTCAGTCAACACATGACTATGGGGCTTATTAGAAAGAAGTCATATCGGTTCTAATATTTGTTAAGGCTAACAACTTTAGGTAGGGGACATTAATTTATTTTATATATGTATATGTATATATATATTTTTTTTTGAAAGAATGCATCTTTAACCCATGTAGCGAGCTTTAGGCTAATGGCTCCCAGACCAGTTGGCCTTAGGGCATTAGGTGTTAAGACACCCCTTCGAGCTTAACGACTCGGGTTGCCGATGCTTTATTTTTTCTTAGAAACTTGTGGATAGTGCAATGTTCAATCCCATTAAGTTTTCTCCTTAATCCATGTAGCGAGCTTTGGGCCAATAGCTCCCAAACCAGTTGATCTTAGGGTATTAGGTGTTGAGGCACCCCTCGGGCTTAATTGCTCGAATTAAGGAGGCTACGAGACCAAACTTATCCACAATTGTTATTTTTTTCTTCTTTTTTTTTTTTGCTTTTTTTTGTTTTTGTTTTTGTTTTTTTTTCTCTTTTGTTTTTTTTGTTTTTTTTTGTTTTTTTTTTTTACTTTCCCCTTCCTTTGTGTTGTTATCCTAAACAAAACAAAAGAACTCAAATATTACAACATTTCATTTTGTCACCCACAATCATGCATCAAGGTATGTGTGTGTGTGTGAAGAAAGGTTCATGAATACTTGCTTAATGAGTACATAAGCACACGATTTTTTTTTTTAAATGATAAGGTTGTGAGAGTTCATAGATTTGAATATTCAAATGAATGATACGGAGACTCCTTGTTATAGCAATTCAAAAATCAAGTCTAATATATCAAGTTAGCTAAAATGAGTTCATAATATCAAATAACAATGCAAGTTGGTCAGAATGGGTTTCAAGAGTTCAAACGGGCCCTCCCTACTCTGCCATTTCTGACCCAGAATGCGTCTCAAGAGCTGTCTCTTATACACATCTAGATGTGTATAAGAGACAGAAACCGAACTCTGACACTGATTAAAAACTCGCTTTTTTTTTTTGGCAAGAAGAAGAAAATTTAAGACACACTTATGTCAACTATCCTTCCCCCCAAACCAAATGAAACATTGTCCTCAATGTTTAAATGTAAAGAGATAAAGTATAGGAGATATTACCTGAAGCTTCTGTTATTCAAGAGGTTTACCTGAATACTCATAAAATAACAGCTAAAAATACAATAAATAAAGACAAAGAAATTACAAACGGAGATTCAAGATCCAATTTGCACTTTTTGTTTTGCCCATCCTGCCCAATTAATTTGAGTACTAACTGCGTCAGGTTCATACTCAACTGCTTGTAATTTGTCAAGTAACTCACCAGCAAAAGTGGCAGAAACAAGGATCTATTTCGCCGAATGAGGGATAAAATTTTGTTCCACAGCTGCATTAACAAAACTTATTAAAGGATCAAAGAAATTTTTTACATTCAACAAACCTATGGGTTTTTTATGGAGATTCAGTTGGGCCCAAGAGGCAATTTGAAAATTTCTTCAAAAGTGCCAAAGCCACCTGGTAAAGCAATAAAGGCATCTGAATTGATAAGCATCTGTGCCATGCGTTCATGCATAGAGGAGACCTGTAACTTCGTCCCAACCGTTTTTCCAACGATGCTTTCTATGGCCAAAGCTTTAGGAATAACTCCTAAAACTTGACTACCTCCTCCATGTGCAGCTGTTGACACACAACCCATTAACCCGAGGCTACCTCCCCCATAAACCACATGAATCTTTCTTTCAGCCCGTAGCCTACCAAGATAATTCGCTACTTCTACGAACTCTTCACTTTTACCTGGTCGAGATCCACAGAATACACATATCCTTTGGATTCGACGTTTTGAAGTTCCCTCCATGTCTATGTAACTCTCTAGCTCTGTGTGAAGAAGAGAACAAGACATGTGGTATTTATGGAGTGCAAAAGGTATGCTAATGATGATATCTATCTAGGTAGCTCGATTGTTTGTTGAAAAAGTTGACAATAATGCACAAAAATTCAAAAGATGATGAAATAAGACACCATAAGTCAAACAAAAGATACAAATTAAAAAATGACAGCTATGAGGTATTAAAATTCAAAAATGATGGCACGCATGCATATGTACAGGTAGTTGTGACTGTGGCTCATATCTTCCTCTGGTTTTACGTCCAAAAACGGCTTAAACACCTTCTATGAGTTGGGAATATGCTTCCCATCCAGTTTTCTTATAAACTGGCAAACAGGGTCGTTTTGAGTCAGATTCCCAAGACGATAGCGTTCCTGCTCATCTCGGAATTGTGTCCACAAATTAAAAATTTCACGCTGCACAAGTCCACAAGAATGCGTCTCAAGAGTCGTTTGGATATCATCCAAAGACTCCTTCTCAGTCCATTCTTGATGAACTGTAGTTTATCCTCTCGATTGTTAGACAAATATCCCAAGGAGCGGCAACGCTGGTTACAAGTCCATCTTGCACATCTGGGACAAACTTGTAACCTTTCGCTCCTTCGGCGTGTTTGGCATACATCTTTTCTCCACCGGCATACTAGGAACAATATTATCTTGCAAACGCATCAGAGAAATCGAACCTTGTACTTCAATTAACATCTTTGAATCAGCAGGAATACCCTTACGCATCAACAACCTTAAGTCTTTCTGCCGCGCTTTTATAAATTTTAACAAATCATTTTGATGGGAGAGCGGGGAATGTTTTTTCAAATTTGAGAGAAATGGTATCCTGTGAGAAAATGATAGGAAGAAAGAAAAATGATGCAAGGTGATCGACAGTTTTTAGGGAACTGAGAAAATCGACTTAATAGTCACGGAGTACCGTACCGGCCACTATTAGCCATGGAAATAAACTAAAAACGCACAACTGAAATAAACGCACACGAAATAAATACAACAGCCAAACTAGAATGATAGCAAATCAAGAATAAAGAAAATGAACATATGGCATAAGATGGATAAATTTGTGATCAGTCATTAATAAAGAAAAATGCAAAAAGAGGAATCTCTTCGAAAGTGATTTACCACGGTCAAAAATATGTCATTGAGGTGGTACCTTTCTTTTTCTTTTATTTGTGAGAATGAAAGAGATTACCACTATCTGAGTTTGTTTGTCCTTAAAGCATGCATTATTGAGTGTGCATGTTTCTTCCTGCCTTTTTTCAAAACATGGCTCCCAACTCTTGATCTCCTTCACCTGTATAAAATCAAGTAATGAGAATTCTTTAAAAGCAATGGGCATTAGTTGCATACTTGGTTCAAATGACTTGGTTAACTCGATTTCTGAAGGACTTGAAAATTTCTCATTTTGGATATAGTCTTCCACATTAGTTTTAGTCCTATTAGCTTCCTCATTTTCATCATGCTTGAAAAATTCATTAATGTCAAAATTTTGATTAAGTTCCTTCGCATGATGACATGAGGGCATAAATGAGGATTCGATCTCTTCCTTGTTAGGTGTAGGTTTATTAACCTCTTCCTTACCCTTTAAGATTAATTCATCATCTTTCTCATAAGGGTTAAGAATATGTTCTTTATCAACCTTACCATCATGAAGAGTACTTACCGAATCTCCGTTTAGATGTTGGCCATTTGGATTACTCACATATGGATTGATGAAGTTTAGCTCCAATTGAGATGGAAACTCACTTGTCTCATGAGTATTAAGTGCAAATGCAAGTATTTCAAGAGCATCATTCAAGTTTGTCATGGTTTGAGCAACTTGACTATTAAAAACCTCTTGCTTTGCAATGAATGAATTCAATGTTTCTTCGAGATCCTCATAAGATGCATGATCATGAGATTTTTGAAAATTTTGATATGATTGAAAGGGTGGTTGATGAAATTGTGCATTATTATCATTCCTCCAATCAGAATTCAAGTGATTTTTCCATCCAAAATTCTGTGAGTGAAGATTAGGATTTGACCTTTGCAAAGTGTTTAAAACATTGGTTTGCTCATGGAGACTTTTTCTAAAGGTAGGCACAATTGGGCAATCATCCGTAGGATGATCGCTAGAATTACAAGTGTGACAAACAATTTCTTGCATAGACCACATTTCTAAATCCTCGACTTTTCTAGCTAGGGATGCAAATTTAGCATGATGATCATGATTCTCCCTAATGTTATAAATGCCTCTACTAGATGTTCTTGGTACCTCATAGGTACCAACATTGTTCCAATTTTGGGCATTTTTCGCTAGTAAGTCTAGGAAATCCATGGCTTTCATTCCAGGGTCTTTATTTTCAAATTGTCATTACACATTAATTCTACGCATATTCCTACTTGATGCGTAAATACCTTCGATAGAAGGTTAAAACTAGTTCCCATGTTTCCCAACCATGATGAGAGAACAGTATTTTTTGTTTAAGCAATGTCTTTATACTTCCAACATTGGTAAATAGGTCTCTCCTTGTTTTTGAGTGAATTGATGATTTTGCCTTTGAGCGAGAATTTGTTCTTATAGGGAGGAATGACTTTTTCACTCTCAAATTGTTTTTTGCTTTCATCCTGAACTATGGAGTCCTGACCTACGATTTTGTAGCCTGTTTTAGCTCTAGTCTGTTTAAGGGAAAAAAAGGGAAAAAGCTGTAATCTAAGGAAGATGTTTTGATGCTCACACTTTAGTCACAATAGATATTGGAAAAGTCTTTAAATTCTCTCAAATGCAAAAATGGGTTTTCAACATCTAAGGCCATGAAATGGTGTCAGGAAATTGAATGAAATCCAATTCATGGTTGAAATATTTTGCATCATGAGGGGAGACTATGCATGATTGTGCACGAGTTCTTATGTAATCCATTAATGTCCTTGGTGGGGTATGAGCATGTTTTCCAAAGAAGATGAGTGGCTACAAACAATTCTACCAACTAATGCAAAGAGAAGAAAAGATGAGCACATGCAAGAGAAATAAAAATAGAAATGGGAAGAGAAAAGAGAAACACATACAAGAAAAATAAAAATAGAAATGAGAAAAGAGAATACTTACAATTTTGTACGCCAATTTTTACCTTCCCCGGCAACGGCGCCAAAAACTTGACACATCCGAAAAAGGATTGTCTCCCAAGTATAGGAGTGTCGAAGTAATAAACCCGGTAAGACCGGGGTCGATCCACGAGGAAGGAAATTTAAGCGTTACAGATTATAAGCTAAACAAATGTGATATGGATGATTCAAAGAGGTGACATGATAATATCAACAAGTATGTAAGATGGTAGGTGGTATTACCGACCATTCAAATATAAAACAAAAAGCAAGAGGAGGTAAAACCATCCATGGAAATAGGTGGTAGAACCAACCATAGTAAATTAAAGAACAATTTCATAAGGTGGTAGAACCTACCATAGTAAATAAATAACAAGTTCATAAACAATAGAATAATTAAAATACAAGAGGAATTAACACAATAACAAT